>VCJN01002670.1:0-297452 GCA_006384855.1 Tetraselmis striata
GGCACCGTCAGCGGTTGATCGCCCCTCTCTAGCTTACCCCCCCCCTTCCCCCACCACCGTCTACTCCTACACCCCCAAGCTGGCCCTCCTCTCCCGGCGGCAAGCGGCAGCGCTCACCGCTTGACGTACTCCTCGCGCGCCTGCAGCCCCTCCGAGTAGTGCGACAGCTTGCGCTCCAGCTCCTGACGCGACCCCCGCGCGGCTGCCTCAGCACACATTCCAATCCACCATACGGGGCCGAGCGACACAGCGCGAGGGAGCCGGGGTAAGGGGGGGGGGGTTCGACCGGTTGGCACCAGCGGTGGGCCCCACCTGGATGTGATACTTGGCAGACTCCAGGCACTCGTTGGGGCACCTCCCCTTGGGCTCGTCAGAGCCATCGCAGCAGTCTGAAGGAGGAGAGGGGGGGCATGCTCAGCCTCCTGCACGCCCGTCCCGCACCCAGCAGCCCCAAGCCGTGCATACATAGCTCAACTGGCAGAAAGAGCAGAAAAGGGTCGGTAAGGGGGTGAGAAGAGGGGGGGGGGGGGGGGGGGGGGGGGGGGGCGGAGGCATGCCTCACCGCACACGCCATCGTTCACAAAAGCTGGAGGGCAGCGCGCGGGCGGGTGTGGCCGCGGTTCCGGCAGTAGAAGGGAGCCCCGCGGGCAGGCGGAGGTTCCTGCACATTAAGCCATATTGAGGTAAGGTGGAAGGTGGGAAGGCAGTGGGGTCATTTGGGGGGCACTTCACCATAAATGAAATAAAGTTAACTCAATTAAGGCGGTTAAAAGGGAGGGGGGGGGGGGGGGGGGGGGATTTTTGGATCTGTGGTTGGGTCGGTCTGACTTGTGGTGCTGGCTGTTGCGGAAGCGGAGGGGAGAGGACAGCGGCGGCGAACGCAGGAGAGGAGACGAGGTGTTGAGGATCAACCAGCCCGGCGGCGGTTGGTTATTCCAAGGGGTGAAAGGCCGGAAGCGAAGTCTCGTCGTTTTCTCCCACGACAGGTGAGAGCAGTGAGGGGAGGCGGGGGTAAACGGGGACCTGGCTCGTCGCTGCCGTCCACGCAGTCGCAGAAATCATCGTTTATGGCGTGGAAGGGCACGACGGCGCTGCCATCCAGGCAGGCGAAGCTGCCGGAGGCGGCGGCAGCGGCGTAGGGTTGGCCCACGGCGGGGTCCACCCCGCGAGGGAGCGACACGGCCGCGGCGCCCGACAGGCTACTGGCCAGCGCTACCAGCAGAGCGGCTAGGGCGGGGATCCCGCCTCCAGGGGCTGCCATCCTGGCGGAGCCTCGCTTATGGTTGGGTTGATATAAAGGAAAGGGCAGTATGGAAGGGGGAGTGGGGGGCGACAGGCTGGCCGGGATTGGTTCCACAGTAGTGGGTGCTGCGGACGATCCCAGCAGCAGTGGGCGGCACCACCGATCAGCAATTATATGCAGCGCGCGTCGTGCTGCTGCTGGGGCGCGCGCGCGGATGCCTCGCCATCATGTACAGGTACAGGCACTGTAACCACGATGCTGAAGGACATACGGGGACCCGCCTAAAGACGGTACTGTACAGGTACCCTAATTCACCCTGTTGAGCAGGATTCCAGCTGCGCTAGCCCTACTGCACCTGTACCCGTAGCCCGAGAACCTGACGTTTACCCTATACAGGGTTGTGACGAATGACGCCGCGAGCAAGCAAAATATTCTGCGCGCCGCCCCGGCCAAGCAAGCCCCGCTCAATGACGGGGTTGGTGCGCCGAGCAACACCCTGCCGCCGATGAGAGACGACAGCAGCACGTAGGTAGTTCCCGAAGCTCCCAGTGAGTGCTCAAGGCGCCACTGATAAAGCACACTCCTGGGCCCCTGTATCATAGTCCCGCGGGCAACGTGCGAGCAATCGCCTACTGCTAGATAGACATCGGCGGGAAGGGGCAGAGCTAAGCTTCCGGCGGCGCGGGGCGCGCGAGCTTGGTCGACACATTGTCAGCACAGAGCTCGCCTGTCGCCGACATCTTTGCGCCACGGCGGCTACCCCCTCTTCCCTTCCCCACGGCCGCCCCCGGGGCGTGTAGCCGTTTTTCACTCTTCCGGCGGCGACAAACAGGACGACCAGGTTCACAATGAAGGACCGGTGTTCTACTGTGTCGCGGAACGAGAAGGACTTCATCCTCAAGGTGGAATCCCCCCTCCCCCCCCCCCCTCTGCCGCTTCTGCTGCCCCCCCCCCCCCCCCCCTCCCCACACACACACACACCCAACCCCCGCCCCTGGCCTGACTGACATGTGCCGAATTCCGGCACGCAGGCGCTCACCGAGCAGAACCTGCGCGTGGACGGAAGGAAGCCCTATGATTTCCGGCCCGTTGACATCAAGGTGCGCGCAAACAGCGCCCTGCTCTAACAGGCCAGGAAACGCCATAGCCCCGGCAAAATGCTCGTGTGATTTCATCCGGGTTTGTTTGCAGCAGCACCCACCGATGTCTAGACAGCCGGCGATGTTCTCGCTCCTCACTGCCAACATGCATCGTGCAGTTTGCGCTGGATGACAGCTCCGCCACCGTGCGGATGGGGAAGACCATGGCGATGGCGGTGGTGACGGCTGAGATGAAGGAGCCGTACCCGGACAGGCCAAGCGAAGGTAGCCTCCTCCCCCCCTCCCCCCCTCTTCCCTCCCCGCAGCCCTGCTTCGTGCCCCTCTCAGCCCCTGCCCGCTGAGTCCAGGCTCGCCGCACCCCCAGGCGCCATCCAGTTCCAGGTGGAGTTCAGCCCGATGGCCAGCTTGGAGTTTGAGCCGGGGCGGCCCGGGGAGGCGGCGATTGAGGTGGCGCGGGTCATCGAGAGGAGCCTGCGTGACAGCCGGGCTCTGGACACCGAGTCGCTGGTGATACTGTCGGGAATCAAGGTGCGCCGCCTGCCCGACAAGGAGAGGGGCCGGGAGGGGGCACAACTGCGGAGTCAACGGGACCGGAGCCCGTGTACTTGAGCTCATAAAGCCGGGGTGGAAGCGGCAGCGGAGCTGCCCCGAGCGTGCGCCCCCCTGGTTTGTGCGCAGGTGTGGCATGTGCGCTGCGCCATCCACGTCCTCGACCACGACGGCAACCTCATGGACGCCTGCTCCCTGGCCGCGCTCTCGGCGCTCACCGTCTACCGGCGCCCAGACGTGAGGCCCCTCCCCGCCCTGCTTGTCGCCCGTGCCCACGCCCTCAGAGCAGCGCACCCCATCCCTCTCCCGCCCGCTGCCCACAGCCCTGAGGTAGCCCGCCTGCCACTGCAGGTCACGATCGGCGGCGCCACTGGCAAGGAGATCACGGTGCACCCTGTGGAGGTGCGGTTGCTGCTGGGCATACGGCGCCTGCATGGCCTGCGGCGTCGTCTGGTGGTGTGGGGTGATGCGCTGCTGGGCTCACGCGCTGGCTGGCTGCCTGACCAGGTCAAGGAGCCGGTGCCGCTCACGATCCACCACATCCCACTGGCAGTCACCATCGCGCTGTTTGAGGTGCGGGGCGGCCCTGGCGCGCCCCTGGAAGGTCCCGGCTGCCCTGGCGCACTGGGCGCGCCGCTGAGCTGTGATGGGCGCGCCGCAGGATGGCACCACCGTGGCGGTGGACCCCACGTTCAAGGAGGAGGCCACCATGACGGGGCAGCTCACCTGCGTGCTGAACAAGCAGGAGGAGCTGTGCTCGCTCCAAAAGCGCGGCGGCGTCGGCATCGCGCCAGAGATGGTCGGCAACTCCCTGTCTGCACCTCTCTGCCCCTCTCTCCCCCCTCTACCCGGGTCGCTTCCCCGATGTGACTTCGCTCTGAATTGCCAATGTCGGGTTTTTAGGGTTTTTAGGGTTTTGGGTTTGCAAAACCCTAAAAACTTCGCCTCCAATTCAGCCCCCTTTTGTCTGCCTCTGTCCTCTAGTCTGCGTGGTAAACCGCCCACTCCCTCCCCCCCCTCCCCCGGCCCCTCGTGGCCTCCATTCGGGGCGTTGGTGGTGGCGGGGAACGCGCGCTGTGGCTGCAGGTGGACCACTGCATCAGCGTGGCGGCGCAGAAGGTGGCGGATCTCACGGAGCAGCTGGAGGCCGCCCTCGCTCGGCACAGCATGGCGCGCGTGCAGGCACGGATCCGGCGGCACGCTGCGGCGCCCGTGGCGGCCGATGTCGGCGGGCTGCCGACTGGCGGCCGGGCGGCTTGGCGGGCGGCCGCCATCAGCATGCGCACCGCGGAGCAGCTCGCGGCGCCGGCGGCCGAGGCAGCGCCTTCGGAGAGCAGCAGCAGCGAGGAGGATGACGCGATGGGTGCTGCTGCGGATGTCAAGCTTGAGGAGGCCTCTGACGCGGGCGAGGAGGAGGGCGGGGGGGCAGGCCAGCTGCCGCCCGGCGGGCTCCTCATGCCCGCGGTGGTCCGGGCGGCAGGGCTGGCGGGGCCGGTCGGATCCGACGCGGAGCGCAAGTCGCCCAACAAGCGGAAGGCCAAGCGCAAGCTGCGCGCGCCAGGGGCGGGGCAGGATGCCGATGACGCGATGGGCGACGACTTTGCGGACATCGCGGCGGTGATTGCCGGCGCGGCCGCCAAAGCGGGCCGGCCAGAGGGCTTGCAAGCCGCCATTAAGCCCAAGGGGCGCAAGCGCAAGTGATCAACGGGACCGGCAGGGCGCAACCAGGTGGGCAATGGGAAGGCTGCAGGCGGGATGGGCCGTTCGGGGGGCGGGAGGGGGCCAACAACCCGATGGCGGTAACAAGCTGTGTAGTGTCATCTACAAGCTGTGTTGACTGTAAGACTGCATGGCAGATGGAGACATGGCGCCCTGCCTGACCGCCAAACGCATTTCGTGTAGCCTGAGGGACTGCTGATCTTGGCGTGTGCTCATATCCACTCTGCTCTCGACATGGCAGATGCTGACACTACGCCTCAGTACCCATCCACCGCCAATGTCCCTCCACCACCGAGGCAACTGCTGTAGCTAGGCTGGTGTTGGCTGTGCAGGGGGGAGGTAGCCACACTCTGCCAAGCCTGGAGTGCCGTAGGTGGTTACAGTGGAAAATCGGAAAATGCATCGGCGACTGAGCACATGATGACGCCAGAGGGCTGCGCTGGACCAGTCTTTGGGTCATTGATCACTGAAATTAAAAAAGCCCTGGCAAAAGGTGCCCAGGGCACCAGGGGCGCCGCTGCGGCATTAATGAAATGACCGGGTCAGCGGCCCTCTAGCCAGATGCTTGGCCTATCTACACAAATTGAGAATCAGCTCATTCCGGTCCGAACACGGGCGGTGGGGCTTGGATGGAATACAGTCCGTGCCAGCTGGATGACTTGCCGTCCATTAGGCCATCAGCTAGATATAGTACAGCACAGCAGGAGTCTTGATACACAAGTGCTACACGGCCCTGTGGTGACGCGGGCGCGTGAGAATAATCGAGCTAGCTAGTGTACAGGAAGGGGCCGGGGGGGGGGGGGGGGGGGGGGGGGGGTCCCTGAAGCTTCATGGAGCAGCCATGGTGAGACCCCTCGTAAAGAGCTTGAGAGGCTTGGTGTGCAGCGCGAATAATGCCGCGTAAGCAGGGAGGAAGACGAAGAGTACAGGTGTGGGGGTGGGCATGGTTGAGCTGGGGTGCGTCCTCAGCATACCGTGGCCTTGGGCAGCTGGAACGCCGAGCCCAGCGAGGGCTTGCCGGCCCATGGGGATCCGCCCTGCTCCGGCTTCACGACCAGGGACTTCGCCGCGGCCACCAGGTTGCTCGTCTTGGGCTGCTTGATGGCGGCGTGGCAGGCCGTGGGGCGGCAGACGGTGAACTGAATGGGGGGAGGCAGCTGCAGCGGCTGCGACTTGGCCGCAGTGGTCGGCTCTGCGCTCGGCTGCATCGCTGGCTGGATGGGGAGCATCATGGCTTGGGGCTTGCTGGCCAGCGGCGGCGTCATGGGGATGGTCATCGCGGGGAGGCCGCGTGCGGGCTGGTTGGTCATCGGCGTGAGCAGGCGGCCATCCATCATCGCAAAGGGGGTCGGCAGGAAGGTGATGGGCTGCCCGGCAAAGATGCCGGCAGGGTAGATGGGCATCAGATGGGCGCCGTGCTGGAGGCCTCGCAGCATCGGCGAAGGGTAGCTGGCGGGGTGCGGATGCGCTGACCACTGCGGCATGGTGGGCGCTGAGCGGGCCGCACTCGTCGTCGCGGTGGCGGTCGTGGGCACGGGCGCCGCGGGATGAGCGGCGGGCGGCTGCGACGCAGGCGGTGCAGCGGGCGTCTTGTCGGCGAGCCCCACCTGCGACACAGCAGCTTGCTCTAGAATGCTGAAGCGCGACTTGCGCTTGGTGATGCCGTTGAGGCGCATGAAGTGCTTTTGCGCGTGGCTCGCGACCTGCGTCGGCGTGCGCGTCTGCACGTAGTAACGAGAAATGCCGCGCCAGTTCCCCTTACCGAGCTTCTTCAGCCCCGAGATGAAAGCGAGGTGCTCGGTCTCAGACCACGGCTGACCTGCGAACAACGGCGGGTGCGAGATAGCAGGATGTCAGCACACATAGCGAGCCACGATGAGGCCACCCGCCAAGCTGCGGACGAATGTAAAAGCGACGCCCGTAGAACTCAGGGATCCACGCCAAGACCCCTAGCCGGAGAATCGACACAGACTGATCCAACACGATCCGCGACAGGTACCGCTTTCAGATGGATGGCCCAAGCAGATGGACTGCTTGCTGGTTGGGATCATTAGGTAGCTGAAGAATATACAGGTAGTGACTACAGGTATCCGTATGTAGCACTACGAGTACATCAGGTACTCATGAATTCCAGGAGGCCCAAAATGACAAATCTACCACTCGGAGATAACACAAGCTGCTCAACTGTCGGCCGGAGACACAGACCCCCCTAGGTGCCTGAAGTGCCGCGCCCTTTTCCACTGGGAACGACTGGGCTGTGTTGACTAGATGGACCCTATTACATTAAAGACAGTAGGTATAGTGATTGTAATGGTGGCAGTGTGCCTTGCGCGATGCCAACATCGCCACATTCGCATCTGGCCCACCTTGCCCAATACGTTTAGGTCCCACAGGACCTCTCCTGAGCTGGGCTATGACCGTACTTTGCCGACGCTTCCGTGGCACTTCTAGCGAAATAAGTACCCGCGTGCAAAATTTGGTACGCGCGTAGTCGCTATTACAGACGAGTGGACGGGCAGTTCGGCCCGCAACGCCCCGGACGGGTTCAGGTACTCGGACCGGTTACCAGTATCAGGTAGTTAGCGACTACAGCAAAGGCACACGTACCAGTAGTCGCAAGTGAGTTGTTCGGGTATAATGCCGAATCCACACGACGCTGTCAGTGGCGCTGTAGCGACTAAGGATTACCATGCTAGTCGCTATATGACAACAAGCACAGGTACAGGTAGTCGCTAATCCTTTCAGATAGCGTTACATGTACCCGGAGAGATAGCGCTACATGTACCCTGGAGATAGCGACTAGGATTATCTCTCCAGGGTAATCGCTAGCGACTATTTGATTCATGCTGGTATAGTCGCGAACACCTAGTACGAATACGCGTGCGAATACCGCCCCGGAACGTGTTCTGTACTCGCACCCGCGTCTGAGACGCGCGGGGTATGAGCTGGCTGGTGGTGGACGCTGGCACTAATACGGGTGACCTGCAACTCACACAGCGACTACAGGGTCGCTACCAGATAATGCCGAACGACTACCTGTACCTACGAGACTGAGTGAATTACAAACCCGCAAATTACAAGATAGTACCCACTTCGGGGTTCGAATGAGGCAATGGTCTATGGGCTATGCCAGACCTACGACTGCAGTTGGCGCACGAGGTCAAGTGCTGGGGCGGCTTCGGCCGATGTCCCGGGGCGAACTTTTAGTACCCACTTGGGCCCACTTGTACGTGAGCTAGCTGCAAAAGGCGATCAGGAAACCACTTGTACTTGTACGAGTAACGACTACGCTGAATAACGCGTTTCTATCGATACGATTTGTGTGGAAGATTTTGCGTGCGGTGGACGTGGACTCCCAGTTTAGCCGAGGGTTGGGTGTAGTCGACGCAAGCAGGGTGGGGGTTTTAGCAGCGTAATCGAAATATCAAGTTGCGTCATTAAACTCCTGTGATGACATCGGAATATCGCCCCGGCTCATCAATCATATCACGCGGACGGATAGATAGGGCAGAATCACGGACGAATCAGTTCGTACCGTACCGGTAACTACTGCTGTACTAGACGGCGCAAATGAAACGCCGCGGGTGTTTATATAAATCGGAGCGAAATCCAAGAGGTCCGGAGTTATCTGTACCTAGCGACTACGAGTACAGGTACCAGGCGGTACTCGTACCTGTACTGCTGTCGTAGGGTTTTTTGACCGACAGTAATCTATTGGTAATCATCGGAGGGAGAATAAAGGAGAGAGGGAGGCGGGGCAACACGTGGGCCACACGGACAACCTTGCCGTGGTCGAGGGGCTCAGGTGTACCGGGACTCGGGACTTGTAACCAACCCACAGATACGAGACTCGAGAGAGTGATATCGTGCGGTGTGTGCACGCACAGGCGCCTTGGTAACGGCGGATGGGGGCGGCTGTTGCGACAGGCGGTCCACAAACTCGTTCCCAATCCAGCCGACGCAAGGAACTTGTCCACATACGAGGCGGGAAGCAGAGACTGCCAGACGATTCAACCGAGAGCGGATTTTGCTATCAGATATCAGGTCAGGTCAGGAAGCGACACGTAAGAACAAGGTACGGGGAAGGGACGGTCAGTGCTTGGGGGGGTCTCCAGCGTTCCCGATACCACCCAAGCACATTACGGTCGGTGTCACGTGAAAAGGGCCGCGCTGGCAGAGGTCCGATACCTGGATGCCGCATTGGGCGATAATTACTACACGCAGCCAAAGTGCTGACGTATTGCGGTTAAGTACGAGCAATACAACGGACATAATGTGACCAATACGAGTACTAGACGCGCAACAGCGCACCGCCACCGCGCCGGGTGAGCAACGCCGCGGGGGCCGCGGCCGGGCCCGGGGAGGAGGCCGCGCAACGCCGCGGCGTTGAAGTACGCAGGGGGCGAGGAGAATCTCACCCTTTTTGGAGGCGGCTGAATTATTGGAGGACGCCGTGCCAGGGGAGCGAGTACTCGAAGAGTTAGCGGCCGAAGCGGTGCCGTTGGAGAAAGAAGGCGTGGCAACATGCTGCGACGCCGGGTGCTGGATGTTGTTGGGCGTGTTTGCAGACTGCGAAGTCCGCGCAACAGCCGCGGTCGCGTCCGAGCATCCCACGACCAGGCGCGGCGGAAGCTGGAAGCCAGCGGTGAGGCTGGATGCCGTCATGCTTTTGGCGGGCGGAGCGGTCAGTCAGCGGAGAATGTGCTGGCAGACAGACTCCCGACGACAGGCCAACGGATTGTCGTGAGGGCCGGAACTGACGTTGTGCCGTGGAGCAGAGATGATTATGGCCTTTACTTGGCTGGCTGGACTGGGAGGCGTTGCGGGTACAGTACTACAGGTCCCTGTAGGTCAGTATTGCTCGCGTGCGGTACCTGTACTTGGTACCTGTACCTGCACTGGTGCTGATGCTGTCGATCACGCCAATCTGGCAACTTTGAACTTTCAAATGCGCGCGTGGCAGTGTGGCGCGGTCCATGGATGCCAGGTTGCCAGCGTGCTGTCCCGCCTGCAGTGCAAAAAGATCAAAAAATCACCATCGGCCGAAATGAACAATACTCAATGAGCTTTTTAAAACGGGTACCACGTCGTGCGTCCGGGGTACTGTGCACCAAAAAAGCTCAAAAGACGATCACAACGGATACATGGGAGACCTGTTCCGTCCAAGAAACCTCACGCTGTCTGCCCGCGACCGTCCGTCTGGCGGAGTACATTTCTTACGTGCTTTGGTCCAGGGTGGCGTACGTCTCAAGCCCTGCTGCCAGGCAATAATGCTGGCTGGCCCGGTGATTTAGCCATTTGTCTTATTATATTAATAGCATCTCGAATCATTGGGCTGGATATGAAGGCCAGGAAGATTTGTCAGTGTGTTTTAGGTACCCCCCCCCCCCCCCCCCCCTCTAATCTGACCCGCCCCTGTGTGATTACATGAGCCAGCTGCAAAATTCAGACCCGCCCCTCCATATGTAATATTAAGTTTTGTAGCTGGCTGAGATCTTGTGTAAAGTACTAATGACATCAGTGTCCAGGGAAAAAGTGCTGTAACTGTCCATATATTGTAGGGGGCAGCTGCCATACATGTAGGTGTGCATATCAAGGCATGAGGGCAGCATTCAGAGCACAAACCACACGATTAAAGTAGTGTTCTATGGCTGCCCCTACCCCTTCTGGCGTGTGCCCACCATACAAATGGTCATATATTTGCTATGAGTGTTGGCTGCAACTGCATGGTATGCTGCCTGTCCATATATGTGGCGTTAGTTGCGCCTGCCTCCTTTCCCGCTCCGGTTATTGCAGCTTGCTCTTGCCATTAGTTGTCATATCCTTTGCAGTGATGCCTCTCTCTGTTGTCCACCCATGTCTGGCACATAGGCAGCAAATTCCTCAGAAAGGGTGATAGTTGTTTGTCATTGAAGGCGCCATCTTTGTCTTGGGATGTGCCTGCGCAACTGGCACATACAGAGCATAGGATCCATGTCGATCTCTGCGTCGTCACCATAGGTCATGTGCTGCTTGTTTGCGATGTAGGAGAACCCTGACTCCACAGCTTGGTCACAGGTGAGCGTGTCGTCACACAGAAATGCAAAGTGGGGTGGTCTATCTGGATAAGGGGTTGCATGCCACAAACATATGTGGTTGATGCCATGGCATCCTGCAGGGCATTATTTGGCCAACATGATGCAAGTAGCATGGCATGTACTCAATACACCGGTGTAATGTCCACAATGTAAATAAGTTCACCAAATGTCTCAAGCGAGATGTGCACGTGCTGGCAGCCGACTCTGCTTGCTTGGGTATATGGTTTAGCTGGCTTCATGTTGATTGGCGCCTTGGTGGAGTAGATGCATCTCGGCTTCCTGCAGTGTGTCTCGTGCGTTGCAAAGCACCTGCCCCCTAATGTTTGCAGCCTTGCCAATGCTGAAGCTTTTCCGGTTGGGGATGAAATTGATCTTGGATATAGTAGTAGCGTCTCACTCGCTACCGGCGCTACCTGCTGAACATGGCTGGCAGCAGCGCTTTGTCCTACTCGACAAGCGACGGGAGTGGCTGCCGCATGACTTCCAGGGGCACGAGTAGAAGCACTACCAATAGGCGGTGGTGCCCTCCGAGGTGCCCGCCTAGTGTTAGCGCGGGCAGCCTTGTTGGGCAGGTGCTCGTCTGTGAAAGCCTGCGCCAGGGACTCCACGAGGGACATGTACTGGAATCCAGCCTCTTTGTCCTCTTTACCGCCGTCACTATCTGGCACGGGGACTGTCTTGGGGATGGGCAGGGGTATTGCCATAGTGGTGTGCAGCTTTTTCTGGACGGCTGGCGGCATGCGAAGAGGCTTGAATATCTGAAGTTCGCACGCCTTGCAGTCACAGTTGTCGACCAGTGGCTGCTTGAAGAATTGAATCATGTAGTCACTGCTACGGGAATGACTTTTCAGCACCTTCAAGACTTCAAGCGCCTAGCTGCCCGCATTTTGCATAGTGATTTGGACCCTTGTCACCCCATGCTGAGTTCTTGAGGTCCGACATCATGTCGAACATTGCCGTTGTCATATGAGGGAACAAAGCCGCACCTATATATATCTGCAGAAATGTCGTCCCCTCAACGGCAGCCTCCGCTTTTGTCCACCCGGCCTTGCGCTCTTTTAGCCAGACCAGAATCAGCAGGTTGTTAAGTATCTTTTTCGCATCTTGCAGCAGGGTAGTGCATGTGTTTGTTGTTGGTTTGGGCTTCTAGCAACAAGGCGGTGGCGTCTGCCAACCGATGAGTGCGGGCGAGTCGGACTTCCGCATGATGTAGCGTCACGTCGAACTTCGTCGAGTGGGCACCTCTTCCATCGCATCCCATAGGTTGTCATGAAGCATGCGGCTGCCACCGGACTCGCCAGTCACACGCCGCCTCTTCTTGCCCGAGGATGGCGAGCTGAACAACTCACGCTCCACGACGACCACCGCAATATGTATTCAATGAGCTCAAAGGATAGGCTAGGGTCGTTCACTACATACTCTAGCATGCCGCGCACGGTACGGGCCCATAGCCAATTCTGCTCTAGGGGATGGATAGAGCACGGGCCTAGCGAAAAGAGTCATGCCGTCCCACTTCACCTCCACTTTCACGGTGTGCCTAGTGTTGGATACCGACATGCATGGTATCAGCTATACAAGCCGAAGGCTCGCGACGTGGGGTAGGCGTGGTTGTAATCTACTGATAGGTATTTGCGCTCGGGCCGACAGTAGCATGCCGGCCTAGCCGCGCCGGAGGCGGCGCCGGCGCCGGTAGCAGTGCTGGTGAGGGTTGTGCGGTGCGTACGGCGGTACGGGGGTTATTAGGGGAGCCGGTAAGCAAAGCGGAAAGTACTAGCATCCAAACTTTGGGCCAGACAGGGTCAGCTACTAAATCCCCCCCCCCCCCCCCCCCCTTCCCCCCCCCTCTCTGCTTTGAGCGAGATATGGCACCGCCTAAAACACACTTACAATTCTTACTGGCTTCAGAATACCCGCTGCAGGTTAGGTGGAAAACTATTCTACAATTTCTACAAGCGACCATGTGTGGCGCAACATCGGGTTGGGCAGAGGTTGGGAGTAGTATACTAGGCGGAATAACAACGTGTACTATACGCACAATATTAAGAGTACTGGTACCAGGTACGACTAGGGACGACGACCGTTGTGACGTATTTTTCCGTGGTTCCGAAATAATGTGCTGTTTTAATAAGCGCGCACTACCCGTACTGCTGCAAACGTACACGGTGTACATATCTGTTTTTAAAGTACAGGTATTGGTAGCGACTACTGCTGCCCAGCTCTCCAATCTCCATACAATCTCCATACACTTTACTTATATTTATTACATAAGGGCTTTCACAAAAGCGCACTACAAACAGAACTAACATACACTTTACTTTACTTTGCATGTGCTATAAAGAACTACGTACCAGTACTGCGTGGCAACTACCGCGAGCAGACGCTAAACTTCAAATGTATAAAAAGGCTCGATTTAATTAGATTCTTTTATTACATAAGGGCTTTCACAAAAGCGCACTACAAACAGAACTAACAGCAACTATGAAAGGTTGCCAGCAAAAGAGAGACACAAGCCTGAAACCAAGGTCTAGCAGGAGGACAGGGAGCCAAGAACCAAGAAGGAGACAAGGGAACCACGAAGTCACTTAGCTGCCAGGAACCAAAGGAACCCCCGCCCCGGGGTAGGCTATCAGCCGCGGCGAGGACGCTTGCAGCCAATGACCCGGGTCATAGCAACACATGCCGACGAGCGACGCGACGCAGGCGCAGGAGCACCATCACGTGCCGCACGCGCGGCCGCGACCCCGCCAAGAACGTTGTCGGCATATGCCATGTTGATGAGCAAAGAGAAACGGCGGCGCCACGCAGACAAGAGCTGGCCAATTTTTTTGCCAGTGTGTGCGTGGCTAGCTTTCGCGAGCTCCACCAAGAAAGCCTCGGCGTGCGGGGCCAGCGAGCCATTTATTTAGATTTTTCACGCTATAGAATGCCTGATGACACCATTTGGCCGTTCGCGTCGCGGAACGCTGACGAGGCGTGGCTCAGGCTACATTTCATATTCGTACGGGTACTAAATGCCCGTAGGAACCGCAAATTCAGCATGTTTCTCACTTTACGGTTGCGGCCGGCACCGTGAAATGTGAAATCCCAATATCCGCCGCAACCGCAGAGTCGGCGGCAATTAGTGTTGACTATTTTGAAAAGAAACGGCCGAGCTATTTCACGAAACACGCTACAGAAATCCTGCACCGCGCCAGGACCACGCTCCCGAGAATTGCCTGACATGCGATAACGAGTAGCACAGTGGTTCGCGAACTACTGCCTACCCCACCGGGTAGACGCTCGTCATATTCTGAGGGCGGGACTCACCTGTCTATGCCCTGGGTGGTGCGTAGGGGGCGGGAGTTGGGCCGTCGCTCTATATCATCACAGGCGGTGCAGGACCCGCAGAACTACGTTAGCCACGAGCCACGAGGGTTCGACCGAAAGAACGTCGCGATATAACTAACGGAACGCGACCAGGCGTCTCGGCGCCAGCCCGGGAGCCAAAGCCACCAGGAGCTGGCTCACCATCGAGCTGGTTTGGAGGGAAGCCGCAGCCCTGTCGTCCGTTGATCGATCGCGGCCAGCCGCGCGCGGATGTGCGAAATGGCGGGCTCGTTCCCCTACTGGTACTGTCGCGCGTCCGCGGCGGCAACGACTTGTCCGGAAACAACAGCCCATATAACTATGAGGATTATTAATCCTGGACTGTTTTAGTTTTTCCTGGACCGTGGGCTGGGAGCGTGCTGGGGGAGTCTAGACAGCACGCGCTGTCGCGTGGGGAGCGTGTCCGGTGTCCCCCACGCTTCAGCACGTGTGGTACGTTTTATGTTTATTTAGCGTGTAGTGAGCGTACAGGTAGTAATATTTCTAAAAATCTAAAATAATGCACTACATGCATGACTACCTGTACACGAGGATTTGACTTGCCTACGTGGCACCCACTGCGGCGGCGCGACCCTGACGTACTGTTTGGTACCCAGGCCAGGTAGTCGGTCGTATTTGACGGCCGCGGCGTAGTGCCCTCCACTGGGCGTAGTGCCCTCCACTGATTGCACTGCCGTGATGACGATGGTTAGGTGATGATCGGTGAGGGCGTGCAGGTGCAGGTGACTAGAGGCCGCACCCATCTTCACGCCTTCGGCGCCGCCATGACTCGCCGCCGTCTGCTGGCACTGGCCACGAGTACGACTGAGGCCCGGTGGCACCCGCTGCTGCCGGCCTGCCTGCCAGCTCCTGCCGCTCCGTCGGGCTCCGTCGTGGCTCCGCGCGCCTCCGCTTGGTCCGCGGTCAGCGGTGCAGCCTCAGCCCACCACGAAGGCAACCCCCCCCCTTTGTTACACCAGATCCGCCCTATCTTGCTCTTTCCCGCGTGCATAGAGCTCACGCACAGTGTGCGGGTAGTAGACAGGCAGGGGGGGGGGGGGGGGGGGGGGGGGCGGGCGGAGCAGCCAGGACCATGAAGAGTTTGAGACGCTTGCCGTGCAGCGCGGGTGACAGTGCGCCTGCAAGATGTGAGGCAAAAAGTACAGACATAGGTGTGGGCTTGGGCAGCGAATATGAAATCGAGTCTATCTGGGGTGCGCCATCCGTGTGCCGGGGTGGTGGGAAGCTCGAACGCGGAACTGTCAGCCCACGGGAGAGCCACTCTGCTCAGCCAGCGGGTGTGAGCCCAGGGACTCTGCCGCGGCAGGCCGGTGGCTCAATCCCTGCGTGTGCTTGTGTGCCGATGCCCGTCACAGGCACGTGCTGGCCGGGTGCGCTCCTGCAGCGCCTGAGCAGCACGCTTGCTGGAACATCCGCCGTGCATCTGTCGATCTGCCGCCAGCCTGCTGGGTACTCGACCTCCGCCTCCTCCTCCTTCGCCTCCGCCTCCTCCACCTCCGCCTCCGCCTCTGCCTCTGCCTTTGTCCATCCCCCACGTGGGGCCTCATTCACACGCCGTGCCCGTCGCCTGGGCGCGCGAGCGGAGGCGGCCACCAGTGCTGCAGAGATCCACGCCTGCCTGGAAGAGGCAGCGGGATGGGGCCACGCGCTGGCCGCCTCCAGCCTGCTGCGCCCCGTGCTGTCTGCGCTGCAGCGGCTACAGGCCAGCGGGGCGGTGCGTCCTGCCGAGGCAGCCGGCGTGCTGGCGGCACTGGGTACCGCGCCGGGGGAGCGCCGGGGCGAGGGAGTGGGCGCGGCACTGGAGTGGCTGGCCACCTGCGGTGGCAGCGGGCCTGCGCTGGAGAACGCTGTGGCGGCGCTGGCGCAGCACTTTGCCGGGCACGCATCGACCTGCGCGCCCGCTGAACTGGCGGCGGTGGCCAGGGGCCTGGCGCGGCTGCCCCACCCGCTGGGGCAGCAGCCCGCGGCGCTGGAGGCGCTGGAGGCGCAGCTTGCGCAGCGCGCCGGGGAGCTGAGCGGCGGGCAGCTGGTGGATGCGGCAGGCGGCCTGCTGGAGCTCGGCGGCGGGGCGCCCGCCACGCTGGCAGCTGTCGGGCATGCGGCTAAGGCGGCAGCCGCCAAGTGGGGTGAAGACACACTCATTGCCTGCCGCGTTGACCCCCCCCCCCCCCCCCCTGCCAGGCTGCAGGAGCGCTGACCCCCTGTGTCTCCCCAGCCCCCAATCTGCAGGCGCCCAAGGCAGCAGAGGCCGTGTGTCTAGCCACTGCGCTGAGGCAACTGGCGCAGTCGTGCGACCCGGCCCACGCGGGCGCCTACCCGGAGCAGCGTAGTCTCCAGCTTCTCAGCTTTGACTCGGTCGCCGCGCACCGCCGCCGTGTGCGGGGTCAGGAGCTGCTGCAGGGCGCGCTGACCGTGGCGGCCCAAGGGCATCCGCTGCTGCAGCTGGTGACGCTGCAGCGCGCGCGGCTGGAGGGGCCCTCGCGAGCGGTGGCACTGGCGGCGCTGGCGCGCATGGACTGGCGGCTGCACCAGAAGATCCCGCTCCCGCTGCTGGCGCTGCTGGACGACGTGCTCAAGGACCTGAGAGACGCATCCGCATCGCCGCTGCAAGGGGTGCGCGCCCGCCACCCAACAGCAGGGCATGCCCAAGCATGCATATGCTACATGGATAGGTTACTGTTACTGCAGCCCGTGTGCCCATGGAGACCCCCCCCCCCCCCCCCCCCCAAACTTGCACTTGTGGGACATGTGATCGGCTAACTCGAGACCTGAATGGTACCTTTGCCGCCGCTGCAGTTGACGCTGGACCCGGATTCACTGGCGCTGGCGCTGCACGCCGCGGTGCGGCTTCCGCTGCGGCCGGCAATGCAGGCCAAAGCCACGTCCGCAATGGGCGCGGCGCTGGTGCCGCGCGCTGGGGAGCTGAGCGACACGGGGCTGGGCCGCGCGGCGTGGGCGGCGGCGCGGCTGCGGCGGGCGCCGGAAGGGCTGTGGGCTGCGCTGGAGGGGCGCCTGCTGGAGCTGCGCCAGGAGGGGGTGGCCCACCCCCACGCGCTGGCGAACCTCATGTGGGCGTTTGTGGCCGCGCAGCGATGCAGTCCTGCAATCTTGGACATGCTGACGGCGGCGGCGTGGCGGATGGCCGACGAGCTCAGCCTCGCGGAGGTCAGGCAGCTCCCCCTGCCCCCTCCGCTATTCTGGGCTTCTCAAACCTGTCCCTCTAGACAGCCCCCTGCTTCCCTGCACTACCCTTCGCCTCCTCTCGTGCTGTCGTGTCGCAATGGAGAGACATGCCTACACTGCGCTAGTTACTACCTGCCTGGATGTGATGGAGTGTCTATCCCCTCAAACTCCGAGAAGATGATTGGCAACCAGTGTGACAAGGGGGGCATATATAGCCCTTTCCGAATCGCACTCTCTGCCAATTACGTTGTGCATTAGCAATCTTGTATGCTAGCTGAGGGTCTGCGGTCGAGGTTGGCGCAGGACCGCTCAGGCCGTCCGTTCTCCTGCAACCGCGGCCAGCTCCCTCCAACACCTCTCAAGAACGAAACTTGACGCGTCACGCCCCGCACTGCCGACAGGTTGCCTCCGTGCTGTGGGCGCTGCGCCTATTGCCGGCCGACATGGACGCCGGCGGCGCCACGGCGCAGGCGCTCGGCGCGCGCCTGCTCGGCGCGGTGGAGGCGTGCCTCAGCGCCGAAGAGGGCGTCGAGCCCGCCGACCTGGCGTCGACGCTGCGCTCGGTTGCCGACCTTGGCCTGGATCTCACCCAGCAGCAGGTGGAGCTGGTGGTGGGGCACGCCGTGGCGTCGCTGCCGGCGGTCCCGCCGGCCATACTGGCATCGGTGCTCCATTCCCTCCCGCCAACAGCCAGCCAGCTGCCGCGCGGCGGCCGGGCGATGACGCCGCTCTTCGACGCCGCCGCGCCGCACGTCGCCGCGACCGTTGCCGACTTCTCCACAGGCGAGCTCGCCAGCATCGCATGGGCGTTTGCGACGCTGCACGAAGTACACAACGCCAAGTACCCCGACCTGATGGATGCCATTGCCGCGACAATCAGTGACAGGTGTGCGCCCCGCCGATTGACGTATTGAAAAGGGTGCCGACACGCCTGTTTGATTCCAAAATGTAGCATTTTACGGTTTAAACTGTGTATATAAAATAGGATAAGAGCAAAGCCAGTGTTGTTATTTTAATACCCTTATATAGGCAGCCGTGCGAGTATAACAGCCTGCACTCGCGTTCAAAACCATGCATCCCACGAGCTGCAGATGAAAAGCCGCCAAAAGGTGCCCATGATATGAGATGTCGAGTGTGATGGACAACGGCGCGTAGGATGTAGGCGTGGGTGCCCATGTGGCTGTTGACACGATTGCGCTAAAGCTGCGGTGGTGCCGGCGCAGGTGCGGCGAGGCCGGCGCTGTCGGCCTCCGGGAAGCCGCCAAGCTGGCATGGGCCTACGCGGCGCTCGGCCATCACGACAGCCGCCTGATGGACAGCCTGGCGGGCGCCGCTCTTTGCACGCTGCTGCACGCCGGCCCGCTCGACCTGTCCATGCTGGCCTGGGCCTTCTCCACGCTGGCCGCGCCCGCGCCCGAGCTCTTCGCCGGCTTGCGCGCGCAGCTGGCTGCCCAGCCACCCGGCGATTTCGACTCGACCACGCTCGCCAACATACTCTACTCCTTCGCCGCAGTGGGGGAGCTAACGCCGGAGCTGGCGGCATCCGTCCAGCCGGCGCTGTCGACCGCCGACAGCGCGCAGCCGCTGGGGGAGGAGGAGCTGGGCCGCCTTTTCATGGCGCACCTCGCGATCGTCGACGCCGCCCCGGCCGACACGAAACGTCGCGGCCTCCTGCCGCCGCGATTGCTCGAGCGCGCGCGCGCCGTGTGGAACCGCGAGCTGGCCGTCACGGCGGAGCGCGGCCGCGAGCAGCCGAAGCCCGTGCTGCGGGCCGTCACGTACGCGCTCGACCGCATGGGCATCGCGTACCGCGAGTGGGCGCTGACAGCCGACGGACTGCTGCTCGTGCCGCTCGCGTGTGCGGTGCGCGCCGGCGCCAGCGTGGCCAACGTACGCCACCCCCCCCCCCCCCCCCCGGACCGCCACGGACGATATAGCGCTACATTGAATGGATGACTTAATCAATGGCCGAACACACACCTTTCTGTGGCGCTTACATGCGCCAGAATAAGCGGCACAGAAACGGTGAACAAACACCTGAATATGCACCATTCCAGAGAGAACCAAAAAGAACGTCCAGCCTTACCCGGCCGTGCAATCATTTGAATAGGTTGCGGATTGTTCAAAACAGTTGTGAAGTGATCTGCAGCGTCGAGTCAGAAAATTGTATTTTCGTGGGGTATTGTGTTGGATTGTGATTCATGAACGTAAGTGTCGCTCTTCGCAGCGGGTTAATAACAGAACAGTATAGCAAACCCAAAGCGTGGTTGCGGCAAATGGGCAGCATCCAGCGCGCGGGCTTTGTGGTCTAGTGGCTAGTGGGCTGCTGACGCCAGGCTGCCCCCCCCTTTTTAGGTCGCGGTTCGGGTGTACGGGCCGATGCAGCGCTCCAGCACCGACCCGCCACGGCTACTCGGGAAGGTGCAGCTGCAGAACCGGCTGCTGGAGGCTCGCGGCTGGCGGGTGGTGGGCCTCATGCAGGAGGAGTGGCTCCAGCTGGAGTACCTGTACGACCAGATAGAGTACATCGAGGCCAAGCTGCTTGCAGAGCCAGCGCACCCCGGCTGGCCCGGCAGCAGCTGGTGAGGCGGCTTGTGGCACCGGCCCGAGTGCAGGTGTCGCATGTGTAGAAACGGTGGCTGCGGCGGCGGTGCAGGTAGGGGCGCGCTAGCTATAGACTCCGTAGAGATTGTCCGCCAGCTTTACCCGTTGCCTCGAGACTGACCGGCGACACCGTCAAACAACAGGCTGCTGGAATCGCAGCAATGGTCCTTATGTACAAACAGTAATGACTTTATTGGCGCGTGAGGAACGGATGCCGCGGCTTTGGCGGACCGCCAGTGTGATGACTTTAGCGCTGCATTATTGGTAGTGAGCGTGGCGTTTAGTAACTATCCACCGGCAAGCAGCCAAGCAGTGCTATTCTCTCCGCCAAGTGCTTGATGCTGTGCGCATGACGGGATATTGCTTATCACTCTAATCTCAAATGATCGCAGTCGGCGTCGTCTGGATACTTATATTACTTGTATTCATCCATTTGTATGAACTGTAGGATTTCCTGAGTTTTATTGATAAGATTATATGCCCCATCAATGCTCCGGGTGACCGCTCACCATTGCGTCATTCAATGCAGCCAATAAAGACCTAACTCACGGCACGTGCCAATAATGGCATAATGCAGGTAACGTTGTCCGGCATAATGTGATTGTGCAGTGAAATCTACACCTACAGGGGTTATATAATTACATATGTGTTTATTTCCAAGCAGCAGCATGGATGAGGGCATGCATCTGGGCATTCTTAGCTTGGTTCCTAATACTCCTTCCTTCCCCATCATGCGCCGCGCTAGTACAGGAAGCGAGACTTCAGTGATGTACGACTACTTACGCCCTACTGCTCGCCACAGGCTCCGAAACCATCAATGCAACATGTCTTCGCGCAGCACGTGCTGTGTTGGGATGTAGAATATGACATCATGTTGCCCAAGAAGCATAGTCATTAGGCAAACAAGGGGACATTTGAATAATTTGTTATTACAATAGGGTCGCCACGGCGTGCCAGCACGGGAGGCCAGGGTAACATGTACGATAATGGCTCGAGATATGGTACGAGTGCACGATGTGTACCTGAATAAGCCTGATGGGGGTGCGCATTACGCACAACGAGTATAGTCGCTATTGCTATCTATATAATGTAGCTATTCAACGATGACGATCACGCTGCCGTGTGCGCTGCCAAGCGTTGTGCGGTACCTGTTGATGAGGCTGACGATGTCGTCTCGATCTTGGTTTCGGAGCTTGTGTTCTGGATCCAGGAAGGACCGCCTGTGAGCGCAAGGGTTGCCATTTCAAATCATCGCCCCTGCTATTCCTGAACCCGAGAGCTGTTCCTGTATCTCGAGGAGTGGGCGCACTACAGACGATGATGTCTATATACGTCGTCAGTGCACGTGTAAAATGAATTACGAGTACATGTATTTTTCGAGATATATCGATATATCATCGCTGCCTTGCGTGTGGCAAAGTTCTCCTCGAGGCGGATTAATCGTTCGCGCGGATCAATCGAGGATTCGAGCAGGCGAGGGAACGCGGAGTGACAACTATTATGCCCGGTGTCTATATATCCTATGAGAGTACGAGCATGTCCTGTAAAGTATGTCCTGTAAAGTAAAGTATGAACTAGCGCGGTGATTTTGCTGCGCGACTCCTAGGCTATAGGCTATAGGCATATCTGCGATTTTGTCAATCGATATAGCATCAATTGCTGCCGTGTGGCAAAGTTCTCGATGCGGATTCGTCCGCGCGGATCAATCGAGGGGGTCAATCTGTATCGTTACGCCAGAGTCTGCAGGCGCATATCCCCATAATGCATAAATTTTTTTACTTCGTACCGCCACCTGTGCAGGAAGCACACGCGTATAAGGGGCTAGGGGGCTATATTTTAGTGTATCCAGAGGACCGCTGACACCCAGCTTAATGTGCTACCTGCCATTATCACCATCGCCCAGCGTATCATCTTCAAAGTGGCAAGACTGAGTTACAGCTTTATTCGCGAATTGGTTATTGCTGTCGGCGGTTTTGCGACTGCGTTCATTTTCTAATCGCATATTGTTTCCTGGTGATTATTGGCGAATGGCGCAAGCTGATCTTACCCCGCACTAACTGGGCGACTATAGCTTATTTTTTTCTACTCACGCGGGCGGATTGTCGGTCTAAGGACAATGTAACGATCACACTTGACAGAAAAAATGAATCTTGTCAAACTTTAGTAATAAACAATTTTCAAGAACGGCCATCGGTAGCCATATATTGCGCTTTACCAATATTTAATGTTATTTTTATACCTATACAAGTAATGTAGCGACTACTCATATGGGCGGTAGTCGCTATGTGGCAACACCACAGGCTAGCTATCTTTCAGCCCGACTCTGCGAAGAAGCCCCATTTACATAATGTAGATTTGTCTGTTTTTCTTGTAGGCCCGTTGCTCGCACGTCGCCATCGGCTATCCACCTCATGATAAGCGGGGGGGGGGGGGGGGGGGGGGGGGGGGGTATAATTGTAAGCTAGTTATTATTTATGACTATTTTTTTTACTATATATGAATATAAGTATATGCTAAGTAGTAAGTAGTGCCGTGGTTAATCTTTTCTGTCTATACATTTCATTGCACTGCAGCCGGATATTTGCAACTATCTACAATGCAATGCGATGCGCGATGATGCATCATTGTTGTGACCACACACCTAGCATGTGCGCACAGTGTGATTAAATCAACATAATATACACCAAACTTGTTGCATATTCATATGTCCCTGGTGCATTGCGCCCGTTGTCGTCACAAGTTTTCTCATCATCATCACCACGCCACAAACAGCGACAGGCAGAGAGAAAGAGAGAGAGAGAGAGAGAGAGAGAGAGAGAGAGAGAGAGAGAGAGGCCGTACATGGAGATGTAGGTACTAGCTTGAGCCCCATAATCTACCATAGTAGCACGTCCCCAGGTAAACACCCCCAAGGGGGGAGCCTTTCAAGGAATGAATTGGCAAAGCTCCTAGAGGTGAGTGTGCCAAAGCTGTAGACATGCATGCTTAAGCTATCATAGTGTCCTAGGCGCACAAACTAGGCGCGAGACTCCGAATATCGCGTCGTCGTCTTCATTGCCCCCTCCCGCTGCGATGGCCAATCGAGCACTCCAACAGCTCCGCTATGATTTTTCACTGCCCCGCTTTATTGCTTTCCCCCAAGGCGGGGCTAGGGGTGCGGGACGCTGAGTAGGAGGGACTGGCACCGCTTGCCAGCCCGCCCCCCCCACACCCGCGCACCCCCCCCCCCCTAGAGGATCCTCTACCCCCGTTAACGAACAAGAGGGAGGGGGCTGCAAGGAAGGGCTGGTTGATAAGGCAGCCAACCGACGTCCCACCAGACGCCCTCTTGCGGCCACACCGCCCGCCGTCCGCCTCCGGGCATCCGGGGGGTGTCGGTCGCCCGCTCAACCCCCCCCCCTGCCCCCCGACGCAACAGTGCCGTCGGCCGAGTCCGGCTCCCCGTCCTTCATGTCGCCGTCCTCACCGACGTTGTCGAGGTCGAGGACCTCCTCGTCCTCCTCACCGCCTAGCGGCGCCTTAGTGGCAGCACCAGTATCTCCCGGGGGGTGAGGAAAGCCCGTGACCGTGTCACGGACGAAATCCGAATCCGCTGCCGCGGTGAGTCGGCGACGGGTTTTCAAGGCGGTCGAGGAGTGCCAGTTAAACTGGGCATGCTCCTCTTGATGCCCACCTTCATGGGTTATAGCAACCCCGTGCACGTGCTAGAATGGCTCCCCACCCGTGAAGGACTCCCCGGCCCCAAAGGTGTGGCTCTCAGAGCTATCGTTGTCAGCCGGGCGCTCCCGGTCCACCACACCGTGGGCGCGCTCTTGGCGGCGCATGTCGAGAGCCGCCACCGCAGGGGGAGGGGCTGAGGCAGCAAGCGGCCGCTTGCCTTTGTTCGCCGTAGGGCCCGGCGCTTGGGTCGGGGGCGCTGTCGTCGAGGGCCGCGCCGCCCCTTCGGCAATCTCCTTGCCTTTGTTGCGGCGACCACCGCGGGTGCAGGCGGCGGCGAAAGCCACGGCGCGATGCGCTTTATGGCAGCCTCTACCCAAGTGCGGCCTACATAGCGGATGCTAGTAACACGGAGCGGATTCCGCCTAGGGCGGACAAAGCTCCCTAGGACAGACTGAGGGTGTGGGTCCACCAAGAAGCTGACAAAAATCGAAACTGAAATTGATTCCAACGTGTTAGCATATGCGACTCTCCGCCGCTCGGAGTGAGTTGTTCTTAATGCATGCCATCTCTAACCATAGTAGGGAACACACGTGTAAATACAGCTCAAGCTTCCGGCCATCCTCTTTCGTTTCCAAGCCCCGCCTCCTTTCATCACGCGATAAGTAACGGTGTTACTTTCTAGATAACTACTACGGGCAATCGCAAGTACGAGCGACTACCACTAATCGGCAGTACGGGGATTTTGAATGCAGTGCTCGCTCCACCTCCGGAAATGTTTTCTTGTACATCAATATAATGCACCGGTACTGCGCATTTTTTGGTCGCCGTACCGCATCTTGGCTCCACCTATCCCCATCGTTGAAAAATACCTCGCAGGTCGATGTGCAGATAGCTCCGCCACGTTAGCTTTGGCGGTCCGCCGGCCACGGCCGCGATCCGCCGATGCTATCTCCAACTCGCCCGCAAGAGCTCTTGCGGTAAGATCCCCACGGGGGGCTGGAGGGGGGAAGGCGAGCAAATTGAAATTGAAATTTATTACAACTGCTAGTCTGCTGCATCCACTGGCTCATACTGAGTTGTTCTTAGGACCTGCTCTCTCTAACCACGGTGGGGAACACGAAGTGTTCTCACAGCCTGCTCAAGCTATCGACCATCCTCGTATGTTTCCTAGCCCCTCCTCCGTCCAACGGGCTATAGCTAAGACAGCAGCGCCCCCCTGCTGTCAGACCCATCCCATGCAAAGCTCAGCAGGCACGCTAGGGCAGCCGAAGGCGTCCCGCCTGCTGCTACTGACGAGGTGTGATGGGGGAGGGGACCTACCCGGAATAGATGCATGGTGCGCAGTAGTTATATATATACCGCTGAGCTTGGTGGGGTGGGGGGCTACAATGCCCTCCATCTCTAATCTTTTTGGCACAATAGTATAATGCATGTAATAATGGCATGATGACTTTGTCTGGTGCATGTACGAAGCCCGCGGGTCGGGCGATATACTGTCTATATTACTTGCGGGGGAAAGTGCGGGTAAATTCGAAACATACAATTCCGGGCGTATCGGCTCAAAACGTCCGTAGTTCTTGGGTTGCGGCGCTGGTAGTTGCGGGCGTGCGTCTGGCTTGGGGTTGGGCGCCTTGCCGGCGGAGAATATCAACAGACGGCCCACCTACGGCTGTTGTAAGGGGATCGTCCGGCGCGGGGGGCGACGGAGGCGGTGGGCCACGGCCGCGAGCTGGGCCAGGCGGGACGCCTGGGCTGGTGTGTTGGTTGTGGAGGTGTGCTCGAGAGGGGCAGTGGCCTCCAAGGCCCCTCCAGTCGCGGTGGGGGCTTGGGCTGCGGCCGATGGAGCGGGCTCGGGGTGCGGGGCTGGATCGACGATTGTCGCCGGCTGATCGACTTCCCGTGGCGGACCGTAGTCGTCGTCCATCTCCGTGTCTTGAGGGGCTGCCGCGGCCGGGGGTTGGGCCGCTTTGTAGCTGGCTTGTTATTATTGGTAGTAGTGGCGGGAGCTCCCGAGGGAGCTAGCCGTGGTGCATCGCCAACTGGTCGGCCGTATATATGCGGCGCCGGTTGGTGAATAGTCGCCACCCTCTCCCGCCCATGTAGGTGCATGGTACTGGCTGCGACGAGTTTCGCGTCGAATCCCGTGTTAGTGGTGAGTCCCGCTCTGCTCACCCCTGCGGCGGCAGTCGGCATAGGGGCGCGTCGAGTCACCGCCCGGACGTCGCGAGGTAATGTGTGTATCCCGAGCTTGGGGCCGAGGGTACGGATCGGGTCCAGAAACATACAACTGCGGCGCATGTCGACCCCCGCCGTCACACGGTTGCGGGTCACCAGATAACTGAATACCATGGCGACTTGTGTGGCACCGTCGGCACCAAGGGGGAGATCGATTGGGGGCTGGCGGGACTGGCGGTTCAAAATGCGGAGAAGACGGCGGACAGCATGTGGGAGTCGGGTGCCTGCATTTTTTCGCGGCAATGGTTGTTCGAATCTGGGGGGGTTGGGCTCTGCCGCTGCGCGGCGCATCGATAGTGGCGCCGACCGCGGCCTCATGTTGCTCCTCGGGTCTGTTAATGTGAATGTTGGCTGTAGTGGTGCTCTCATGTGGAGCCTGCTCTTCACGCCTATGTGGGCGCTGGCCGGCAGTTGGCCTGGGGCGGGCAACATGTGGGAGTATGGTGCCTGCAATTTTCTTGCAATGATGGATATTCGGATCTTGGGGGCTTGGGTCATGCCGCCGCGCGCGCGGCGCATCGAGAGTGGCGCCGACCGAGGCCTTCTGATGCTCCTCGGGTCTGTTGATGTCCATGGTGGCTGTATTGCTGGTCTCATGTGGAGCATGCTCTTCACGCCTCTGTGGGCGCTGATCGGCAGTTGGCATGGTGGTGTGTCGTCCGGTCGTCGGCATGTCCACAGTTTCACACGAGAATACTATCATCACCAGTAGAGCCGCGCCGGCTCGCCCGGAATTAGTACATACGCAGTACTTCGTCCGGTGTTAAGGGCCGGCTGGAAAGTGAGAAGTGAGACAAGAGCCGGAGTGCCATGAGGAAGTCGCGGCCATGCAGCGGGGGAGGGGGGGGGGGGGGGTGACAGCTAGCGGCTAGCCCGGTCTGACCCTTGACTGGTGGCTACAACGACGAGGTGCGCTGCGGCGGAGAGCGGCGTGCAGGCGAGCATGACCGGCATCCCGACCACGGGGTGACGAAGCGCGGGCCGGGAAGGGGGGGGGGGGGGGGGGGGGGGGCGCTCTCCCCCTCCAGCCCCCCATGGAGATTCTACCGCAAAGAGCTCATGCGCGCGCAATGGAGGAAGCAGCGGCGGACCGCGGCCGAGGGCAGCGGACCGCCACAACCGGCGCGGCGGGTCGATCACCATTGCGACATGCAAGATATTTTCAGCGATGGCGGCAAGTGGAGCAAAGACGCAGCACGGCGACATTAAATTGCGCGGCACCAATGTATTATCCAGCGAAGCGTCGATGTTTCGGCGGCGAGCTTTATTGCCGTACGGGTACCCTTATAGTGCAGCGGATCGGGCCAATAGGTGCATGACTAAAGCGCTTATCTACTGGTATGTACTACTAAGTACTATAATCCACCCACCCGCCCGCCCACCCACGGTCCTTATTTACACAGCCGTCCGATTACGATCTCACGGTTGGGAGGCTATGAGTACTGGTACTCGCTCCTCGCTGCTGGTAATGGAAAAAAACAACTCGGGTGCTTCAAAGCGTTGGCAATGCAAACGCTCGCTGCTGGTACTTCAAAGCGCCGGCAATGCAATTCATGGAACTGTAGACCAGTGATATAGAACCCGTTCTTTTAAAATTTTCTGAAAAGTCGACGCATCGCGGATTCAACTGTCAAGTTACTTCATTGATGTACGATTCACCCCTTCGGGGGTGGGGCAACTACTTCATTAGTAGTCCCCGTACTGCAAATTATTTACATCAGGGCTTTCACAGAAGCGCACTACAACAGAACTAACAGCAACTATGAAAGGTTGCCAGCAGAAGAGAGACATAAGTCCGAAACCAAGGTCGAGCAGGAGGACAGGGAGCCAAGAACCAAGAAAGAGCCAAGGGAACCACGAAGTCACTTAGCTGCCAGGAACCCGTACTGCAAATTACTGGCAATAGTCGCTCGTACTGGCGAATACCCGTGGTTATCCAGAAAATAACACAACTACTCATCACGTGATGGAAGGAGGCGGGTCTTGGGAACGAAAGAGGATGGCAAAAAACTGGAGCTGTCGTAATTACGCTTATTGTGTTCTCTATGGTTATAGAGATGGCATGCGCCCTAAGAACAACTCAGTCCGAGCGACACTAGAGAGCATCAAGCTAGCACGTTGTAACCAACTGTCGATTTTCAATTGGCGGGAGACTACGTCGCCAACGTCGTACAACATACGGCCCCACCGGCGCGCCCATGCCATGCCGTTCATCCTAGAATTTAGTTCATTGGTGTCCCGGGGAGGCTGCATCCGACTGGGCCTTGACTGCATCCGCCTTTGTGGTCAAGGGGGCGGACCCCATAGTGAGTTGGTTTCGAAGCTCATGCAGTGCAGCTCCCTCTTGCGTCAAGGCGGAGCAGAGGACGCTAGCTTGCTCCGTGCCAGTAAAAGCGCCGGGCATAGCAGGCATGAGTATCACCTACTCCTCCACGGTGGCCTCATGCTAGGTGGGGATTTGGTCTTCACTCTTGATCTGCCTACGTTTTGTGGTGCACTCTTGACATGCCTACCGCCATGATCTGCATACCCCGGAGTTGCAAAGCCGTTGCCACCACCACCACCACCACCAACACCGACCACTACCAGATGTGCACAACGCTCCTCCGCCGAGATCGGGGGCATGAAGGGGTGAACTGCGCAAGACTCCCCTCTTAGATCAATGTGGACCGCACAACCGGAGGGGGAGAACCGTGCCGCTTCTGCAACAACATGATGGACCGGCCAGTGCGGCGGGGGACACGTCTCTTATCATCCCAGGTGGTGGGGAGGCCTTAATGGCCCCGCCCGCCGCCATGGAGGCAGCCATGTGCACTACCCATGGCACCTTATTTGCCCTGGGCATGCCCGCTGTCGTCCCCAACGCGTGAGACCGCCAAAGCGCCCACCAAGATATGGTCGGGCTCCGTATCAAGCTGCCACGCCCTCGTAACTTACCTTGGTGAGTACCGCCGTTGTGGTGAGTGCGCTCGGTGCTACTGCGTCCAGCTGCCGTCTAGCTGTCCGGCCGACAAAGTGCGCACAAGGGTAAGGATTACCGGTTCGTTGGGGTCGGAGCCAGTTGGGAGGCATGTGATCGCGGCGTGGGCCTTCTCCGTCAACGGGGCGGGGGAGGGTGGAGGCAGGGTTGAGCCGCGATGCGGGCGGGAAATCGGGAAAATCGCCCTAGCTTTGCCATACGGGCGAATGCGCCCCCTCCCCCCTCCCCCCCCCCCCCCCCCCCCCCCGGCCCCCGATGGGGCCCTAGCTGCGGGCTAGAGCCCGAATTTGACACAACACCGGCCGAAGCGGCTGCGGTATATGTCTCGAGTTTTCTGCTGCTGCCGCTTACGGACCGCCTATATAATCAGCCTAGGGGGCTGAGATATATAAAGCCCCCTTGGACGCCCCCTCCCCGCCTACCCCTTCCCCATCAGCACAGCCTCAGCACTCGGGCTGAGGCGGCCGGGGCGACCCGCCCGATGACGTGCGGAGGGTGCAAGGAGTGGGGGCAGTCAACATCGCTGCCGTGGTAGATAAGCTAGCGTGCTAGCCTCGGCCCTACTTGTGGCCTAGGCTTCTCGGCGCTTAGTGTCTAACTTGCAGCGGGTCGCGCGGTGTCTAACTTGCAGCGGGTCGCTGGTTCGCGGCGTCGTCTCGCGGTGTGGCGCCCGATACGGGCGACGAAGGCGGATGCGGTGGTTGTCGGGATTAGGTAGCCGTCACCCGGAGGGACGGCGTGGCGCGGCGCGGGCTGGGTCGAGGGGCGTGGCTTGGCGGGAGTGTTCGGGGAAGGGCGAAGCGGGGGCGGTAACGGGTCGGGGGCAGCTGCCGCGGCGGCCACAGCGCCGGTCCGTAGGCGGCCGCGACCGTCTGGCATGGCCACTAGTCGGGCTAGCGACCAGGCAGGCCCTCCCCGGTGGGGCAGGGAAGAGACCGGCGTGGTCACGGTATCGGTCTTGGTCTCGGGCGTTGGTAGCGGGTAGAGAGGGCTCTCCTGCTGGCAGAGGTGGCACGGTACTGGCCGGAGGCCGGTTGTCGCTCGCGCGCCGCCGGGTAGGTGTTGCGCACTGGAATGAGCGTTGGTGCCGGCATCGGTGCCAGCAGCGGGCCGCGAAATAAAACGGAGTAGATTGGTCGGGTACGGGGACCCGGATCTCGCTCCGGTGGCACCTTGAAGCGGCGGCTCTGACGAAGGCAAGGCTCGCTCCTCCGGTGCATCTGGCGTGGCGGAGCGGCGTTGTCGGCGCGTAGCGGATCGCAGCCCGGGGGGGGAGGGGGGGGGGGGGGGGGTCGCCTTCCCAACGATAAATATACAAATCGCGAAAAATTACACGATATTGCTGAGAGCATCTTGCGGACACCTCGGCTTCTCTGCGGTCGGCACATCTTGGGGCTCAAATAATTCGCGAGGCGAAGTTGTAGTAGAGGTGTAGGGGTACGGCAGCTTGGTGCTGACGGCGTGGGTGGAGGTGGGTGGGGAGGTCATGCTGGCGGCGAGGGCTCTTCGGAGAGGTCGTACTCCGCCGCCCTTATCCCATCGTGCCGCAACACGACCGGGTGAATAAGTCTCGTTTTTCTTAACACCGTATAGGGCGGGGAAGAAGTATGAAGTGAGTGTGCTGAGACACTTGTTTGAGGACTCGTGCACAATGCGCGCAGGTTAGAATCCAACCAATCGCAGGTTAGAATGGGCATTACTTCGCCCTGCTGACCCCCATTCGTTGCGCGCTCCGCCCATCCGCCGCCCAAGTGCAAATGACTTGGGCGGCGGGCGGCGGCCGCGGGGCGAGTAGAGGTAGAGGCCGCGGTGCTCGCAGCCGCGCCACCATATCTATTGCGCGCCCGTGTTACAAAAAATTTCAACGTTTTAGTCCATACGGGCGAAATGCCCGCCGAGTGCGCACACTACTAGTCTCAATTGAATAATGTGCTCTATTGAAGCGCCAACGGCGTGCGAGGGCACGTGCTCGTGATGCATGACAGGATAGAGGGACAGCACATATTATGGATCTACATGCTGTATACATAGGGTGTATGAATAACCTAACTGACCCTGGTTGTACACTGCGTATGTTTCATGTATAACGCGGCGGGCCATCTCGCATACAAGCGATTCGTCGCCAGTGTAAAGAGGTAGCTTTTGATACCCGCGCTCTATCAAAAGCGCGGAGGATCCGTGGATGACACACCGCGAGAGTGTAGTGTCGTATATATATCGTGAGAATATCTCCTCAGATTCCATCCCCCTGAAAAGCTAGGTATAGCGGTTGGCACTGCTAGTTGGCCACGGTATGATATGACATTGTTAAGTGGGTTTCTCATGGTATTCGTGATGTGACACACTGACACTGTTAGTTGGTCATATTAGATCGTCTCTATTGCGTGACAGTCATCCGAGAACCGACCCACACCGGGAATCGATCCGTGGACTCCGCGCTTCATTGTAAGGAGGTAGCTTTTGATAGCCGCGCTCTAAAATAACGCGGAGGACCCGTGGATGACACGCGGCGAAAGTGTATCGTATATATATAGTCTATATAGCGTGAGAATATCTCCTCACAACCAGCAATACCACGGCCGTTTGCGTTTTTCGCCAGCCCACGGCACTGCGCACCCATGCGACGAGCGGCATGGGCTAATAGTTGGAGGGTGCACCATATGTCGAGCCCGCAAACTGCAGGAAGCGATTCGCATCGAAGCGATTCGATGCCATGTGGCCTGCAGCCTTCTCATGGACGTGTACCTTTGTCCCCCCCCCCCCCCCCCTCTCGCCCTCGGCATTGATGGACTACTCTTGGGACACCTCCGATCACTTCCATGTCCTGTCTTCTTTCCCCGTGGGCGCCATCCGTGAGGATACCTGCCCACCTCCCATGCATGAACGCTTGTCTGCAAGGTCCATTCTCAAACCAGCCCACGGTGACTCTCCCTCTGAATGGCCCAAGCCGTTCCACGATTTTGTCACCGCTAATCCGTTCGCGGTGCTCACCCCTCTAGATGACCCACCTGTAGACGGCGGGCCCTCGGGAGGGGAGGGATCCCTAGACACCGGCGCCGACCACTTTATCCAGGCAATATGGTCGGCGGCGCGTAGGGAAGGGGCTGTTACCAAGCCCATGCGTCGTGGCCTAGGGCCGCCGCTGCAACGGTCTATCCTAGGCGCGATTACTCGTCGGCGCATGGCCTTTATGGCGTGCCGGGGGACTAGGGGCCCTCGAGATGCCGCTCTAGCGTCGGCACATTATGCTGCTGCACTGCATAGGGTCCGGACACTATTACCAACCCACATAATAACCGCCGCCGCCAGAGGGAGTGGGCCGTGCTAAAAGCGGTTCAGGATTTTAAGAAGGGTGGTGGAGACGGGAGTTCTAGAAGTGGGCGCGCTCTCTCCGTAAGGGGCAGGGTTCATTCGAGGGCGCGAACGACCAGCCAGTACGCGATCCGGTATCGGGGGTACTTCATACCGAGCCGGGCGAAATCAATGCGTGTTGGGCGCGGCACTATCGGGAGGTGTTGCGTGACACCCACCCCCTAGCACAACGGGTTGCGATATACCGTGCGGCGTGGGAACACCGCCACGGTACATCGCCTCCCATTGCCCCCGCACTAAACGGGATTAATGGGCACATAACATGGGAGGAACTAGTCAAGGCTCTTAGGCGTTTAAAAAATAATAAGGCCCAGGGGCAGGATGGGATCACTGCGGAGGCTTTAAAAATTGGCGAAATACGCCCCAAATAGCCATTTTGGCAAGGCATTGCTGGCCTTAATTAACGGGATATGGACTAAGAACTATATCCCCTAGCAGTGGCGTAGCTCGGCCATAGTATCGGTGCCCAAGAAAGGCGACGCGACCGTTATGGACAATTATAGGGGTATTTCGATTATGGGTGCCGCTATGAAACTCCTTATGACCGTCATTACCCAACTACGCTTGCAAGACGTCTGCCAAGCTAAATGGATAATCCGCCGTTAGTTGGCAAGCGGGTTATGCGGAATGAGGAGGGCCCCATGCAAGTCGCCAGCATGTTCGATAACGCGGCTCGTCGTCAAGCGGCACGTCTACCCACGTACGCGGGTTTTATTGACTTTAGGAAGGCATATGACACCGTACCTCATGAGCTTTTATTCCTAAAACTACAAGCCATAGGAGTTACGTGTCATATGCTTACCTTCATTAAAACTTTATACATGGATAGTATGGTACGGGTCAAGACAGGGGTGGCCCCGCGGGAACACTATCAGACCCCATACCCAAAGAGCGTGGCCGCCGACAGGGATGCCCCGCTTCCCCCATCCTATTTAACATATTTATTAACGATATATTCGATGGGGTAGAACATCTAGGGTGTGATGTACCAGGGTGCACCAACACATTAGCGGCAAGGCAACCACTAAGGGTGCCATGTCAGTTATACGCGGACGACGCTGCTGGTATCACATGCTCGTTCGATAACCTGCATGCCATGTTCGCCCACTTCTCGCAGTGGACGGAGGACCATTTTATGGGGTTTGGGGTACTTAAGTGTGGGGTGATGGCATTAGGCCGATATTCCGACGAGACCGCGTTACTCGAACAAGGTGCTCGATGGCAGCTTGGGGGGGAACGGGTACCGGTTGTAAATGAATATAGGTACTTGGGTACGGTCATTAAGTCGGATTTAGGTATGCAACACATAGTAGATGACCGGGTTAAGAAGGGTAAACGCGCCATTGAGGCGCTCGATTCGGTACTAGTCGGTGGACGGGACATAATTCCTATTAATGTGCGTGTGTCGGTCTTAAAAACCTGTGTACTGCCGGCTTTAAAAACATATGGGTGTGAAGTATGGGGCATGGATAGAACTAGCGGCGAAAATAAATTACAAACCGTACTCAATCAGTGCTTGCGGTGCCCTCATTGGGGTGGGTAAAAGCTCCCCTGGGGTGGCCACTGCACCGATGATGCGGGAATTGGATATTGCGCCCATAGAGGCTACGGCCGCTGCGGCACGGGCTCGGGCGTTCCTTAAAGCATCCGACTTGAATACATGTATAACCCATCTAGTAGATCAGCCAAGTCGGGCGCGCCCTAACACGTGGACGTCAGGGACTGTGCGGTGGTTAGATCGACTAGCTAGGGCGAACGTAGGGCTAGCTGAGGGGGCGCACCTTCCACTTGAGTGGAGGTCACTAGCCGCGCGCGATGCCGCTAAACTAGTAAAGGCATCGGTGTGGGCGCGTTACGAATCGTCGGCATCGTTAGCACGCAGTAGAACCTGGGGTATATATGTCCAGGCGTCTTATGCGTCAAACCCACTGCCACAGTACGGTGTGGGTGTCCCCGCGGGGGTTGTGGCCGGGTTGCACATTATGATACAATTACGCACCCGAGTATTTCCCACTGCCCGCCGGTTGGCCCGGATTCATGCCATGCCTGAGCGGTTCCTGGAATACTGCCATGCATGTGGCGGAGGTGAATCTGAGACTATCGAACATATGTTGGTGGAGTGCCCGCGGTGGGGGTATCACCATCATACTTTTGGGTTGTTAGTTCCGGAGTTCAGGGATTTTATTAGTAGTCAGGTTATTGCGTCAACACTAGAGGACTTAACTGCCTTTATTTTGGGCGGGGTCCCCCCCTCCCTTCACGGCGCCCTGGATTTTACTGGGAATGGGAATTTTTCCAGCTATATATGGCGTCGGGCCCTCCCTCACATTGCCTTCTTTGTTGCACATATATCGCACTCCCGAAATGCTTTGCTCCGCGGGTTGGGGCTTGCCCCAACTCGCACTACTCGAATGGGCCGACGCCCAAACGGGTAGGGGGGGCCTTTCGTGGTCAGTGCCGGGTATTTTGATTGCAGTGTCTTAGACGTGTGATCCAACAGTGTTGGAAATTTCGTCACTGGCCTCCAATTAGTATTGCAGAATGCTTCGGCAATTTGCTTGATGACTATAACGGAACGTCGCCTACCCAGGGCTTTCCGGAACTGGATTGCTGCCTAAACGGCCGTCGTAGAGACGCTGCAAGGGTTTCACTGGTACCAGTCCTGTCCCGGGGGCGAAAAAAAACCTTTGTCCTTGTTAATATGTTGCGGGCTGTACCTGTAGTATACGAGGCGGTAAGCCCGTGACTTATTTCATTTATATCGTCCAACTCTTGTCTGCGTGGCGCCGCCGTTTCTCCTTGCTCATCAACATGGCACATGCAGACAACGTTCTTGACGGGGTCGCGCCGCGCGTGCGGCACGTGATGGTGCTCCTGCGCTGCGTCGCGTTGCTCGTCGGCATGTGTTGCTATGACCCGGGTCATTGGCTGCAAGCGTCCTGGCCGCGGCTGATAGCCTACCCCGGGGCGGGGGTCCCTTTGGTTCCTGGGAGCTATGCGTCTCCGTGGTTCCCTTGGCTCCTTCTTGGTTCTTGGCTCCCTGTCCTCCTGCTTGACCTTGGTTTCAGGCTTTTGTCTCTTTTTTGCTGGCAAACTTTCATAGTTGCTGTTAGTTCTATTTCATTATCGTCTAGAAATTAAGAGACGTACATACATACTACCGAATATCGCGTCGTTGACCGCCTCAAAATTACACCCCGAAATGAATACAAAGTATTGGATGATGCAAAAGGCCTTCGCGGGCTGCTGTATATCATAACGTGTATATCCATGATCGCCCACAGCATCTATATTGATGATTACATGTGCTAGCTGCAAAATTCAAGAAATCCATGCAGTAATCCAGAAGAAAATCCAGCTACGGGCCACAAGAGGCGGGAACCGTCATGACAGCCACCGATCAGGCATCGCCACCAGCCAGCCGCCGCTCCACGCAGTAGGGACGCTCTCCCCTGCACACAATCACGGGCCACTCCAATAGCGGCACTAGGCCGAATGTGATGTGAAGGCGCCGACAGGAAAGGGGCTTCGAAGTAGAGGTCTCCCAGCAAGGAGCGGAAGTGGGGGGTCCAACCCAGAACGGGGCGCCACGGGCGTGCAACATACCCAGCGCCAAATCCGCCGCCGGCTCAGTCGCGTCCCCTTCCGCCAAACGTAGAACTCCCTTCCCAACACAACATCCCGGGCCACTCCAATAGCGGCACGAGGCCGAATGTGATGTGGAGGCGCCGACAGGAAAGGAAGGGAGAGGGTGCTCAAAGGACGGCGAACGGGGAGTCGACCGGACCAACAGCGACGTGAGACGCCGGTGTCCAGAGCGCGCTGTTCCGCCCAGCGCCAAATCCGCCGCCGGCTCAGTCGCGTCCCCTTCCGCCAAACGTAGAACTCCCTTCCCAACACAACATCCCGGGCCACTCCAACAGCGGCACGAGGCCGAATGTGATGTGGAGGCGCCGACAGGACAGGAAGGGAGAGGGTGCTCAAAGAACAGCAAACGGGGACTTGACCGGACCAGCAACGACGTGAGACGCCGGTGTCCAGAGCGCGCGATGTTCCGCCCAGCGCCAGATCCGCCGCCGGCTCAGTCGCGTCCCCTTCCGCCAAACGTAGAACTCCCTTCCCAACACAACATCCCGGGCCACTCCAATAGCGGCACTAGGCCTAATGTGATGTGGAGGCGCCGACAGGACAGGAAGGGAGAGGATGCTCAAAGAACAGCGAACGGGGAGTCGACCGGACCAGCAGCGACGTGAGACGCCGGTGTCCAGCGCACGTTGTTCCGCCCAGCGCCAGATCCGCCGCCGGCTCAGTCGCGTCCCCTTCCGCCGAACGTAGAACTCCCTTCCCAGCACAACATCCCGGGCCACTCCAATAGCGGCACTAGGCCTAATGTGATGTGGAGGCGCCGACAGGACAGGAAGGGAGAGGGTGCTCAAAGAACAGCGAACGGGGACTTGACCGGACCAGCAACGACGTGAGACGCCGGTGTCCAGCGCACGTTGTTCCGCCCAGCGCCAGATCCGCCGCCGGCTCCGTCGCGTCCCCTTCCGCCAAACGTAGAACTCCCTTCCCAACACAACATCCCGGGCCACTCCAATAGCGGCACTAGGCCTAATGTGATGTGGAGGCGCCGACAGGACAGGAAGGGAGAGGGTGCTCAAAGAACAGCGAACGGGGACTTGACCGGACCAGCAACGACGTGAGACGCCGGTGTCCAGAGCGCGCTGTTCCGCCCAGCGCCAGATCCGCCGCCGGCTCAGTCGCGTCCCCTTCCGCCGAACGTAGAACTCCCTTCCCAGCACGACATCCCGGGCCACTCCAATAGCGGCACGAGGCCGAATGTGATGTGGAGGCGCCGACAGGACAGGAAGGGAGAGGGTGCTCAAAGAACAGCGAACGGGGAGTCGACCGGACCAGCAACGACGTGAGACGCCGGTGTCCAACTCTCACTGCTCCTCCTCGGCAGTGGCAGCACGGGCGGGGCCAAGACTGCCAAGGTGCCACCCGTGCACCATCCCCGCCCCCATCCCCAGCCGGGGGTGGAGGCGGAGGAAGGGCCCGCGATTTCGAGGGCCGAGCAAGGACGGTCGTCGGGGCCGCCCGGGCGGTGGGTGGGTGGGTGGGTGGGCGGATTATCTACAGCATCTATATTACATCATAGACTACAACTCTCATCACCAGCAGGTAGATCGGAGACGGCAATGCACATAAGCAATGTTAATCAGCAGAAGCAGCAGGGTATACGGCGGAGGAGAGTGATGCCGCAATATCGGCACAGTCGTACAATACGGCATCAGGTAGCAAATGTACACGGATACTCTTACTACTTGCTGCATAGCACTAAGGATTAATACTGCCTGCAGCACCACAGAGCAGCACCGGCTTCCAGATGGAAGCGCCTCTTCACTGAAAAAAAAAAACCGCACAGCATGAGTGTGCGATTTCCGGGCGCGTCCAAATTAATTACAAAGAATAGGGCAGGAAGAGCGGTGGCGAGTCGGAGAGGAGGGGGTCGCCGTGCTCCGCGACGAGCACTGGTAACGGCCCGTAGAGGCATGACCTGCAACGCCATTTGGCTCGTCGTGGCTGGCTTGGCTAGCGGATCTGCACCGTGCCGGCGCGCCCCCTGGCGGAACGCACGCTGGAGGATTCGCTGGCGACGGAGGACGCGCGCGAAGGGGTGCGCGACCCGGTGGGGCCGCCGCGCGCGCCGACCAGCCCCCGCGGCAGGTCGAGGCCCACTTCGCGCAGCGTGCCGCCAACGTCCACCCCCGGCGCCTCCTCCGCCAGCATGCGCAGCTCCTCGAGCATCGCCGAGTTGATCTCCCGCACCTCCGCCAGCTGCATGTCCACCTCCTCCGCCGGCGTATCCATCGCCGAGACGCCCAGCGCAACGCGCATCTCGCTGCGCAGCTTCTGCAGCCGCCGCGCGGCGCGCTGGCTCTTCTCGTTCTGCACAGCGGATCGGTGGACCAAACTCGGGTTAACGCCGTCGTCCATGCCGACCAGAAGGCCAGACGACTGGTCGAATTCGAGGTTAAAGGCAGATTCGGCGGATTTCGACTCCGAGTATTCCCGCCACATAATTTCTGGGCAAACAGTTCCTTTTCCTCGCCGACGGCGCTCTAAACGATGGCCAGTATCTTTTTAAATCCTTTTTCGAGTTGAGCCCAAGTTGGAGTTTCGACATCCAACGAGGCCAAGTTCGAACCCGGCTTTCCCGAAAATTTTGTAAAAACCCATTTAAGACCATGATCCCAATACCCAAAACACAATTCAGGAATCGCCCACTATACATGTGCCAAAATTACACCCCGAAATAAATACAAAATATTAGATGATGCAAAAGGCCGTCGCGGGCTGCTGTATATCATCACGCGTGTATATCCATGATCCCCCACAGCATCTATATTGATAATTACATGTGCTTTACACGAGGTTTCGGTCAAGGAACATAAAAAACACGTGGTCCAAAGTCTTCACAATACTTACTACTGTGACACGTAGTACTGTAATCCATTCGAGTTGCCCATGGCCACGTCGAGGGGCACACACGGGACTCGCATGGGTCAGCAGCGGTCGTTGCAGGGGCGCGGCGGTGCCTAAGGTCGTGGGCGCACCTGGTCCCGCAGGGCCGACTCGGCATCGGAGCGGCTGTGCTCCAGATCGTTCATGCGCGCCTCCAGGTGCATCTGCTCCTGGTCTAGGTTCTGAAGCCGCATCTCGCTCGCCTGTCGACACGCGGTGAAGCCCATTAGTGCGGCGCATGAGCCCCCCCCCCCCCCCCCCCCCCCCCCCGCCCCCGGTCCTCGTCCCACTCCGGGTCGGGGCGAAAATACACAAAAACTATAAATCCACTGCAATTACCGTGCATAATAGCGAACGGATGACCGTGCCGATCGCCGCATAATTCTGAGCGTGTGGATGCATACGTATCTTCCCGCCGAATTGAGCCCTCTCGTCGAATCGCGCCTACTAATACGAGATCTGATTCGGAAAGCATGTTTTCGGTAGAGGGCAGTCGATACAGGATGTTGCATGAACGACACAGTATCGCACTAATGACCGCTCGAAGTCGGAGAGGCCCGTGCAAGAAAATTCGGGCTCGACCATGCGTGGTGGAAAGTGCCGACTCTTGAGGCCTTCATCAGGTGACCAGCGACCTGAACAAAGCGTTGGAACTGGGGTTTTGGCTAGAAACGAATCCCGGAAACGTGAGGACTAGCGAATATTCTACGGATAATGCTATTCACAATTCCCGACCACGGTGCCAAATGTCGCCGATTCGTCGATCCGCCCACGCACCTCAATGTCGCCCGCGATGTTTTTCTCCTCGTTGCGTTTGAATTTGAGGCGATCGTACGCGCGGTCCAGCTTCTGCCGCAGGTTGGCGCGCTCCTCGTACCCCTGCTTGTCGTCCACTTTCTTGAAGCTGCGCGCGTACTGCGTGTTCTTGATCCCCAGCTTGTCGAGCGACTTCTCCAGCGCGCGCACCTCCTTCTCCGCCTGCATGCGAGCCACGTGTGGGAGTCAGCGTGCGCCAGGCCCCGATAATGCGACCCATCCAGGCAACACGAGCAACCCAGCCGCCGGGTCGATCCAAGAGTGTGAAACCCTCGAACCCTCAAACCCGACTTGAGCTTTGTCGAGTCGAGAGCATCGACAAGGTCTGCGCTGTCATACGCTCCTCGAATTCGGCAGTAAGAGCTCAGCGCCCTTCTTTTCTTCTTTCGGCTCGGTGCACTCTGGCATCATCTCACCTTACGGATCTTGGCGTCCAAGTCGTCACCCTTGCGCTGCAGCTCCTCGCGCTGCTGCGCCGCCTTGATGACGTAGTACGCCTGCGTGACCTCCTCGCCCTCCTCAGCCTTCTGCTTGTTGGCCAGCGTGTCGTACTTGGCCTGCAGTTTGTCGATCTGCGGCGGTATGGGACGCAAAAACGTCCATCAGTTTAAAAGCTCCGTGGTGCCGAGGTTGGCGGTGCTGCCAGCTTGTTCTGTTACTACTGCTGCATGGGAATATATCTGATTCAAAGGCGACATGCCATTACGCCGACCACTATATCAATTAAATCGCGTGTCGACAATTACGCAACTGGAGAATGACATGCTGGAACTATCACTGAGTTCGTCGGACGGGATCTTTATTGCACCGTCGCCGTTCGCAGTATTATGGGGCGGCAAAGTGTGCTGTGCCGGAGATAGTCGAGTCTGCCTCCGAATCTGCCCTGCTTTTTGGCGGGATGGCCATGCCTGCTGACGAGTTAAGACAGTGGGCTAGGTGCCGATCCGAACGAACCCTCGATAGCGAGATTTTAACAACGCCGCAAAATACACTGTGCGCTAGTCGACGATCGGAGTGTTCGCACAAGTGGATTGCCGGGCTGCTACAATAAGCCCAGCCGCCTATATGGATGCATCCTTTATCCTGCCGTAATGACGCGGCGGGAGTGTATGTAGTTGCTCCGAAACCATGCGAGCAAACTCGTATCAATACATTCGACCACTTGAAAATAACAGCCTCGGCTCCTGTCCACATAGACTCACGCTGCCAGCCATCGGCAGGGCGCACATGCAGGGCGGGCTGGCTGCCACACCTTCATCTCCCGCTCCTTCAGCTCGAGGGTAATGCGGTGGATGTCATCCCGCACAAACCTGAGCTCCGTCTTGAGGCTGTCCACGTGCACGGTGACCTCCTGCTTGCGCTCCTCCATGGACTGCTGCAGCTGAAACTTGCGGTTTTCCAGGCTGAACACCTCGTCTGCCTGCAGCATCGCCACCAGCATTGCCATTCCCATCACAGCTTGCAGAGTCTGACAGTTATGTTTATACGCTCACATCCTTCTAAACATGAAATCGGCAAATGCAAGGACCCGCGTGTTTGGGTGCATCCCAGGAGGCTGACGGCTCGTGCAACTCGGGGCGCAGGGGAGGAGGATAGCTCAATCGGTCAACCAAAATACCACTTGGCGTTCAACGCTATCCTATCTGGCAGATGACCAGGTCCCATGCCGACACACCCCCTACTAAAACATCATGCCTGATAGTCGTTAGTGGGTCTGCAGGGAAGGGCTGTATTGAGTGGCCGCCGAGCCTCATGGAGGCAGGCAAGGGCAGAGTACGCAGTAGGGTGGGGTGGGTGGGGGGGAGGGGGGGGGTAGGGGCCGCACCTTGAGGTTGAGGATGCCGCGCAGGCGCTCCACCTCCAGCTTGAGCATGTCGTGCTCCACCATTTTGTCCTCCTTGGTCTTGATCGCGCGCTCCAGCTCGCGCGTGCTGCTGTCGCTCACCAGGCGCTGCTCGTGGATCTTGTCCTGGATCTGCTTGTCGTCCGACTTGAGGTTGTTGTACGTGCGGCGCGCCTTGGTGAGCGCGTCCTCCACCAGCTTCACCTGCTCTGACAGCATGCTATGCTCCGCGTTGACGCCCTCCAGCTGCCCCGTCAGCTTCTCGATGCGCGCGTTGAGCGCGCGCTTCTCGTCGTCCGTGCGCTCGCCCGCCGCGCGCTGCACCTTGCGCTCCAGCTGCTGCACCTGGAACTCCGAGTTATACAGCAGCTCCTGCTGCTTGACCACCTGATGGCCACGGGTGGCACGGAGAGCAGTGGCAGCGGAGAGCCACCAGTCAGCACCGCTTTCAGGCCGATGATAGGCCGGGGCCGGTTGAGTATGACACACGAGATGACAACAACCGTGTGCATTGGCGGAGGGGAGGGTTCACGGGTGGTTCATCGGGTGGTTCATGGGGGGTTCATGAGGCGCGCACCTGGCCGTCTAGGCGCGAGATGTTGCCCACGAGGTTCTTGTTCTGCGCCTGACCGCCCGCAATCTCGGCAATGAGGTCGCGCTCCTGGTTGCGCAGGTCAAACAGCTCCTGGTTCTTCTTGAACATGGCCTTCTTCATCTCCCCCACCGCCCTGATCTGCTGCTGCAGCCGCTTCTCCTCCATCTTCTGCATCTCGAAAAGCTCATCCACCTGCCACACGCTCACATCGCTCAGACGCGCACCAGCAGAGCCATGGGTAGCCCGATGAGACAAAGCGACGACCTCACTCCTCCTCATTATTGCTTCAGGGATTGCAATGTCGCTGTTGGGCCGCAGGACGCGTAAGTGAGGGCGCCGCGCACCTTGGCCGCCATCCCCTCCAGCTGCGAAAACTCGCCCTCCAGGTGCCGGTTCACGACCACCTGGTTCTTGCGCAGCGCGTCCAGCTTGCGGCGCTTCTCCTCAAGTTCCGCCTTGGCGTGCGCAGCCTCGCCGCGCTTCACCGCCAGGTCATTGGCGGTCTGGCAGCGTGCGCAGCGGCATTGGCAGCAGCGTCAGTTGCGGCGGCGGAGAGGACAGATGACAAACGGCGAACTAAGGAGGGGGAGGAGCAAAGCGAGCGGGCGGATGGTTGCGTGGAGCAGGGCGGCGTGCCTTGTTGAGGCTGGTCTTCAGGATGTCCAGCTCCTGAACAAAGTCGTCCACCCGCTGCTTCTCGCGCCCGTACGCCATGCGCAGCTTGCCCACCTCGCGGTCAAACATGGAGATGCGCGCGTCCAGCTCCTTGTTGTTGGCGACCTCGTTGTCCAGGAACTTGGCCTGCTGGTCTAGCTTGTGCTGTGGGCGGCGGCACCAGCGGCGGCGGTCAGTACCGGCGCCGGAGGGCAAATATTCCTTGACAGACGTGCACTAGCCCACACGAGCGATGCACCCAACATTGTACATTGGGGACAGCCGCAGCCGCAGCGCATCGCAGAGGGCGGCGATGCGCCGCCGCCATCTAAGGGTGCCGGCGCACCCATACGAGCCCGTATCCTAAGCCTCAGATTGGGCCCGCAGGCAACTTACAAGAACATTCGCAATAGTTCCCCTGTGGATCCGTCTACATCTGACCCATGGCAGGCAGGGCAAGTTCTCATTCGCAGTGTTTTCGTGACCACGCCGGCACCCGGACCTCACTCTTGACCAGTACAGCACCTCCGTATACAGTACACTTGGCAACCGGGTGCCGCTACTACAGCACTGCAGGCACCGCTTGACCATCCTGGTGTGGCACGCTTGGCTTGGTATGTCTCTCAGGAGACAGAGCGCATCGCTGCGTGCGGTAGACCATGCTAAGGCCGGCGCACGGGGTTGTGTAGCGGAGAGCAGGGCGCTCTGCGTCACCGCTAGCAGATGTGGGGCAGATGGAAGGGCAGAGGGGGGGGGTTACCTTCCGCTCGCGCAGTCGGATCTTGTTCTCTGCGTACTTCTCGCTGGCGACCTGGGAGGGGCGGAGATGGACGGGGGCAGGGGAGGGCATTCCTTGTCAGCAGATGCGCCCGACACCGGCTGTTCACTGCTCACCAGCCACATGTCTCGACCTCCCCCTCCACCCCGTTGCACGTCCGCGTAGAGAGCCGTGAGGCCGGCCTCGCCTGGATCATCTCGTCGCGGCGGCGCATGGCGTCCATGGCGTCGTCCCACTGCTGCACCAGCTCCTGCCGCTCCTGGTGCAGCCGCCGGAAGTCCTCCGCCGTCTTGTCCAGCTGGATCTGCTTACTCTGCGTCTCCGTCACCTCGTCCGCCAGCGCGACGCGCGCCTCCGCGACCTCCTTGGACAGCTTCTCGATGTGCAGGTTGAGCTCCTTCACCTTTGCCTCGTCGCGGCGCTGGTACTTCTCCAGCGCCAGGTTGTCCTCCTCCTGCAGGGGCAGGCATGGCACGCCGGTGCGGTGCGCCGCGTCAGCAACCTTGTTCGCCGGCCTAATCACACCCCGAACTACGTCCAGGCATGTTCTCCTCAAACTCTCCCTCTGTTGCCATGCGCTCAGTCCTGCATGGCTCCCGCTGATCATGACTGTGGGGACGAAAATAGAACGAGGGGAGAAGGGGAGAAGGGGGAGTGGTGGGGGAGAGGGGGGGGGGGGGGGGGGTCGAGGGACTGCAGCATGTGAGCTCAAAGATCTCGAGATCATCAATTTCCGGCATCTCGTGCCAGCCAGAGCATGCCGGAAGGAGGGGGGGGGGGGGGGGGAGGGGGGGGAGCGACGAATGTAGTGGTGATGGTGGGGGTGGGGGGAGGGGGGATTCGAGTTGTAGTGGTGGGGGGGGGGGGGGGGGGGAGCTCTGCCTTCTGCCTGGCGGCCAGCGCCCACTGCTCCAGCTCCTCCTGGTTCCAGTTCATCAGCAGCTTGAACTGGTCCATCTTCTCGTTGCCCTGCGCGCACGTGTGCCATGGCGGGGAGCCGCCGTCAGCGCTCTCTCACGATTGGTAGGCCGGGCAGGGGGAGATGGCCGGTTGAGGTGGTGTGTGTAGGTTTGAGTGGGGGGAGGGGGGGGGGGCGGCTGGGGGCGGCTGGGAGGGCACCTTGTAGATCTGGTTCTGCAAGCCGTTCACTTTGTCTGCCAGCTCGTGGCGTTCCTTCTTGAGCTTGTCGACGTCCATCTTGTGCCTCGACTACACGGCGAAGGGGAGGAGGGGAAGGGGAAGGGGGGAGGGAGCGGGGGTTTGGGGGGCATCAGAGGGCCGGGCTCCGTGCCATGCCATGCCATGCCTTGATGGCAAGGGCAAGGACACGCTAAAATGGAGGGGTGGGGGGGGGGGGGGGGGGGGGTCGGAGGGGGGGGGGGGGGGGAGGGGTGGCGCACCACTTCCCGCTCGATGAGCGCCTTGAGGTGGTCCTCCGCCTCGATCTCTTTGTTCTTGGAGTCCACCTGGGAGCCACGAGCACACGCACACGCCGGAGGGGCGCCGTCCCCAAAGTGAGAGGCGCGTACCCCACCGCGCTGCTGTCACCCATGCCCGGCCCTGGAGCCACTGGGTGCATGCCATGCTAGGCGGCTGGGGGGGGGAGGGGTGGGGGGGCGAGGAGGAGGTGATGCTAGGCTGGGGAGGGGGGAGGGGGTGTGTTGTAGATGGTGCTGCGCACCCGGGACTGCGTGAACTTGAGCTCCTGCTGCACGTTCTTGAGGTGCTCCTCCATGATCTTGATGCGGTCCACATTCTCGTCCAGCGCGACGCCGGCCTCCTCCAGCTCGCCCTCCAGCCCCTGCCGGCAGCGGTATAAGCGGGGGGCCTCAGAACCGCCCGCGAGCCCGCGCCTCCGATGGATGCGATGTGGTGCGACATGGGAAGGAACAGGAGGCAATGCGGTGGAGTCCTAGGTGCGGCCCCTGATGCCCTGCTGCTCCTGCTTCTGCTGTTGTGGACTTGTTGTTTGTGGTGTGTGCGCGCGCGTGTGCTGGGGGTGGAGGAGGGGGAACAAGGGTGAGAGCTGTCTGCCTGAGCCTGCGGATGGCGCACCCACACCACCCACCTGCACTTTGCGGTTGAGGTCCTTGTTCTCCTCATTCGCAAAGGGAGGCAGGTAGGAGCGGTCATCCTCGGACTCTGCGCACGCGGAGGCCGTCGCAGTGCGGCAGGGAGTAGGGGAGAAGGAAGAGATGAAGTGCGCGCGCGCGGGGGGGGGGGGGGGGGGGGGGGGGGGGGGGGGCAAGACAGGAGCGTCAGTTGAAGACATCAACCCCATGGTCGATCGAGTTGAGTAGACCTGCGTCTCCTGGATGCATGCATCCGCACACTGCCGTCCTGCGCTCCTAGTGCGGTGGCCCAGGTGTACTGCGGTAGGGTGGGGGTGCTTCCCTACCAGGAGAGGGAGGGCGGACCACTTGCCCCCCCCCCCCCCCCCCCCCCCCCCTCCCCCCTCTCCATTCCCTTCATACCCAACTGCCCCCAGTGGGGTCCCCTCCGGGGCGCCACAGCCCGCTCGCGCTCAGCCCTCTCCCGTGCCACCGCGGCCGCAGACATCCAGAGGCTCAGTTTAAGGCACCATCACGCACCGTTTGGCACGAGGCCCAGTTGCTGCGCGCTCGCCATGGCTGCTCCGCCTGCTCAGCCGCTCCGCTGAACTGACGCCGCCGGGCTCGTTGGCACCGCTTCGGCCGGCTCCGCGGCTGGGCCCTAGCCGGGGGAAGGGTCACAGCAAGCGCTAGACTAGCGAGACGTGATAGATGTGTAGCTTTTACTGACGGCTGCAGGCCTGCGCGAGCTGAGCGTGCCGTGGCCTAGTCGTCGCAAGTGGGACGGCGGAGGGGAGCTCCTCCCGCGGCATGTGCATGACCCGGCCGGCCGCGCGGCATGCCGGCCGCGTTTGGCTGGCAGGCTGCACGCGCGATGATGAGCAGCAGCATCTGCTGCGCCGGAATTTAGGGAATTTCATTCGCGTGGAGCTTCGTGTGAATATGCTGCACTATTCCGCAATATTTTCGTGCTCATACGGACAATGTCGAACTACTCGTCTCTCGCGCGTTTGGTGCGCATCAATATGAGCACGACGTAGTCGTTATACAGGAATACCGGTATAAATAAGTTAGGATCTATACAGTATTGATACTGTTTTGGATATTATTATTATAAGTACTGGTAACGTACGAGTATGAACCGGTAGTACCGCCATACTGCGAATGTACGAGAACTCAACTATTGAAATTAATACGCGATGAGTAAATGATGCAGTTTTCCGTCAAGCAAAATACCGTTGACGACCATGATCAATATGAGTAGCAGAATAATATAACCTCAAATTCTTGCAGAAGAGCCGTGCGTGTGTGATTCATACAGCATAAGACTGCTTGGAAAGACGACTATATGCATAGTCATAAATCAGTAAACCAGGCGATACAGCACTGCTCAAGAGAGAATACTGCAGTTGCATACGAAATCACCGAGTGTTATGTAGTGCAAATGAACGGCGACGCGCAAGGAGCAGGATATGGAGTTGCCTCCAGCGATACTGGTGCTTTGCGCCCTAGGATGCCGGCATACTACGTGATTGGCGTACGTACTCGTACCGGCAGCAAGTAGGAGCAGTCGCCACTGCAACAGGATCAGGCTGGCGAGCGCTGGCCGGAGCGTGCACCTGGGAGGCGCTGATTAGCTGTGCACCCAGGCACGAGGCGGGGTAGGGCACTTGAGTTGGGCGTTTCATGCATTCAGCCTCCCCCTTGGAGGCATGGTCAGCAGGGGCTTTAATGTCAGGTGGCCGCGGTACACGGGATCCGCCAACTCGCAAAAGGTCTCCTCAGGCCTAATCACGCCCTTAGAATGTAAACATGATCCGCTGTACACATGTGTAGGAAGAGAAGGTTACGCAGTTGCTACAGATGGGGTCGGTGCCATGTGGGCTGCTCACTCCGTATGGCACCGGGCGATTATTCCACACGGTTGATCCAACTTGCAATAGCGGGTCACGATATATTTACAGCAAGAGGGAGCAGCAGTCAGGATCGCTATAGCGCCGCTGACACCACCAATCCATGTCACCCTCTCTTCTTGGCACTGTTATATCCATCGATGGCGGCGCAGTCATCGAATGTCGAAGCGACCGACTGCCTCCATCGCTATTGCCTTGGTGTTGAGCACATACTCTGCGACAACAACAACCACATCAACTCATGCGGCACCGGACTGTCAAGCGGAGAAGGTATATAGGCTGCCGGGAACATCATTTGAGGGTACGCAGGCACAGTGGGCATGCACATGGTAGGGCCCGCGCACAGCCCCACAGCGGCTCACCGATCTTGTCCAACTCAACAACGTCCACCCACCGCGCGTCTGCAGCGTCGTCAGCGGCCGTCACCGGCGCATCGGGGTCCTCTGGCACGCCAGCCACCTGGGATGACTGCAGGCTTAGCGGTGCGGTGAGGACCTGAGGAGGACAGCCTCTGCGATGCATTGGAAGGGGGGCAGGGGAGGGATAGGGGAGCGAAAGGGGAGAGCTTGCCTCGATGATGGCATAGTGGAACAGGACATTGCCGTCGTCATCGCGGCTGATGGCGTCCGCGGCGGCAAAAGCCAGTGGGCTGGACAGCTCCCGGGACACCACCACCGGTACGCCCTCGTGGCTGCGGCTGGGAGGCACGGGCAGCGTGTCGCAGCGCAGCGCAATGCCAGTCTCCTCCCGCAGCTCCCGCACGGCGCAGCCCACGATCGTCTCGCCTGCCACGATGTCGGCCACGCCCACATCAACACGCTGCCGCGGTGCAATGCTCCGTACTCCCGGGCACACATGCGCTCCATGCGCTCATCGGGGGCCGGGGGGGGGGGGAGGGGGGGGGGATTTACTGTACCTAGCTCCAGCCTGCCGCCTGGGAAGGACCTGGCATCCAGGTAACATGCCATCGGGTAGTGGAGGGGTCAGGCCTGATAGGGCCGTCACTGCACCGACTCTGCTAGGATGACAGGATACAAAGCAGAGATGGGCGAAGAGGGAGGATGAGTGGGAGCGTGGGGGTTACCAGCGCCCCTTGTCCGGCTCCTTTCCACGCTGGATCATCAGCACCTGCAGCAGTCGGCACAACATCGCAAGGTCAGTGTTCATGTCGCGTTCCTGCATATAGTGTGTGTGCGCGCGGGTGTGTGTATCTCCAGCAGCAGTAGTATTAGGAGGGGGGGGGGGGGGATAAGGGAGCCACTATTGGCGGTGGATGCCATTATGGTTGGTGCAGGAACCCAAACAAGTTTTGACATGCTACTTGCACAATCATCATTATCACGGGCTCTCAAGGCCCCGCAATTGTCGACTCCAGACGGCGGTGGTCATCACCTCCGTGGAGCCGTCCAGCGTGCGGGAGGGCCGAAGGCAGACGACGCCCACGCCGACCCGCGGCACGTCGGTGGAGGCCGCCCTGGTGGCGCTGCATTGCACCGGGCTCCGCACGCCGCGAAAGGCCGCGTGAGAAACCAGCGCGGACAGCCCGCGCAGCGGCGCCGACAGGAACGCGCCGGCCATGCTGAGGCCCGTGTGCTGTGGGCTGCGGCAATTCTCGAGACGCCGCTTCGTGAGGACAGATCCTGCGCCAGCTGTATAGCCGACCAGGGCCAGGGCTGAAACTGGTTCAACCTGCGACAATCGCGCTTGGTCAGAGCAACAGAGCACCACCAGCGCAGAGGGAAGATTAGCAGCGCGACAGGGTGTTTGTTCATCCGACACACCGTCGACTGCCCAGGCTTCGTCGACTCGCGGTTGTCGCCGCCCCAGCGCACAAAAAAAAGCACGCGCGCGGATAATGCTGAGCATGCGCGTTGCGAGATTTAATGTGCTGCACGAATCGATCGAATCTTCGGAGGTAAATTGCCTCCTGACATTGGAATGGACAAAATAACATCGACGTCGAAATCGTCGCCGTCGATCGTCGCGTCGACCTGTCAGGCGCCGTACTTGTGGCCAGTGACCGGTCGTCGCCACGCAGCAGCCGAGCCAGTGACAAGCAGGGACATCAGACGGGGGAGGGCAGCAGAGGGGCAGAGGAGAGGGCCGAAGGCACGTGCTGACACACACACACGCACACACGCGCACACGCACTCCGGCTGCCAGCCGCGCTTGCACGCGCGACGGGTGTTGTGTCATCTGCAGCAGGTTGGCAACCGGGCCGCCGTTCCAGCGGCGGCGGGAAAACCGGCGGAGCGCGCTGGCGGCTGGCTCCTGGCGAAGAGGCGAAGGTGGGAGGGGGGGGGGGGGGGGGTTGCGGACCTGGGCGGCGAGGGGTGCTCATAGCGGGTGGGCGGGGCGCTAGTGGCCGGGCGCCCACGCTCGCGATGCCTGGCCTGGAGCAGCTGGTAGCAGGCGCGAACTACCTGTCGGAGAGGGCGGTGCTGTGGCCGGTGAGCTTGCCATCTACCCCCCACCCCACCCCCGGGCTCTCTCATCCCTCGTTTTCCGGAAGTTAGAAAGAGAGGCGGAATCTCAGAGTGAAGCGCAGCTCGCAGGTACCCGTACGGATTTCAGGAACCTTAGCGGGCGGAGGTTGTAGATGCACGGGGTGGGATCCAGCTGGAAACTGGCAGGTTCACGGTGGGCACATGGTGACGGGGGCATGGGAGCTAAGCACAGGGCTCTTAGTGTTCCCGACATGGAGCAAGGAGTGATGCGCTTCGATTGGGTGAGGAAGGGAGCACGGCGCTGCCTGCTGTGTGCTGGTTGCCTGTCTTCACACGTTGCCCACATTTGCAGCAACAGCAGGCAGGCGCACCCAGGCGGGTGGCGTACTCACGTCCCATCAGGGCCGCTGTGGCGCTTAGCTAGATCGTGATGGGGCACTGAAAGCGGGGCCGTTGCCTGCCGCTGCAGAGGCCGCTTGTGGTGTGCTCACTCAACGAGCCGTTCCTCAAGTACCACAGGCCAGCGGGCCCAGGGGAGGGCAGACCAGGCCAGGGCAAGCCGGAGGAGCCTGGGAGCGAGGTGGCTGGCGAGCGCGATGGGGTAGAAGCGCGCACGGAGCCTGCAGGTGCGTATGCGCCTGACCGTCTGCCAATCGCTGTGTCGAGGGGGGCGGGGGTTGATGCTGTGACAGGGATCCCAGTGGATTTGGTGGACTCTTGGTGAGCTATTCTGGCCGCGTTGATAACCCGCAGCATGGCAGCCGCCTGAGTTCATGATCAGCCCCTCAAACTTGCAGGAGACTTGGCCGGTCCTCGCCGTTATTCCCTCAGGCTGCATGTCAGTGCAGTAAATAGTCCACCCCTCTTGCTCTCACATTATTTGTGTGCATGCAGAGGCTGATGCGTAGCAACTGCCCCCCCTTTGCCAGCTTCCCGTGGGCCGTCATCATTGCCTGTCAGCACCCCCCCCTACCAACGAGCGTATACCCATCACATGTAGTGGCTGACTTGCGCAGCTATTGCAATTCCGCTAACGGCTTTCTGCCGTTTTTGTGGGTGCAGACGAGGCGGAGGCGCCGCCACCGGGGAAGGATGACGCAGTTGAGCACAAAATACCGACTCTGGAGAGCATCCTGCTGGATGGAGTCATGTCAGACGGCGACGGCGAAGAGTGCATCGACGGGTGGCCATTACCTATGGGCGCGGTGGCAAAAGCGCCGAGCGAGAGCACTACCAGTACGGGCGGTGCGGCAAAGTCGGCCGGGAAGGGCAGCGCCGGTAACGAACCCACTCCAGCGGCGGAGGCGCCTCGGGGTGTCGTGGGCATTCGCGACGCCTCCGCTGCAGACCGATCAGCCCCTGCCGCCGAATGTACTCTCACCGCCCCGCTGTTCGGCGCCGAGTCAAGCGAGGATGCGCAGTCTATCGATAATGCCGACATACGAGGAGCGTCTCCGCCATGCGCGACGAGCCCCGCCGCTGCGCGCAAAGGAGGCAGCGGCGATGACGGTGTTATTACCTGTGGTCTCAGAGGTGGCGCCGGCCTGTCAGCGAGTGCCGAAGTTCGAGAGGTTGATAGCAGCTTCTTCGATACTGGCGGTCGTGCGGCACGCGCCGGTGCCCAGGACTCTGACGAGGCGCCGCCGCTGGAAGCAGACAGCCCCGACCGCTCCAACGGTCGTGGCGATGCCGGTGACGATGCCGGTGGCAATGAAGCCGGGCAGTCGGCGCAACCCGCGTCATTGGCACCTTCTTCAGGCGTTCTACCCTCGAGATCGCCATCCCGGCTCCCGCGCGATATGACAACCGTCGTCGGCCCAGACAACAGCGGCAATGATAATAACGCGGCGGCAACTGGCGGCCAGGGGTCGGTGCGAAAGTCAAGGCGGCTGCAGCTGCGAAATGTGGGCGGCCGCGGTAGCGGTGGCGGCGGCGGTGAAGTTTCCGTCGCCGGGGACCACGTCGGCCTGGTCGGCGGCCACACCTCGGAACGGCCAAAGACGGCGCCGAGGCTGCATATAGCGGACGAGCGCGAGCCGGGCGAGATCGAAGGCGGCGTCAACCAGCGCGAGCAAAGTGTAGTCAGTTATGCAGACCTTCACCCTCCTAGCAGCTCGCAGTGGCCTGCTGCCGCGGCGAGGGGTGCCGCCCCTCGGGCTCCCAGCGCGACGAGGGCGGGCGCGAGTGGCGCGGCGTCGGCGGTCCGCCGCTCCGGGAGGCAGCGGCGCCAGTCGGTGCGGTTCAAAGACGGAAAGGACAGCACGCGGCAGCCCGCGGAAGAGGCGGCTGCCGACCGCGAGGTGCCGCCCGGCAGCGATGCAGGACCCGCGAGGGAAACATCCCCACCTGAAGCCGAGCTGCCGCAAGGGCCCAAGTCTGCGGCGGCGGCCCTGGCGGCGCTCGTGGATGCGGATTCGCTGGACGGCCAGGTGGGCGTGCACGTCGCCTTCCCCTGCATCGATCATTTCGCCATGCATTCGAAACTGTGCGCTGTGATAGAAATCTCCTACTGTGGTTGTCGACTACCTGAGCGTGTACGTCGATGATCGTTAAACTGACTGAGCCGTCTTTGCTTCATCGGCGGTCGCCCGCACAGGCTCACTCGGCTGGCAAAGGCAGTGACGGAGGTGCGAACCCATGACGCAGTACCGCCAGCTACCGTTGCGACCTGAATTAACGCCCTCCAAAAGCCATTTATCTTGTTGTTTTTCAACTGAAAGTCTCAACGCTTGCCCCACTTGGGTCAGGTGTCGGAGCTGGTCGCAAGCCACGTGGGAAGCGGGCGCGCCACCACGGCGATGGCGACAAGGCCACACCAGATGCGGAGGGGGCGCATGAAGAGGATGAGGAGGAGGGTGGGTCCACTTACCCCCCCTGCATGGCACCGCGATGACCTTTGGTTGGAATACATGGTATCTAGGGGATGTGTACTGTGTGATGTAGCGCCACGGAATAGAGTCTTTCAGCGATGCTCGCCTGTGCGCTGTGCTGTTCAGTTGGGCTCGCGAAGGAGCTGAAGGAGTTTGCAAAGAAAGCCAAGAAGGCGCGCGGGAAGGGCGGTCGCGCGGGGCAGGCGGGTGCGGGTGGTGCACCGGCGGAAACGCAAGGGAAAGGAGGCGGGTTGAAGCGGCAGCGCGGCGGGGGGCAAACCGGCGAGGGCGGCAAACAGAAGAGGGGCGGCAACCGAGGTGAGGCATGCCGTGGCATTGCCTGCGGGGTCGATCCAGCCCCCTCCATTTTGTACCACTTGAGTATCAACTTTGCCAGCGGCGCGCCAACTATAAGTGTGAATGCACCCAAAAGAACCCCCGTAAGAACACAAGCCTCAAATTGGGGTTGCAAACTACTACCTGTAGCGATATTCGCTACTGTCCCGCCATGATGGTCTCATCCATTTTTCTTCTGCCAGGGAAATGGACAATTTCTCATCGATTCCCTCTGGTCTTATTATATTTACAGCGCCCGCACCCGTGTGAGGTTCTACATAGACATGTGCACGGTAAGTACTGTGCTACTACGTACCAAGGTAACCGCAATAATCATCTATGGGAGCCGACGCACCTACACGTTTCCATGTTATTGTAAGCCTTGGATTGGGCTTGCATGCAACCTAGTATAAGAGCGTTCACCATAGTCCCGCTATAATTCCGTTTGGTCTCTGGCGGATAGGGCAGGTTCTTATTCCCGGTGTTCTGATGACCTCGTAGTCGGCCCCCGCACAAAAACACCAGTTGTAACAGGTAAGCAAGTGGCAGGCGTCACATGCTAGCGGAGCCCCGCCAATGTGCTTTAATATAAAAAGCGCGGGATTGCTGAAAGGCTGGATCGATTATTAATATCCAAACTCTTCACATCTGTGCATTTGGTACCCAATGATCCACCTGATGCACCGGACCGGCATCTTTGGGGTGCGGTTGGCAACACAAGGCGCCTCATGCCCTCATGCGCACATTTGGCCGCCTGCCTCGCCAGGCACCGCTCAACGCCACCAGAAGGACCACCGGGAGCCCGCGGCCCCCACAAAGCCGTGCTTCTTCTGGATGCAGGGCCGCTGCGACAAGGGGCACGAGTGCCGCTTCCTGCATGAAGGCGTGGAGCCGTCGACGCGCGACACCATATGCAAGTTCTTCCGCATGGGGAACTGCGACCGGGTGCGCGCCGCACGTGTGACCGTCTGCGGTGGCTGCTGAGAGCAAGGCCGGCTTATTGGTGCTGTCGTGCCATCTGGCGAGCCGTTGTCTGAAACAGATTATACATTTAGCAATCAGCAGCGACTAATCTAACCGCTAACGCTCTGATCAGCACTCATTAATCGAGGCACTCATGCTGATCTACTACGGGTACTACCGCGCGGTAGAACGCGACTATCGGAAGCCCAACAGGCTGCATAGATAGCATGCATACTGAGGGTGCCTTGATTTGTCCGTTTGGATGGTTTCTGCAGCAGCCTCTCTGACACTGTTATTGCTCCTGCGCCGGCAGGGGGACCTCTGCCCCTACGGGCACGACCTCTCGGGCGAGCCCTGCATGCACATGGTGCTCCACGGGCGGTGCACCTACCCGCGCTGCGCGTACTCCCACGCGCCCCTGGAGCCCGAGGAGGCGGAGGCGCTGGCGGAGCAGTGGCGCAGCAGGATGGCCGCTGCCAAGGAGGCTGCCACAGACGCGGGAGCCAAGGCCGTCGATAAGGCACCCGTCGACCACCGCCCGCCCGCTCCTGGCAGCAGCATCTACGCCACCAATCCTCTTCTGAGCAGCGCAAGCGGCGATGAGTACAACACGCCACAAGAGCACAGCCATGGGGCTGCGCTTGTCGGCAGTGGCGATGGCGGGAGCCTCAGAGATCCGCCAGCAGCAACGGAGGAGCTGGCACCCTGGGTCGGGGGAACCGCGGCAGCTGCTGGGGCCGTGCCGGCGAATTGGTCTTCTGCCAGCGACTCTCTACTGCCTCCTGGCCCACATTTGACGCCGGATGGCAGCAAGTCTGACGGCCCTTCCGCCCAGCACGAGTTGGGAGCCCCCACGAGGCACGACTCCCAGCAAGCGGTGCCTTTCAACCCGTTCAGCATGTCATGAGCTGAAGTAGACACGTCTTTCCGCGGGGTGGGGAGGTAGGAATCACCAAGGATGGCAGGCCGACCTTGAATGGCTCCGCTGAAATCAATGACACGGCAATATGGATACCCAACTCCGCGACGTGATGCTGACGATCGTCTCATTCTACACTCAACACACAGGGTGCTGGTACTGCTCATTCATGAGGGCAGCAAGGGGGATTATAGTGTGTATGACATTGATGGTAGCAGTACTTACCGCACCTTGTATACTGCCTTATTCCCTTCGTAGCCTTCTGTTGAAATTAGAAAAAATGTTGCAACTGAATCAAGGTCTTCGTCTACCCAACGTCAGGGAAGGGCCCGCCGCCCTTGACCGACCCGCATAGGCGGGTCCGCTAGTCGAAGTGCGTAGGGCGGGCCCCTGAAGACCTACATCGCTATGTTGCAGTACATGTACTAATTTGTACTAATGCTGGTGCACCCCGGGAATCGCGGCGACCGAGGCGGAGCATGTTAAGTTGGCCGCGGACCGGGCGTCTTCCGCCCCAGTGCAGGGTGTTCACCGGTACTACCCTTTTGTGGTTGAGGACCGCGGCCGTCTCGGGAAGTCCGCTTTGACGGTGGTCTACATCTTCGCTGTGCTGTTGGCTGTGCGCAACTTCCCTGACGGTCCTTCCGCCCCGACCTCATGCTTCCTTCGTGGTCAATCCGTTCAGGCACTTCGGAACTTTGTCGCCAGCCAACCTGCTGAGTTCCGCCGTCACTTGTCGCGCACACGACGGGGGCTGTTGCAGCGGGTCTCGGCTTGCGTACATGGTACCCTGGGCGGCATTCCCTCTGCCGGTGTGCAGATGGCCAAGTCTGATGCGTGGGCTCGTGCCCATTCTGCGTCTTCTCATGTTGCTGCTTCCACCTCGCAGTCGCTGTAGAGGACCTTTCTGATTGTCCTTTTTTTGGTGATTCCCCGATATCGCCTTTTGCTGCTAGCTCATGTAATTATTACATGTACTAATTTCGCATCCCCGATAGTATCGGTACGCGGCACGAGAGTTGTACGGGGGATTACGCGCGTACAACAGCGCCAAACAGAATGCGCTAGCCCGGCCGCAGAAGCCCGTGATCACGTGACCGCCGCATGTTTTCCCCGCCCCCGGGACTGGACTGGCACCAGTGAAACCTGTGCAGCGTAACTACGACGGCTGTTAAGGCATCGATCCAGTTACGGAAAGCCATGGGTAGGCGACGCTCCGGTGTGGTCAACCAGCAAATTGCCGAAGCATTCTGCAAGACTAATTGGAGATAAGTGACAGAATTTCCAACACTCATGGTCCTCCGCTCCCGGTGGGCCGCTGCCTGGTGGCGGGCGCCTTTGTAGCCTTCAAAGAACTTCACCACGAACAGTGGCCACTGCCGTATATGTGCATGACATATTTTGTACATCAGCGTGCCCAACACGCAATAGGCCGCTAGTTTGCATGCACCGGCACAACTTGTACTGACTACAGATAAGCAAGCGGCACACCGGTACGGGTGCTAAATATTTATAATGTAATTTAAAACAAAGATTTCGATATCGGTTGCGATGTTGAAGGTGAAAAACAGCACGAACTTGATTTTGTATTTACATTTATTTACTAAGTGATTTGAAGAGTGTCTTTATCTGAGCATCGCGGAAGGTAAGTCTCACTATCAAGGACTCCGGGAAGGACAGAGCCCGCGGTGTACGGGGCTGGCATTTGTCTGATGATCAAGCAATAATTTGTGAAGTGGGGTCAAGGGCGATGACATGCTGGAGCTTTTATCTATGGTAATGCTCGGGTGTTACAAACCCTAATGTTATGCTCCGTCGCCGCCATGATGATTATGTCGTGTCACCCGTTGCTTCGGAAGCCTCAGGTTTTCAGTGCTATCCAGCATCCCCTTCATCGGACTGAGGCCTCTTTGGCTATATAGCTTGCATTGTCAACATCACTTAGCGTCGTCTCCATTGTCTTCATCAAGTTGACTGTGCGCATCGGCAGAAAGTCGGCAGCAATTGGTTTACAAATGTAGCAAAGCAACACCGAGGACGCCGGTCAGAATTGCAATAAATCTCATGTATCGCGGCCGACTCGAGGAGCAAGCTCTTGTAGTCCCCCATCTCGGCACTGGCCCTCTATTTCGGGCCAGATGCGCCTTGCAACTGTTGCGAGGGGTACTGTTGAACCCAAGTGGCGGGCGCGATGTTGTCCCATCGATGCAAACTGTAGGCAATCAGTTGGAAGTTTGAGCGGCATTAAAGTCTAGCGATCCGAGGCGGCTTGGATTGCGATGGGGGAGGTAGGGGCGAGATATTAGCAAAGGGTAGTAGTATCTGCGCATGCACGACTCGAGGCACCTATCCGGTGTTGGTGGTCCCAGCCTCCTAGGACATTACTAACATTAGTTGGCCCAGGAATGAGAGATGTAGCATGCTTGTTGCGTCAAGTGGTGAAGAGCATGATAGAAGCACGTATTACAGTTGCTTTTTGACACAGTGAAAAGGGAGCAACCCATACCGGGCGCCAGGACCGATTATAGATTTATAGTAGGAAGAGGCACCAAATAAATGAGAAACCTATGTCCGGGGTCCCCGGGGTATAGCACTTATCGCGGGCATCCCGTGGTGTATAGCGCAGCTGCGCATCCCTGTGTTGGTTCTACGCCCCGGTTCGGTCTGCAAGCAGTTGCATCCGTCCCGCTTCCACCGTGTTTATGTCATTGTTGGCGCACATGTTGCACATCGCCCCACATGCATGTTGCACCCCTGCTGCAGCTGAGCCGGCGCGCTGCCGCAGTGCACTTTGCACACCCACCACACGTCCCAGCCGCCCCGCCTTCGCCTGGTTGTTGTCGTTGTCAAATATGCACAAGCTCTCCAGCGCCCTACATACCGCCTCAGCCACTGGAGCTGAGCCGGGGCTCTACTGAAGAGCAGTCTACACCTGCCTGAGGGTGCGGCTCCCGCTTCCCAATGACGCCACGGCCTCTAACTCTCGGGCGTTTTCATCTTCGGTGCCTGTGTTGTTGGCTGTGGGCTGTGTGGCGGACTGTCTTGCTCGTGTGTTGCTCGTGCGGTTGGACGTGCTATTCTCTGTAGCAGCCGCTCGGGAGGGCGGATGCAGGGAAGCTGTGCCTGCTTTTTGAGAACATGGAGCATTTGAGGTGCGCACTATTTAGTATTTCGGCTCATGTTGGGAGATTGGCGGACTGAACCTTGCATCAATGACACTACGGGCAACTGCTTAGGGACAAGATGTACATTATTATGGTTGCTGCTCAACTGTGACTATCTAAAATGGCAACTCCATAGCCATTCTCACCGAATTTTTGGCGCTTTGCTAACATGGTTGTCAAGGAAGCCTATACCAATAAAATTGTTACTGCTAAGTAGCCTGATTAACCCGCCGGTAATAAGCGTGTACTCACCGTGCTATGGGCTTGGACCGCATGCGGATCCGAATTGGCAATCCTCCGCTGGCGCTTCGACTTTTCTTACTTTTCCTACGTTGCGCTCCACGTGATCGTTGCCGCACTTGATGGCCGCCAGCCGCTCGTAGTTGGCAAACGCCCGTTGTATGAAGCTCTTGGTGAGTCACGCCATGCCGCGTCTCGTGCGCCATCTTGTTGTGGGCGTCCACCATGCCGTAGCGTCTGCCATATCCGTAGGCGCCCGAGGACCGAGACATCCCAAGACCAAGCTGGTTGTCTAGGTTTGATATAGGGTTTAATGCCCTGTTAGAGACCCCAGATAGGGCATCTGATTGGCTAAGGTTTTATACCTTGGTCAAAGCCCCAAGCATAGCACGAGGAGACCTACTGCCAAACCCCGCGAAGATTTCGTGGCAAAGTGTAAACGTTTGTGGCGAGGTGTACGGCTGTCTCCATGGCAGCTGGATCCAATAGCAAGGCTGGAGACCCCACCCAAGCATACTTTGGGACCCCTAAGCGCTTCCAGTGCCTTAAGCTCCCCCCCCCCCCCCCCCCCCCACACACCGCGGCCCGTTGTACTTTGCTTTCCCCCAACTACCGCGTGTATAACCAATCCCATTAACGACCCCTAAGGAGGACTACCTACAGAAGACGAAGTACTGTACTGCTGCTGGTACAAGGCGCAAAAACATTGTAGCCGCAGCTAAGTACCAGTATAGCATCTTATGCGAACAATGAGACAAAGGACATCCCGCTGGCCCCATCAAGGGATAGGGACTACCGGTGGCCCCAAGGGACACGGATTATAGGGGACATGGACTACCGGTGACTCGAAATGCTGACATCCCAGCGCCTGGCCACCTAAGTCACTATATTAGGCATCTCTCTGACACCTACGAGGCTTGTGTTCACACAAGCGTTGCATGTCTTGCCCGTACTCTTGGGGATAAATACTAGTCGGTAGTGGGGTACCTCGCCACGGGTCACCGCGGCGCCGTGCAGTATTGAAATTTGAAATTTCGTACAACTTTATTCGGTTCATGCTTAGTCTTTCATGCTAAACAATATAACTCTCTTACGGCCCGGCTGCACGAATCCGCATAGGGTTCAGTAATTAAAGTCCGTAGCGGGCAACCTTCTGAAGGCCAAGTCCCTAAGACCCCCTTTGAGATGGCAGCATAGTGATTCATGGTGAGCTAGTAAGCCCCTCCTACTATGTCCCATGCCCAGGCACCCATCCACCGGTTTGTGTAGGGAAGTTCCTATGCCTTCCTTCCGCCCCTATCAAAACCGTGCAAACACAAACAATTCCGGGACTAATATAAGCGTTCTCGACCCCCCTTGCTTTGAAGCCGACGTCCAAACTCAAGTGACTGTTTCAAGAAGACAACGCTATCCAGGGATTTCACGCCGGCGCCAAGGAGAGGCGTTATGCCAACACATCGCCAGCGATGCGAAGGGCACGAACCTTGCTGTCATCGACGTCTCGGATGTGAGTCCCATTCTTTATCATTTTTGTCCTTAACGGGACAGACGAATTTGGTGCAATTTACCTTGGCTGCTTGTCATTTTGTCCCGGCTGGGACAAAACTAGTAAATGGTGTAGCGTCGCTCGGGACTGACATGGGTCGCGGTGTTTGGCCATCATTAGGTGCATGAGGAATACAAGTGTCCTGAAACTCTTGGCGATTGGGAGTCGAGATTCGCCATCGGGCTTATTGTGAAGTCGCGCGAGACTAGCTACCGAAGACACGTTGACCTTGGCCGTTTACGAGCCCTTCCATGCCGATGCAAATTGCAAACCTCTCATGCCCCAATGGCTGTATGTACGCGCAGACAAATAAAGGAGGGGAGAAGACGGTTGACAGAAGCTAGGAGAAGCGCCTCGCGCTTCCTTGGAAGCTTGTAGAAGCCGTCCCTTTGTCGTACACGAAGCCCATCCACGACGCGTCGGGAAGTCGCGAGGTGTTCAACGCGGACGGCACCATGGTCAAAAAGAAGTGGTACGATAAAAGCGTCCAAGTCGTGAAGCCCTACGCGCAAACTGCGGATGGGTGGCAAACAAGTCAGCCACGAAACAACTACGTCCACGACATGTCAACCACCCCCGCGCAACGAAAATCGGAAAACCCAGCGGCGTCGTCAAGCTTAACGCCGCCACGAAGAACGAATTGCTTGAGTTGGGGATGCTCAACAAGCAAATTGATATCAACATCTTGTGGCTAGGTGATGGATTTAGTCATCATAGTTATTGACATGCCTCCACTTTGTCCCATTTTGGACAAAAATGCTCCAAAACCGACATTGGATATGCGCCGCGGATGCTGGTGTTCACGCTGATGTATGCCGCTATGCACCCTAGGTCTATAAACCCAAGCTACACCTACCACCCGTGAGTTAAGTACTGATAGTAGCCCCCGAGAAGTAGGGTATAACCAAACCCTATGGTGCAAAATGTAATACTCGGTGCAAAATAGGTTGAATTACTGTTTTCTGAGGGGCACCGCCCCTCACCCCGTTTAGCGCGGAGGGATCTCATCCCCCCGCCCCCGCACCCCACTGCATCGCAGCATCTAGCATAGCAACGACATATTATATAAACCGTTTTTGTGGCATAGTATAGAGGTATTTCATCGTCGGTACCCAAGCATCACCATATATCTGGACGACCGCGCCCGTAGTGACGCGCCTGCTCCTTCGTCAGCGCTGCCGCGCGTACTCGTACCGACTATATGTCCTCGTACATCTCAGGTACCGACGCCACCGCGCCCGTACGACGGGTATGCCGCGCCGCCGCCTGCGATTCGGTCGCTGTCGCCTCCTCCAGCCATGGGCCACCCGAGCGCCGCCGCGATGACGCGATCCACCGTTCGAAGCCTCTGCCCACTACTCGGCAGAGTGGCTTCCCCCTTGGTCGTCCCGCTCGGTCGGGGACGGCCTTCACGCCTCGCAACACAATACCGCCGGCGCCGGCAACACAATACGAGCCCCAATACCGCCGGCCTAAGACTCGCCGGCGGAGAAGATCGCAATTTCCGGGCAAGAACGATCCATGTGCGGGTGGTATCTGCGGCTTCAACGCGCTCCGAGCTACAACCGGGCCGCCCTTCGTCGCAGCGCCATGCACGCAGCTGGTCGTCGCCAACCGGCCACCGCTGTATGCCGCCCCCGCGGGCTCCCCACGCAGTCGGCTAGCGCCATCGGGCCGCCACTGCACGCAAATGGTCGGCACCATCAAGCCGCCACTGCACCGTGTGCCCATGTCGCTTCCGCAATCCGGGCACGCAGCTGGTCGGCGCAAACGGGCCGCCACTGCACCAATGCACGCTCTGCCCCGGTCCCTTCCACGGTTTCATCCGCAAACCCGCCGAGCCGCAGTTGGTCGGCGCGATAATGCCGCCAATGCAGCACCTTGTGTCCCGATCACTTCCACGGCCCGGGCCCGCGGCTGGTCTGCACCAATGGGCAGCCGCTGCACCATGATGTGCCACGGTTGCATCCGCAGCCCGAGCACGCACATGGTCAGCACCATCGGGCCGCCACTGTCCTAGTCGCTTCGGCGGCCCGGGCACGCACCTGGTCGGCATAAACCGGCCGCCACTGCACGTTGTGCCCCGGTTGCTCCCGCAGCCCGTGCACGCAGATGGTTGCGCCAACGGGCCGCCGCTGCGCCATGGGTCACGGTGCATCCGCAGCTCGGGCAGTACCATCATCCAACCATAACTACACCATGGGCCCCGGTCGTTTCCGCAACCCGGGCACTACGCAGTTGATCGACGCCAACGGGCCGCGACTGCTTTATATGTGCCCCGGTCGCTTCCTCGGCCCGGGCCGGCAATATTGGTCGGCGCCGTCGGGTCACCACTAAACAACGTATCCTGGACACTTTGATTCGGTGCCGGGTCACGCACCTGGTCGGCGCCAACGGGCATCACTGCACCCTTTGCCCCGGTTGCATTCGCAGCCCGGGCAGTCAGCTCGTCGGCGCCATCGGGCCACCCATGCACTATATATGCCCCGGTCGCTTCCGCCACGCGATCACGCGGTTGGTCGATGCTATCGAGCCATCACTGCACTATGTGCCCCGGTCGCTCCCGCGTCCCGGGTACGCAGCTGCTCGACACATCGGGCCGTCGCTGCACCATGTCCCCCGGCCTCCTCTACCAGCCCGGGTCATTTCAACAATTGGTCGGCGCCAACAGGCCGCCAAGGCACCAGGTGCCCGGGTTGCTCCTGCAGTCCGGGCACGCAGTTTGTCGGCGCCATTAGATAGGCGCCACTGCACCATGCGCCCCGGTCGCTTCCGCGGACCCGGACACGCAGTTGATCGGCGCCGTCGGGCCGTCGCGGCACGTTGTGCCCCGGTTGCTTTCGCATCCTAGGCACGCAATATTGGTCAGCGCCTTCGGGCCACCCTTTAGCTTCTTGTAGTCGTACCGTGCGCCCCAGTCACTTATGCGGCCCGGGCCCACAGATGGTCGGCGCCAACGAGCCGACACTGCGCCATGTGCCCTGGTCCCCTTTAGCAGCCCGGGAACGCAGTTGATTGGCGCCGTCGCGCCGTCGCGGCACGCTTGGACGGTCGGGTTGCCCGTGCTGCGGCCCCAACCCTGCGTGGAGCTGGCTACAAACTACATCGTCCGCCCCCCCTCCCCCCCAGCCCGTCCCTCGCACGCCCCGCCGTGCGACGGTACCCAGCCGTTTTACTCCGAGGCGGTCGTTGCTCTCCCGCCCGGCCGGCGCTTAAGACATATGTCTCGGCAATGTGCCTGCGCCCCCTCGTCCCTTCGTCGTCGAAGCCTTTGCTACTAGTAGTTAGGCTTTTCTCTTCCCTTGTCTACTTAGCAGGCGCGATATGGCACCAGTATGTCCAAGTGCCTAGCCCGTACCGCCCGAGGAGCTGCATCGACCCATCAGTAGCACCTCAACTATACCATCGTCCGGCGGAAGTTGCCATATGCTGGCACCAACACAACACCTTGCGCGGTTACCCGACGCAACCAACCCGGGTATGTAGCGTTTGCTTCCGTGTGCTGCTTCATCGTGTGCTTAAAAGCACCAGGGGGCTTGTCTGTCCCCATCTTCTTTTGTGGCGGTGCTCCCACCAGTGGGGTCGCGCCGCGACAGCCACACCCACCCTCCCCTCACTTCGTTCATCCTCGCGGGTCTGACTGATAGGCTTTCTGCCTCTCTCAAAAACTTGTAACAAGCCATAGAACCGTTCGGCAATTTGCCTTCGCCACCTCCGCGCGCCCTCCGTCTAGAATAGAATAAATATTTTTAATCCCAAGCAAGAAGTACGGGTAGCGGATGATTCGTCCGCCCCGCGGTTTTCTCGCGGCGACAGTACCGTAATATAGGACTGATGGCAACCACGCGACGCTTCGTCCGTCCGGGACCAACCGCTAGGGTCACATCCTCGTCGCAGTCAACTGCCGCCACTTGCGCGTGCTCCTTACGCACTCGCGAGGTCCACCGCCAGCACGCAGCTGGACGTACGGAGCGTACCCGGTAATGCGAATACCCGCAACGTCCGAAACAAACGACCGAGGACACGGCCAAGACCCGTCGCCGTCCGATCGGGGGCGCTTCGCCGTAGCCGTCATGAAAGTCATCGTAAGTAAACGGCATCCGCCCCCCCCCCCCCCCCCCCCAACCCAGCCCCCGGCTTGCTGCTCTGTATGACTTTTCGGTGCTGCCTGTACGGCCAGTCACCTCGAACTCGCCACCTGTCGGGCCTCTAGCAGTAGCAGCGACGCCACGCGTCGCAGCTGCTGAGATGCGTCGCCGGGCGCGCGCCGGCCAGTCCAGCCGCGTCGCTGAGCTAAAAGCCTCGTCGCCCCAGCAGCCGCACGAACCGCGGCAGTCGCGATACAGGCCTGATGGGTCGCTCTTTTATTTTTTTTTGCCATCAGGTCCCGGGCGACGAGCAGCCGACTGCCTGCCCGGCTGGTGGGCATCGCGCGGGGGCCGGCTTGGACGCTCGCTCGCGCACGGGCAGCAACGCGAACTTCGCCGAGGATGAGGAGCTGGAGCATCGCCCCCCGACACCCTTCGCCAGGGGCGCCGTTGCCCTGGAACGCGCGGCGTGTGCGGCCGCTACGGGCGCGTGCCTGCCGTCGCTCGTCGGCGTCGGCCGCCCGGCCAGCGCCGAAATGCCGGCGCCCGCCGTGCCGCTGCCCGACGTGCCGGCGCTCCGCTGCGCCTGTCTCAAGCCTCGTGCCGACGGGCTCTGCAAGGCGGAACGCGCGGCGCGGCCGGGGCCGGCCCGGCCGGCGCTGCGGTCGCCCGAGTGCGGCGCGCAGTCGACGAGAACGTCGGCCAAGAAGTCGGTGAAGGTGAGAAACCCCGACAGCCCCCAGCCGATACGCCCCTCAACCCCCCTTCCCTCTGTCCCACAGCAGCCTTAAGTTCAGGGCGCTGTCCGCGGCGTCGCTAGGGCGGGTTGTCGGCCGTCGAGGATTGGGGCACTGGTAAGGGCCGCGGCAGGGCTGAGCGCTTACGTGACCGGCTTGTCGCGGCGGCGCCAGTTCGCGGAGCAGCTGGAGCACGTCATGCCAGACTGGCGGCTGCCGGCGGCGGAGGAGTGCGGCGCGTGCTGCCCCCCGCCGCGGGAGGAGGAGAGCAAGCGGCCGCTGGAGGAGGACTTCAGCTGGCTGGCGGTGTTCTCGGCGGGCGGCGCCTGGATGGCGGAGTCCACGCTCAAGCTGGCCGCCCCCGTGGCGCAGGGCGCCTGGGACTGGCTGTCGCAGGGCGGCGTCTCCGGGGCCAGCACCGCGACCAAGCGGCGCAAGCAGGTCTCCTGGTCGGTGTGGAGCGGGGGGCTGCTCTGATGAGGCTGCGTGTGGACAGTCCTGTTTGGCAGGTTCAACTGTGGGCGGGTAGAGCAATGGTATACAGGGATGCCCGGCCGGGGGACACTGCACGAGTAGCTGCAGCACTGACTGCTGTTGTATATAGCCTACCGCCGTCGCTGCCCCGCTGTAGATGGGCAGTGAGGCCAGCGGAGCTCTCATCTGCTCATGGATGGATACATAAGAACGTGGCAGGTGCCGGGACCCCCAGGATGGCCGCCTCCTGTGACCGCCCACCGGGACCGCCACCGGGACCGCCGCGCCGTGACTTGGTCTCGAGGATGACGGAAGGTGTAAATGGAATAACTGCGCAGGTACGTATCCAGGTACGCGTGACAAGCCGTCCGCCATGTAGCGTCACTGAATACCGGCAGGGCCGTGCGGCAGACATCCGCGTGCCAACAAGGCCGGGGAGACCTGCTGCGATGGGTGCAACAGCAAAGTGGTGGCGTCAGGCCCGCCTCATGACCAGGGCATGCTGGCCGGGGGGGGAGGGTAGACACCAGTATGGTCCTTGTGCAATGAGCAGGGGTAGTCATACGACCGTGCGAGCAAGGAGCGTGGTGCGTGCATGACCGTGCGGTGAGGCGCCGCCATGTCTCGCGCCAGCATAGCATCGCAGGCGCACCCGCCCGATTGATGGACGGTACGCAGTAATAACTGTCTTGGGCTGCCCCGTTCGCTCCTGCTGGATATGCGACCAGCCGCATAGCGCACCATGCACCCGTTGATATCATGTGAGTCTTTATTAAACTTTTGTGGTGCGGATGAGTATGCGTACCTGGTATGAAAGATATGCGTACCTGGTTAAGAAGGCCAGTATTCTGGGCCATATTTATCCCAGGGGTGAAGCCGGGGGGGGCGGGGGGGGGGGGGGGTGTTCGAAGTAGAGGCGGCGCGTCGGTATTTCTTTACAGTGACACCACCCCAACGATGGATATACCCCCCTTTCCTCTCCCCCCCGGTCGACTATAGGGTAGGTTTAATAAAGAGGTATTCATCAAACCCTACCCCACTTCTACCTCTACAGTGAGTATTCATTATGCGGATAGGATAGGATATTCATTGTGAGCGTAGGATATGCAGCTTGCATCCGTGGCGCGCACCAGCCCGGCTGCCAATCATAATTACTGAACTGTCCAACCATCCTCAGCTACCTCCAGCAGCACTTCACCCCTGGGTGGGGTGGGGCTCAGCATCCGTGGGCGCCTGGCGTGTGGTGCGAGTCACCGGGGTGCGCTGCAAAGCATCGTGCAGACCATCCATGGACTAGGCCATTGAACCCACGCTTAGTAGCTGCCTGATTAACATGTGGTCACTATTCTCGTGAACAAACAAGAGCAGAGTCTCAGTGAGCTTACGGGCATCGTCCAGAGTCGGCACCTTGAGGGGATCCTTCTCGTCAGTGCTAGCTTCGTCCAGGTCGATCTTGTCCCCACTACCCACCGCCTCCTCCTCCTCCTCCTCCTCCTCCTCATCTACCTCGTCATTCACCACCCCCTCCTACTATAGGGTTGATACAATAAAGGGGTATTCACTAAACCCTATCCCCAGTTCTACCACTACAGTGAGTATTCATTGTGCGGGTAGGAAATGCAGCTTGCATCCCTGGCGCGTACCTAGCCGTCTGCCAATCATAATTATAGTACTGTACAGCCATGCTCAGCTACCTCCAGCGGCACCCTACCCCTGGGTGGGATGGGCTCAGCATCTGTGGGCCACACCCTCTCCCCAGGGTTGAAGAAAGACCGGACATTACCCTGACGCGTGCTGCGAGTCACTGGGATGCGCTGCAAAGCATCGCGCAGGCCATCCATGGCAACTAGGCCATCGAACCCACTCTTAGGAGCTGCCTGATTAACATGTGGTCACCATTCTCGTGAACAAGCAAGAGCAGAGTCTCAGTGAGCTTACGGGCATCGTCCAGAGTCGGCACCAGAGTCGGCTACCCACCGCATCCTCCTCCTCCTCCCCCTCCTCATCTACCTCATCATGCACCACCTCCTCCACGTCATCCGGGGCTGAGCCCAAAGTAGCAGCTGGGGGATCAAACACCTCCCTCTCCATTGGCATGTCGAGGATGTCCACCGCATCCGCCATCCAGGCAGGATGGGCAGGGTCTGATGCCAATGGCGTGCTCAGCTTGCTCAACATGTCGCTCAGGCCCGCCAAGATTGCCCCGAGCACTCGCTACTTGCTGTAAGGAGCCCTCTTCGCTGCCGCCCTGTTGTTGAGGCGGATACCAGTCTCCAGCTCTAGCAACTGTGCGGGCATCCAGCAGTTAGCCACGGCGGAACCAGCCACTTCCAGCAGAGCAGCCATGAACAACTCCATGGCCTGCCAGAGAGTACAACGGCCGACTGGCTTGGTGCCAGTTCCCGCCAGGTGCTCCAGGATCCAGGCCATGTGGCGCTTGCGGTTCAACAGCTCCTTGACAACCTGAACGCACCCAGTGTCAGTCAGTTCGGGCGCCAGGATCTTTAAACTCATCAGTACTGAATCAGTATTTCCGGTATATGTACCACTGTGGCGTTTATGTCCCCGCGCGAGGCAATACCCGTCAGCCATGCGTCATATAATAGAGTTTCTAACAAACCATTTAGTATTAGAATAGTACATTACCAGGAGCGGCATATAGCTACTCAGCAGCATGTATGATCATATCAGCACGATGACAGCTGCTGCGCTCTGCTCGCGCACGTCGCGCATAGTCGTCTTGTACCTCAACGATGAAGGCGACACCGCTGCCGAGCTACTAATAAATGTAGACATAATCCGATGCAAGCGAAAACGTTTGGGACTGTCTTCTTGTTTAATATGTATAGCCTGCATATTGTGTGACGATTTTCAGTTTATCATTATATTGAACGATGAATACTGCACGCTCTGGCGACGGAGAGTGGTTTCGGAGCACTGAGCTTTCTGCGGCAGCTCGTCTAGCGCATCCGCAGCAGCCGACGAGCAGGCGCGCACGCGGATGAGGCGACGCCGAGCCGATAGACGACGGCAGATAGGCGCCCGCCATTGCTCTACTCATCCGCCTGACCAACTATATATGTACATAACACATTGGCATGTCTTATTCATTCATATATTGTCAATTTCTGCGATCGGTAAAGAAGCAGCCTGAATACAGCATGGCGGCATAGGCGTATTATAATATCATCATCGAATGCATGCCGCCACCACGTATGCTGCCACCCGAATCATTTGCACATGTGTGCTGGCGGCGCTGATATATGGCTTGTAATTGACTACTATAACATTGGCAGGGCAGGCTGTCATTTGCACACATGACACGGAATGTCACCACTCGCCGCCGCCAGGACGCATATGTACGCCTGCAATAATCCATCGTCATTTTTGGTAAAATCTTATATCAATATATACTTGTATAACATCATCGGACAATCCCTTCAATAAGGAAGCATACTTATGATTAACCATCATGTTTTCCCGAAGAGAACTGATGATTACTTGTGCTGGATACTAGGGGCGTAAGAGCATCATGGAGCACCATTTCGTGCGAGTCGTGACAGAGTACAACACACAGCGACGACACCAGAACATCAAAAAATGCGTGGATATTATATAGACAATAATGTGCAAGATAGGAGGACAATCACAGCAGATCTACAGCACAGTAGGTGAAACTGAAGAGCCAAACTACTAGTGCGTCGTCTCAAGCTGGAATGAAGAGCCCAGCGTTGCGGCCGCCAAGGAAATGCATGGAGGCAGCACGGCATGACAGCAGGGAGCGCATCGATTACAGTATTCCTGCTGTTCGCACAGCTCGCAGGGCGGGGCGGCTGCGGCTGTGCGAGGCGCGGCGGGCTGCTGGGCGCCCTGCTCAGTGGCGCGGGATGGATGAGCGGGCGCGGAAGCTGCCGTACGAGCCCGAGACCATGGTCATGGTGGCCTTGTACGAGGAGCGCGAGCCGGCCATGCTGATAGGCTCCGTGGCGGTGACGGCGGGGACGCCCATGGGGGCGGTGGACGTCGGCATCTGCGGCTCGCTGGGGTGCTCGATCTCGTCTGCCACCATCTTCTCGACCTCCTTTTCGTTTCCCTTGCCGTACACCATGGTGCCGGCGACGAGCACGATGAACCTGGCCGGGAGGGGTAGAGCGGGGCAGGGATGGCGACGACAGTCAGCGCGGTTCAACATTCAAAAGCAGCATAGTATTGTATATCGTTCATGGTGATGTAACATTATGTATACACATCAATAGACGAAGAAAATGCAATTTATGAAGCATTCATCTGCAGAGGCCGAGTCAGTATGCTTTGGGCGCTCAGCATGGGGGCAATGCTGCACCCCTCGGGGGGCTCGTGGGGGGCTGCAGCATGCCGGGCTCCCAACTCACCCGCCCAGCTGGATGAAGGAGTAGGGGCTCCAGCTCTCGCCCAGCTTGAGGGCGGGGAAGCCGTAGAAGAGGATCAGGTCCACGATCCACACGAACAGCGTGCGCATGGTCTCCAGCACGGTGCGGAACACCGCTCCCAGGTTGCCTGGGGAGCAACGGAGAGGGAACCAAGTGTGTGTGAGGGGGCCGGGGGTCATCAACTGCGATCACCCGAGGTGCACGCCCAATCGCCGGTGGTACGCACACGCATGTACTACTAAATCGCCTCCACGGGCCCCACACAGAACGGACTGATACGCAACTGCCCGATGAAATTCTATGGTGCGGTGTGGTTTGACAATACTTTTATTAACTATGCACAGCACTCACTCTTGTGGGGGGGGGGGGAAGGGGGGGGGGGGAGGGGAGCGCATCGTGCGCCACGTAGAGCGTTTGCTGCAGTGTCCCTCATCTCCTATCCCCCCCCACTTCCCCACCCCCATATCGGACACAGTGCCGCCGCCCTAGTGGCAGCATGCATGACCTCACTTCCATATATATGCACCTGACTTGCTGCTGCTGCTGCTGCTGAATGGCAGAGTGTGTACCGCATGGCCCACAAATGCAGGCAATGCCTCACCCTACCGTCCCTCCGTGCAGGGTAGGTGGCTCAGGCATGAGATGGGGCACATGTAGGGGGCGGGGGAGCCACCTGTGACGGACATGCCGCAGAAGTTGTACGAGAGCAGCGCAAAGCAGTCGATGGCGAGCACGGTCGCGATGGTGGGGCTGTTGGCGATCATGTGCAGCGTGTCCAGGGTGTCCTCGTGCAGCCCCTTCCCGTCCTTGCCGGGCATGAATTGCGCCGCGGGGAGCAGCACGCAGGACTGCATGGCATGCACCACACCGGGCAGCAGGTTCAGGCCCCTGCCATGTGAGTCTGGCCATCCTGGCGGTGCACACACAACATGGGGAGGAGGGTGGTGGCGGCGGTGGTGGTAGGGAGAAGGGGGGGGGGGGGGGGGATGGGTAACCATGAGCAGGAAGCCCAGCAGCCCCTCGTAGCCCACAATCTTCATGGGCGCCATGTCCATCTCGCTCAGGAAGTAGTCCTCAAACGTCAGCTGCGCCGCTTGCACGCACTGCATGCGGCCGGGGGCAGGGGCCATGTCGCCAGTTAGTTACGCCCCGCCAGTACATTATCGCGGACCGCACACCATGGGAGGCGGGCGAGAGGCGGGGGCTTCCGGGGTTCCCGAGCGCGCCGTCCGCACCTGGGACATCACGATCAGCAGCATGCCGAGCAGGATGTAGAACGGCTCGATCGTCTGGGAGGCGCTGCCCTCTCCGGACATCAGGCTGGCGCTGCCAACCAGCGTGATCCCCACCTGTGATGGAGGGAGGAGGGGGGAGGGCGGTAGAGGACATCTCTTCACCAAAGGGGGGGGGGGGGGGGGGGTTGCATGCTGGTAGGGCGGGTGGGGATGGGAGGCGGCAGCGCGGCCGCACCAGGCAGCACACGATTCCGCCGAGGTGCCACTTGTTGAGGTGGCGCTTGAGGAACACGATGCCCAGGCCGGCGGCAAAGATCATCTCCGCGCCGCGCATCATCTGGTACACGCTGGCGGTCACCCAGAGGAGGCCAACGTTCATGAGCACCTGCGCCACAGGGTGGCCCCGCTCAGCCCACGCCGCCCGCCGCAAGGTCACCGCCAGCGCCGGGAGCCAACAAGGCGGGGGGGGGGGGGGGGGGGGGGGGGAGCCGCCCACCGTGGCGATGAGGTCAAAGACGGTGGGGAACAAGAGGTACGCCACGTCGACCATCTCCTTGCGGAAAGAGTGCTCCTCCACCTGGGGCACGAAGCGGGCGGAGTCAGGCTCAGCCCCCATCGCAGGTACTTGTATCACCACTGTATGATCCATTCCTGCTCTCTTTCCTGTCAACTCTTGTCAACTCCACTTGTCAACTCCTGTCAACTCTTGTCACAACCACACGCACACCCAAAATGTATGTGTAAATGTATTATGGGTAGTAGCATCAACAGCCCCCCCCCCCCCCGCCCCCCCCCCCCCGCCGGGGTGTCACCACTTTACCTCACTCTCTTCGCCACCCAGGAGGGGAGTCTCGGCGTCGCGGCGCTCGCGCTTGGCTTTGCGCTCCACGTGCGCCTCGTAGTAGGCGATGGGCAGGCACAGCGACATGCCTGCGCGGCAGCACGTCAAGAGTAAGCGAATGACGCCGGACCACAACTACCTGGATGCCAAGCGGGAGGGCAAAGCGAGGAAAGGTCCTGTGGTGAGCACTGGCACAGGTTCGAGGCGGAAGGTGGGAGCGCAGGCTGTGGGGGGAGGGGGGCTCACCAATGAACATGGTCGTGCACATCCATAGCGGCTTGTGGAAGTGGTGGCGACCCTCCAGTCCCTCGCCCTGCAGCTCGTACACTGCGGCCAACCGAACACCCGTCAGCATGCCGCTGGCTCGACAGTGGGGTTACCAGCTATGCGCCGCTGCATCGTTACGTCTGTGTCAGCGCACCGCATAATGCCGCGACATTGTCGACGGTTCTGCCAATTCTGCGAATCGAAAGGGCGAATTTGGCAGAACCCTTCCTCGGCCCCGGAGCCGCTCACGACGCCACCACCTCACCCAGCCAGATCCCGGCGAAACATCCCAATCTGTGAGGCAGATTTCAAGCCTCACAGTTGGCATGCAACCCTTACTGGAGAGGTGGCGGCAGCACGGCGTAGCTGCTCCGACCGGCGGGGCGAAGCGTATGCGAAATAGGTTTTGTTACTACTGCGTTTAGGGGTTCGCGTCGGATCGGCGCCTGCGGACTTACCTATCTTGGCGAACAGGGAGGTGATGGTGCCGAACGTCAGCAGGCCGCCGACGCTCACGCCCGCGTTGATTCGAATAGGCATGGCGCTACCGATGCGGGAACAGAAATCGGCCGCGAGGGGCGAGGGGGGGGGGGGGGGGGGGGGGGCGGGGGCGGGCGGTAAAGCCTGCTGACAACTGCTGGACGCTGTCGTAGCAGGCTGATTTCAATATTTTTAGGCCATTACGCAGCCCGCCGCCGACGCCCTGCTGACGGAGAGAATGCTGAACAACGCAGTGGGCGAGTAGTCGAGTACCAGTGTTCTACTAGTAAAATCCAAACCCGTATACTGGGCTGCTTTTTAGTTAGGCGCGGCTTGCTGCAGTATTGATCTTTAGTACTTGAACTGCTTTTAGCGGTGGATTTGTTACTGGCCTTTTTGTAACTCACACCTGTACTGGTATGTGCGCGACGCGCGATACTCGCCACGCTGTCATGAGTCATCCATGTGTCGGGGCGGCGCCGTTACTCAAATGCAAACTTGAATGCGTTGGCTAGTCGCAATATCATCGCGTTGATATCTCGGTCACTCGTCCGGCCGCCTCTTGACGAGTAGTAGCTGCCTGTAGAAGCGCGCCGGTTTTTAGCGGCCTGATTCCTTTCCATTGGTGTGTTGATATTTCAGTAGCGGTGGATGACGACGATTTGTAAATCTATTGTTAGACGACTTCGACTTTACCTGGCTCATTGCAAAATGATACCATAAACAATGTACAACGATAGCACATGGCTTTCCCTGGCTCATATACCTGGCTAATATACCTGGCTCATGAAGTAGTGCTGATGTTTCCGACCTGCAAAAGACTCATAGAAGTCTTTAAAACATAGATTGTCTTTCTTAGAGGTGCGTCAGCACCCCGTAACGACTACGACTGACCATTTTGTAATTCACACCGCCAGCGCCCAGCGAGCGCGATCCTCCGCGCGCGCCTCCGCGACCGCGGCGGACACTGTAATCCTTAATCACATCACGGCGGCGGGCCCCGCAACACCAGGCATTTCGCGGCAGCGCTCCAGGACCCAGTGCTGTCAGCCTGTCATACCCGTGTCGCCGCTCGATAGCGGCCACGCCAGCCATCGGGACTTCCAGCGGCATGTGGTCAACGGTGAGTCCCTCGCCCAGATATGCGCGTCGGTGCACATAGCAGACAGTAGGCGGTAGGCGGGCGCCCGGGTGGCCCCACAATTCCGCACGCGCTTTATTCGGCGCCGCGTGGGACGACACAGCCGTGGGTGCCATGCGACGCCGCCAGCGGTGACGTTTTTCCGTAGTGGTGTGCATAGGTTCGTGGTCTGTATGCGGCTAAGCAGCAGGGAAACCCCCTTCGCGTGGCTGTGCTGGCAGCTTTGGTCGAGGAACTCACTTTCGGGTTGCTTACACTCCGTATTCGCCAGTTGTCGTGGGGCTGGTCCTATGCCACTTTGCGCCCGTCCCAGAGAAGGGAAAGGCTACTGCGCGTCTGATACAGGGCCGTACGCAAAGTCGGATCCGAGGATCGCGTCGTGTGCTGTTGCATAGCTGGCTTGCGCGCAGTCGTTCAGCCCAGCTGCTGTCGATCAGCCCTGCTGCTGTCGATCCAGCATAGCGCTACAGACAGTCACATCGCGTGACAGCTGCAAAGCCAGGAGCCCTGCCCCCCCATGAACCGCAAAGTTTCACGCAGCAATGGCCCCTGTTTCAGGTGCCGTGCGCCTAGCTCTTCGCCTCTGCTGTTGTGAGGACCGGGGGGCGGGAAGGCAGGATGCAGATCATCACGGGCATCGCGGGCTTCAAGCAGCTGGTGCGCCTCGCGGCCCGGTGTTTCTACTCCGGGCAGGTCCCTCCACCTGACACCACCAGGAACAAGCGGAAGGTGCGCCCGCCCGCCATGGCCGCGGCTGCATCGCACCATACAACCGCACGGCCAGCCCCTTCTCAGCGCCTGAGGCATGGATGGGTGGGCGGTGCGCAGGGCATGGACACGCGCGGGCTGGCGGTGGTGGCGCTGGACGCTCTGACGCGGCGGGAGTGGGTTGAGGTGTGGCGGCGCCGTGCCCCTCGCGCGGGATTGCCTCTCTGCCTGCTGCGACCATAGCGACCGGCAAATGCAGCCTCTCAGCGCGCGGCGGGGCCCTGGGCGCAGGAGGACGAGCTGGCCGCCGACCTGAAGATCAACCCGCACGTGCTGAGGAAGACGCTGCGCGTGCTGGAGGACGAGCAGTTTTTGCGGCGTGAGCACCGGAAGTTCAAGGTCGGTCCCATCCTTCATCACCCAGGGATCATTGCCCATCGCGGGGCTGGGCGGACCGGCGTGTGAGCGGAATCCCTGACCATGCCGCCTGCATGCCGGCCTCTGCTCCACGACAGGACAAGCAAAAGGCGGAGGAGGCGGCGGCCGCGGGGGAGGAGCGCAAGCCCCTGTATGCCAAGACGCAGTCTCTCTGCTGCATCGACTACCCGCGCGTGGTGGAAATCCTGCAGCTGCGGATACACCTGATGCGGAAGAAGCTGAAGGTGAGCGCCGTGTGCTGATTCCGCCAGCGCTCAGCTGGATTGGATCCGTGGGGACATGGCGCCCAGGCAGGAGGTCATGCATGCGCGCAGGATGAGCTGGAGGAGGCGGACCCGATCATGACGTACCGCTGCGGGGTGTGCCGCAAGACCTACACCTCCTTCGACGCCGTGCGCCTGCTCAGCTTCACGGACCACAAGTGCGGCCGCGGCCGCCCTGTCACAACGACCCCACTCAGACGCACCGAGACATTCCCCCCGTTGTGACACAGGAATGTGGCTCACGCATGCCATCCGTATCTAAAATGCTGAGCGTGGGACGGAATGCCGCGGTTGGCGCCCTTTGTGTCGACGATTGCCCGGGTTTGCGTGGCACCGCTGGTATGGGTGAGGCACTGTAGCTTATTTTCTCGAAGTGAGCTACGGGAGCTGGCACGGTTTGAGGAACAATGACAACGGATACCTGCCATGCCTGCCAGAGTTGAAATTTCGTCGAAGCTATAGCAAATGTTCTTGTAGTTTGCATGCGTGCCCAATTTGAGGCTTATAAGAATGGTTTCTATGGGTGCATTGGCGTAAACTCCAGTCGTAGACTCCAGTTGGTCAGACCTGAGTATGTGCCTGTGTAGCCACCCGTCCAATCTACTATCATCAAAATCGGCAGCTTGGGCATCACCACTTATCTCAAGTGGCACGCGAAGCCACGCGCACGCATGTCGGTATCGTGGGCTGGGTGGCTGATGAGCCTCGCGCACCTCAGGCTCCACTGCGAGGACTGCGAGAGTGAGGTCGAGCAGGAGCTAGGCGCGGATGGCGAGACGGGGGACGACGACCAGCGGCGCGCGCGAAAGCAGGTGGGGCGGACGGTCATGCGCCTGAGGCAACGCGGTGGCGTGCGGATGCTGTGGCGGTCCTTCCTCGCCTCACTGGACCCCCCAACCCCCCCCTTCCCCGTCCCCTGGCGGCCACGCAGATGCGAAAGAAGCTGCAGGCGAAAATGGAGATGCAGCTTAAGCCGCTCCTGAGCCAGCTCAATGTGCGGCCGCCATGCCGTCCGATGCCCGCCCCGTCTCGTCTCCCCCAAAGCACCGCCCGCGCTGACCCCGCCTTGGCTGCGGGGATGCGTGCAGGAGGTGAAGGGCGTCGACCCTCCAGACTACGGCTTCCATCAGGACTGGACGCGCGAGCAGGCGCTCAAAGTCATCAAGCGGCAGAATGCCGGTGCGCTGCGCTGCGCGGCGTTCCATGCTCAGACGTGGCCCCATGTCTACGTGCACGTGCCGGCAGCTGACACTTGGGTGCCAACCATCGCCCGCCTCCGTGCCCAGCCAACGGGTCAGGTGCAGCCAAGAATGGGGCAGGCGCAAATGGCGCCCAGCTCGACCCGCACTGGTTTGACAAAATGGCAGTCGAGGTGGACTTGGTGGGTCGCCTCCCCCTCCCCTCCCTCTGTCTCCCTTTCTGCTGTGTGTTGACCCATGTCTGGCGTGACCTGCCAGGCTGACACATTTGCTGCCATTATCCCAGGTTTCCCAAGAGGATGCCGCCGCCGATGTCAAGAAAGAGGAGGCGCCAGCAGGGAAGGAGATGCCGGCCTGGATGGTCACCGAAGCAGACCGGCAGAAGGCCGCAGAGGCGGCGGCGAATGCGCCCAAGGAGCCCGCAGAGCAGGACAAGCGCAACGCGGCGGACGTTGACGACGTGCACCAGGTGTCCTCCCCCCGCCTTCCCCCCCCAGCACCTTGCCCGGCCGCCTTGCCCTGCAGCTGGCCGCGCGCCTGCCTGCGTGTAGGCCGGCAGTGGGTGACGGATCTCCGCGTGGCGTGCAGGAGTTTGTGCGGCAGTACATGGCCGCGGTGGCCAAGCGCCAGCAGGAGGTCAGCTCGCTGCGGAGCGCGGGGCAGGTGAGCTCTTGGGTGACTGATGTGCAGTGTCAACAGCTCTGGGGATCAGTGCTTTGAGCGTTTGCTGTGCCTACTTTGCGCTGCAGCCCGACAGCAAGCGCCTGAAGACAGAGGCAGGCCCCAGCGCACCGGCGGTGCGTCTGCCCGGCCCTGCATTCACGCATGTAGTAGCTGCCCACGCAGCTGCGCAGTGTGCCTTACATGCCAGCTGCTACGCCTGCAGAGTGTACCCGCCATCAAGCCCGAGCCCACTGGCGGGGCGGTGAAGGAGGAGGCCATCCAGTGGGAGGAGGCGCAGGCGCTCCAGGAGGACGACGACGTGCAGTGGGAGGACGCGGCCCCTGCTCCCAAGACCGAGGCGGAGGCAGCGGGTGCAGGTGGGGCAGCCTACTGCCAGCGCTGTGAGTTGCATGTGTACCCATACTCGAGTGCAGTGTTACGGTCGAGTAGAATACATCATGCTATACTACAGGAACCGGTCATGTTGGCCACAAACTGGGGGGAGCATCCTACCAGCAGTTGCCAACGCACCTACATGCATTCTTATGATGTAAGCCTGGAATTGGGCTTGCATGTAGCCTATATATGAACACACGCTTCAGTTGGTTTACATTTACCTCTGGCAGAGAGGGCAGAATCTTCTTGGCAGTGTTCTCCTCACCGCGCCGGCACCTGTACTGCGTGTTCCAATATATAAGGATTATATCGCTGCCTGCAGACATGTGGCATGCGCACCTGTAGCTGCTTCCAAGCACACGGGGCCAGCTGGCCGGATGCTCTAGCCGCTCGTCTTGCCCCCCCCCCCCCCCCCCCCCCCCCTTCGGCAGCAGGTGGCGCGGACGATGACGACTTTGAGTGGGAGGATGCAAGCTGACGGGCGCAGCATTCCGCGGCGGGGATGTGTGTTATGGGCGATGTCTACTAGCATGCCTGACGTGAGTGAGGAAATGGTGGCAGATGAGCGCGGTGCGCAGTTGCAATCTGTCAATGAGCCTTCCCAGTCCCCCCTGCCGGGCTCAGCACCTAGCTGCAGGTCCAGAGTACACGTACTAGCTGCAGATCCACACTGCGTACTAGCTTTTCGCCCGCTTCATGCTGCTATGCCTGCCCTTTGGCGCCGCCGCTGCTTTGCCCCGCTCGCCGGCCTTGTTGCTGGCCTTCGCCGGGGAGTCCCCCGCCTCCATCACCTTGAGGCGGCGTTTCAGCCGCTCGATCGACGGGAGGCAGTCGTCCCCCAGCAGCTTGGCCAGCGCGCGGACGTTGTGCCACGTGAAGCCCTCCGGGCCGCCGCCGCCCAGGTCCCGCTTGGCCGTGGCCACCCGGCCCTCCTCCGGCGGGTGCCCGTCGTCCGTGCCGTACACCCCGCCCAGCGGCCCGCCCGCAAACCTCACCCGCAGCGCCCCGCGGCCCTCCGCATCCCGACCGCTACACACCCGCCGCCCTGAGGAATGCCCCCTCCTCCCGGCACGCGCCGGGCTCGCCGACCGCCGATGGTGCCACAGCGCCGCCAGCCTGAGCCCGCAGGATTTCAGACAGGCTGGGGCTGGCGGGTCTGCAGGCATCCCCCACTGTGCTCAGCTCATCGGCAGTGTTGTCCACGTCAGCGCCAACCCGGCCGCTTCCGCCGGCACGCGGCTGCACCGCGAGGGAGTCGGCTTCCAGGGCCGTAGAGGAGGGTCTCCTTCCCGGCGACTGCGGCGGGCTGCACGATGAGCCCAGGTGGGCGGGTCCACCGGCCAGCAGGGTGGAAAGGGAGGGGCTCTCCCCGCGCGTGGATCGCTCCAAGCGTTCCCCTCTCGGGAGCGCTGCCGGGGGCGCCTTCCCCGCCGCCGTGCGCCGGCGCTTGCGCTTTGGCCTGCCCCCTACCGGGGCCCGCTCCTGCCTATCGGCTCCACGCGCGGTAGACATCGCGCCTGCCGGTTGCGGTCCCGTCATCCGCTGCCGCTGCGGAGGGCCTCCAGAAGCAGTGGCAGGATATATGAGTCATGCTGGGGGTCAAAATCAACAACGCCGTCGCGGCGACCGTCAATGCTGGCCTCTCCGCGCTCGGCAGCCAGCACGGAGCGACTGACGAGCGAGGACCGGCGGCCTGCCAGGCTGGCGTCATTCTGTGACCGGTGACGGATTGCGCACCTATGTACGGGTTACATTGGTGGGTTATTTAAGTGTTTATACTCGTAAGTGTTTAAGGCACTTCTACGGATTTCTCCGTGCTGTATTATTATATTGAAAATATGATATAGCGACTATTAATCCTTACGTACTGCTTTATTCGTTTGGTCATCGAGCACACATTATTATTATTATTATTATCCCCATACACATTTTGTACGGGTCGTGTGAAGGACATCTTGCCCCGTACCTATGTAATCCTTACTCATGAATAATAAGACCATTGATGATGATTATACTTTTTGGTTACAGGGAGAGCGTCTGATGATGATTCGATTGATGATGATTCGGACGGATTACGTTGAATAAGGCATCAATAGCGACTATTCAGCAACATCTCAGCAACATCTATTCAGCAATAGCGACATCTCGCAAAGTACCAGTACAGTATTAATCCTTATACAGGTACTAACTTCGTGCAAGCACTGGTACTACAGGTACGTAAAATGACACGTCGATGCGCGCGATGCGCGCGCGGATTAGTCGCGACACCGTTTTTTCCCGCGCCCCCTTGACATCCCTTTATAGTATGTTATACTACCGGGTACCTGTACAGCGGTCGGTATTAAGGATAAAAGCCCTAACTAACTAATATTGCATAGTCTGGTACTGAAGTACCCGCCCGGCAGTACTGAGGTACTGGCACTGGTACCGGAATCGCGGCGTGTGCCGGCGGCGGTCCCAGGCCACTAGGCCAGATGGGCAGAGCACGAAGCCCCATTTCCACGTCCTGTGCGCCTGCCCACGTCCGCCTCGGCTTACACGGGCAATGCAGGACGACGGAACACCCGCCCGCCCACCCGCCCACCGCCGCCCGTGAACCACCCCTTGAGACAAACACCACCTACGACGTGTGCGCTCCGAACCTCCATTGTCGGATCTGTCCGCGCCGCCCTCTCTGCTAAACCGACGACGTGCCAGCTCGGCCGGGCCGACCCCCTGCAGGCACCTGTACGGCTGTCCTGTCTCGCAGCCAGGGAAGACGGCCCGCGGGCCCACCCCCGCCGGCGCGCCCGCCCAGCACAGTGAGCCGGCCCACCCCATGACCGGGACCGAGCGGATCTCTTCACCCTCGCCCAGTCCTTCTGCTGCCCCCGTATTCCGGGACGGGGCCTCGGTCGCTGGCCGCGCACCTCGTAAACCTCAGCCCGCCCGAGGACCCCGTTTGAAAAATAACACGGGGGCCACCTCACCACCCAATTTCACGCTCGTCGCGCCTGGCGATCCCGTCTCCCCGGACTAGCCATCCCCGCTGCGTCGCAACTTCCCATCGGCCGGCCTAACACCTTGGCTCCTGATCGCAGCGGCAGCGCGGCTTTGGGCGCACGCGTAGGACGAGGGAGCAGATCTGGAGCCCCGCGGAGTGCCCTCTCCTATCACATTCAGTACTTTAGTACAGTTCTTTGACCGCTCCGCCCACTCCCGAGTAAAAACCCCGGGGCAAAGCTCTCGCTCCCTTGTTGACCTCCTCTCCCTTCCGCTGTGGTAGCCTCCACGTGGAACAGCGCGGTGATGCTCGCTCTTTCGATTTCAACCTCGCTGTTGGATTGGCTGCTTACCAGCCCCATCCCCGCCTAGGGACCCCCCCCCCTTTCCTCCTCCGCCCCAATCCAGCTCAAGGGGACTGGCTGACAGTGGCCTCTCCGCCTGCAGCTTCCGTCCAGGTTTCGTCCTCGGCTGCCGCCACCAGGACTGGTAGCCCTGCAGGCGAGCAGACCGGTATGCCCGCTCCTGGTGCCCGCCCAACCCAGGCGACAGCCAGATGGTAGGGCCCCGGGTGCTTAAGCACAGGAACGGGCGGCCTGCTCCCAACACGTACCGGCTGGACCACCTGATAGGTGCGCCCCACCCCGTTCAGTCCCCCCTCCCCCCCCCTTGTCGCGTCATCCTCGCCTTGATTCCTGTGCGCTGACCTGGCGTCACGGCTGTTGTAGACACTGCGCTGGGGGGAGGGAAGGACTGCTGGCAGACTGGGCCTGGATGCTCCCAGTGTGATGCCATTGCATCCGATCGGAAGGTGCCCTGCTGCCCTTACCCTCCTGCCCCCTGCTCTTGACCCTGCACCTTTGCTGCCACCCTGCCCTGCCTGCTGCCAGTGTCGCTGCTGCTCGCCTGCTATCCGGCAGCTGCACCTCTCACTCGGCAGCGGTGCGAACCCGCAGGGCTGCCAACGTTGCACAGCCGGGCTGATGGCCAGCAAAGCGCGGAAACGCCGCGTGGGCGGCAACATGTCGGATGAGTGGGATCAGGTGGGCCTCTGGAGACACACTGGGCTGAATGCGGTTGGCGGTGGTAGTGCGGCTGCGGCTGCTGCTATGTGTGTGTCAGGGTGGGGTGGAGAAGCTTGGGGAGGTGTCAGTGTGTGTGCCTGTATTTATGTGGTGGTGGTGGTGGGGGGGGGGGGGGGGTGTAGGAGCATCAGACTCATTGAGGGTGCTAATGTCGGCCTGCTGCAATGCCGGTGCCGGCGCTGGCAGAGCGACTCCGAGCACCTGGACTCTACTGGCACGGAGGAGGACAGCTCCTCGCACGGGGCGGGGTCGGGCGTGCTGGAGAACTCCACCCCGCGCGCGCCGCTGGTCGGCAGCAAGCCGCACGCGGGACCCACGCTGTCGGGCGCCTCGTGGGAGCGCCGCGCCGCGCGCAAGGACCCCAACTTCATCAAGGTGAACTCGCGCCCGATGATGGAGATGGAGGACAGCTCCAACGTGTGGTACCAGGCGCGCATCCTGAAGGAGCGCGCGACAGAGTTGCTTGTCACCTTCCCCGGTCAGCCCCCCCCCCCCCCCCCCCCCCCCCCTCCCTCTTCCTCATTCTTCAACACGCACACACACCACACCACACAGATGCCTCTTTCGCCAGGCCATGACCCCCCTTTCCCCCAGGGGGGGGGGGGGGGGGTGTCTTGAACTTGGTCATGGCAGGATGGGTGTCTCTATGCGCATCAGGAGTCAGTTGTGTGGTTATCCTCAAAGGGTCGGAGCGCATAGGGTCCAGGGGCACCGCGGGCACCGCAAGGAGGAGCCTGGTGGAGCATTCAGGCCTATCCTTATGCTGGGGGGAAGTCAAGGGGCCAGCCTTGCAGTATCCTTACATGAGGCCTGTTTAATTGGATGAGGCGCGTGCACGGGGACTCATCGCGAGGTCCTCCGCTCGCTGGTGTGTGCCTGGCGGTTTAGGGGGGGTGCTGAGGTCTCTGCCCTGGGTGATCGCAGGCGTGAAGGAGAACGAGGACGAGACGCAGCAGTGGGTGAGCAAGCTGAGCGGGCGCATCTGGTACGGCGAGTATAGGAGCAAGGCCTGGAAGTACCTGGGCAAGGGCTCCTGGCGCCCCAAGGCGTCAGCCAAGAAGAAGATCCCGCCCGCGGTGCTCCGCCTGCGCAAGGAGGGGGAGACGGGCCTCGCGGCGCCAGGGGCGGCCAAGGACTTGGGCAGCCAGCAGCGAGGGGCAAACACGGGCGGCGGCGGCAGGCATGGGGCGGAGCAGGCTACAGCCAAGGCAAAAGTGGAGCCCAAGCACGGGCCCAAAGCGGAGCCCAAGGATGAGCCGATGAAGGTGAGCCCGTCCCTCCCCACAGGAGGAGAGGGCGAGCATGGATAGGAACACGTGTACGCACCCATAAGCGCCCGGAATATACGCCTCAAGCTAAAGTGACGTGACGCATGATGCAGCTCTGCTGTTTCATCGGGTCTTTGTGTGTCATCTCTGGCAGGTAGGGCAGGTCCTTGTTCGAAGTCCCGTATTACCGCGTGGGCACCCGTGGATGCCCATGAACATGCCAGTGGACATATATGTTTGTGTATCGGTATGGACAGATTGCGGTGCACCTATATGAACCCTCAGTATCTAAGTCCGGGCTTGCATGCAACCTATTAGAACAATCGCCGTAGTTTCGCTGTAGTCATGTCCAAATTTGACCCCTGGAAGGCAAGGCAGGCACTTAGTCGCAGTGTTCTCATTATCGCGTCGGAACCCGTGTGTGACTATGCATATGTATGACTATGACTATGCATGTGCTCGCCGGTGACGTGATGCTGACCGGCAGCGGCGCTGCGCCCCCAGGGGCAGTGGGACAACCCCTCCGCAGATGAGGATGAGTGGGCGGAGCGCACCAGCCCCCTCAGGCCCGCAGCGCCGCCGCAGCCTGCGGACAGCGCGCAGGGCTCGCAGAAGCTCGGCGGCGGCGGCGGGCTGAGCGCCCTGGCCAAGTGGTTTGATGTGCATTTCCAGAGGTTGCGTGACGCAGGTGCGGAAAGGTTCCACAGGATCCCTCCTCCCCCACAACCAGGTTGCATACATGCACTGTGAGGTGTATAAACAGAACTCAAGCAACCCCCCCCCCCCCCCCTCCCCCCCCCCCCCTCCAGCCCGCTGTTAATGGAAAAGGACAAAAAATCACTGAAACCATCGCACCGTCCTCACTGCAGCCTTTTTAGGCAGCGATCACCGCATTACCGGTGTTAAGAGGATATGTATGCCCGTGTCCGGACAGGCAGGCCTGCGCGCACCGGGCCCAGCCAGCCTGTCCACGTATCGGCTATTTTCCAGGACCTCATTCATCGTCGCGCCGTCCTCCGGACCTATCTCCAGATAGTTAGTTACACATGGCAGTTAAGACAGTACCGGTGCGATACGCCGGTGGTGAATGTCCTCAACAAGTAGACCTGTTGCAGGAGTGTGGAATCCACAGAGTCGCAAGGATCAATCGTACTAGTCGCAGTCGTAGTAGTCAATCGTACAGCCCCGCATCCGCCGACCCGGGGCCCAGCGTCCGGCGAGGCGGACAGGCGACGGTCGTCCGGCGTTCGTCGAACGACGGCGTCCGGCGTCCGGGTCCGGTCCACGCGGCGGGCTCGGCGCGACCTGACATACGGCGACGACCGGCCGGACCGGCGGCGGCCGGGCGGCCAGTGTCCGTGCGGGATGCGGGCCGCTATTTAGGTGGCTTGCTTGCTGTGTTGATCTTTTGTACTGCTTTTAGCAGTAGCGACCATGTGGATCTGTTACCAGTACATGTAGTCGGCAGGTACGCGCGACACTTATTTTTGCCAGCGCGGAATCATGACGGAATCTATAACAGACACACATTGTTTATCTATCTCATAATCTATGCGAAACCGTTCCGAAAGTCGGCGACAGACGCACAGACAGACCGACAGACTCCTCGTAATTAATATGGTGTGATGTCCTGGACGTGCCTCAAACCAACGACTTGGTCGCTCACTGTTCAAATAGAGCACCCCCCAAAGCTTGTTCTGTTTTGAATCACAGAATGGTAAGCGGATGGATGGATGGATGGATGGATGCCCAGGACTGACCCAAGCCTCGCTGCGTGCCCTTGACCGCAGATCTGCTCCGGGACCACCCCGCCGGCTACGCTGTGCTGGAGGCGGACCGCGCAGAGAGCCACCGCAGCGCCAGCACCTCGCGCGAGGGATCGCCCCGCGCCCCGGGGCACCCTCACAGCGGCGGGGGCGGCGCCCTGAAGCGCGGCGACAGCCTGCCGCACCCGCGCTCGCGGGAGCGCAGCCGCCTGCGCCGCACCAAGAGCCACGGCCACGACGGCAGCAGCGACCAGGAGGAGGAGGAGGAGGAGGACGCGCTGCCCGCCAAGCGGCGCCGCACGCCCCCCAATCACCAGCCGGTGCTAGACAGCGAGGAGGAGGAGGAGGAGGAGGAGGAGGCAAAGCAGTCCCCAAGGCGGAAGCGGCCGGCCAAGGCGATGGGCCGACCCGCGCAGGATAGGAGCCGCAACAAGCAGGTAAACCCCCTCCCCCCCAGCCACCACCACCACCACTTCCCCCGGAGCCCCCTTTCTTGCTCCCCGACTGAAGCAAACACATCTGAAAGATGCCGCGACGAGTACACGACCCAGAGCGAGCCTGTCAAGATTAGTCCTGTGGACGCGAGGGGGACTCAAACTTGGACCCATCAAGCAATCCATGCCTCCAGATGCTAACGATGAAAAGGGGCCTCCTTCCTATCGTACATCAACTCCAAATACAACTGTATTTCCGAAATTGTACCTCATAGAAGTTACGGGGAGTCCATGAGACATTCGAAATTTAGTGTGAAGCAAGCCACACACTAGTGAGACGCCCGCACTTCCTGAGGCAGGCCTCCAAAGCCCTAATGAGACCCTAGATAATGGCGGTTTTTATAAGTTTCACATTTTCATTTTCTTTCATGGCTTCGCTTGATGCGCATTAGTACGTATATACATATACTGAATAAAGTACCATCAGTTGTTGGTTGACAGGGCTTGCAAATGGATATTAGGGTTTAGGGAAAACCTCCCCACTGCTTTGCACAGTATGCCGCCCCGGGTGCCGGGTGTGGGACGGAACATGACTGACATGAGGGGGGGGGGGCGTCTGGCATTGGGGTGTGCAGCGGCGCTCCAAGGAGTGGAAGCTGTCCAAGGAGCTGTGCCACCTACTGGACAACAACATCGCCTACGACATCACGCGCGGCGGGCGGCACCACCACGGCGCCGCCTCGCGCGGCGGCAGCGCCCGTGGCACCGCGCAGCACTCGTCCGCCAGCGAGGCCAGCGGGCGCAAGGAGGAGGAGGAGGAGGATGCGAGGGGCGCGGGGGAGTGCAGCAAGGCGGCGGCGGCGGCGGCGGACGTCACGGGCGCGCGCCGCACGCCCCACGTCGCCACCGCAAAGCCGAAAGCCCGGAAACCCGAGCCCGCCCGCAAGGCCGGCGCCCCCCTGAGCAAGGCGCCGGCGCCCCGCATCATCCAGCCGCCGCCGCCGCGCGGCCGTGTGCTGATGTCGGACTCCGAGTCGGAGGAGGAGGAGGCCGGCAGGCAGGGGGCGCGCGCGGCGGCGGCCGGCGGCTCGGGCGCGCGGCTACCCGCGGCCATCTCGGCGATGCGGGGGCACGGCGGCGGCGGGCGAGAGGGCGGCAGCGCGCCGCACCCCCACCCCCACCGGCCGGACGCCAACGGCAATCGCGACGCGCTGCACGCCGGCGGAAGCAAGGGGCGCGGCGCAGCGGAGCAGACGGCGCAGCACCGGAAGCCGGGCGGGCACGCCTGGGCGCCGTGATCGCCGCCCGCTGGGTGGGGGATAGGCAGGCAGGGTGGTTCATTGTGTGGGGGCGCTGATGCGAGCGCTGCGGGCATGTGGTAGCCAGCGTCGGCCTGGCGTGCTAGGGGCCCATGGAAGAGAATGTAAGGATGGAGCCTTTGCCTTCTCCACATGCCAAAGCTGAGCCTTAGGAGATAGATACAGGCATACCCGATGCACCGTGAAGTGACGTGGTGCGACCAAAGCTCTGACCAAGGAACTCAGGGGCAGACATACAAATGTGCATGAGACAGACCTAGGGAGAGAATGGGGGAGAGAGAGGGAGACCTTACATGGAGCCGTAGGTGGTTGGAGGGCATCCAGAGGGAGAAACTGTATACCCAGAACATAGGAACAAAGTGCCTCACTGTTGCGCATTTAGGCCACGTGAGCGGAAGAGAATGTAAGGATGGAGCCTTTGCCTTCTCCACATGCCAAAGCTGAGCCTTAGGAGATAGATACAGGCATACCCGATGCACCGTGATGTGATGTGGTGCGACCACAGATCTGACCAAGAAACTCAGGGGCAGACATACAAATGTGCATGAGACAGACCTAGGGAGAGAATGGGGGAGAGAGAGGGAGACCTTACATGGAGCCGTAGGTGGTTGGAGGGCATGCAGAGGGAGAAACTGTATACCCGGAACATAGGAACAAAGTGCCTCACTGTTGCGAATTTAGACCACGTGCGCGGGAGAGAATGTAAGGATGGAGCCTTTGCCTTCTCCACAGGCCAAAGATGAGCCTTAGGAGATAGATACACCAATCCCAGATGCGCTGTGATGTGGTGCAACCAAAGATCTGACCAAGGAACTCAGGGGCAGACATACACATGCGCATGAGAGACAGACCGAGAGAGAGGGACAGAAAGACAGACAGACCTAAAAGAGAGGGACAGAGAGGGAGAGACCTTACATGGAGCTGTAGGTGATTGGAGGGCACCCAGGGAGAGAAACTGCATAACCAAAACATAGGAACAAAGTGCCTCACTTCTGCGAATTTAGACCACATGCGCTATGGCGCCGTGGCGTCTCCGTGCGACTGTTGCTTGCTTAGTGCTCCCCCTAAAAGCGGGGGCTGGCGAAGGGCGGGGAGGTGTGTGTTTGGCGGGGGGGTTGTCAGGTACGTCAGTACGAAGTGCAAGAAGGGGGCCCATCGGTAGTTTGGGCCGTTCTGCACCTCTGTATATTGGCAGGCTGCCCGTCTGGCTCTAGCCGTCTGGCTGATCGAAGGGCCGCAACGACTGAAAACATTACACATATTGTGGAGCTTCCGGATGGTATTTTGTCACGCAGCAGGGCCATGCTGCCATCTGCACATAGACTGGAGAGGGCCTCATGGGGCATCCGGCAGCAGTATCCCCGCAGATTTCCGGGGGAGGAGCCCCCACTTCCACCCAGTTGACCACGCCGAGTCCGTTTCCGCGTTGCGTTTCGATGGTTTTCGCCATGCTGGAGGTGGTTTATGGGATGCGGTGCTGCTGGTGCGTTATTTATTCGCACTCATCCTGAGATTTGAGGTCATGGTACCGGAACCTTTACTTCCTCGGAGGCGCTGGACGCGCGGGCGGCGGTGGCGACTGGCCGGGGCAGCCGTAAGATTTGGAGTCTAATACACAATGTAACTACGCGAATAAGCGAATAAGCGGCCGGTAAAGGTTAAATGTAGCGCCTTCCCGGCCGAAATATATTAATATCGGCCGCCGCTTGTTGCGAAATGCGTAGTTAATCAGGAGCAGTTGATGTAAAAAGTACTGTAAAGTTCGCCCCGCCCGAGGACATCGACCGAAGCCGCCCCAGCACTTGACCCCTTGCGCCAACTGCAGTCATAGGTCTGGCATGGCCCGTGGACCATTGCCCTTTGATGTATATGATCACCACTAGAAGACCAGCATGTCTATGATCACCACTCGCGCGTGACAGGAATTACCGTGTAAGGAATAGAAATGATAAAGATCCCTGTTTCATACCGGTACGGTACAGGTATGGCACTTCCGCCGGTACCAGCACTCGCAGCGACGACTGTTGGTACGTGTGCCGACGATTTTATTGTGCACCGCCGCCTGCGAGAAAAGCATAGCAAGCAAAGAAGGGGAAAAGCGCTCCTCGAAAAAGGCGTGGCCAGCGATCACGCTAGGTAACATTATAGCGCTATATGCGCGTAGGGTGGTGTGTGGAAGGTTGCATCTCTAACGGTGGTCACTAGAGTACGAGTATGCGCCACGAACTTGCGTCTTGCTTGACCCCCCCCCCCCCCCCCCCCCCCGCCCCTGCTGCAACCTACCCGCACTCTCCTACGCTACGATACTCTATCTGCCTTGTTGCAGCGGGGCCAAGCAATGCACTGCATGATCCTGCTGCACATACCAGCGGTGGGTGAGGATAGAGCGGATAGAGTGAGGCCATCTACCTGAAGCTTCGATATTAACTCACACCTCCAGCTTCAGCAAACCAACAACTTATGGTACCAGCCCTGGAATCTCCTCGCAGAGGAAACCCTGGAAGTTTTGAGATTGCTGCAACGGTGCAGAACGGCTCGTCTAAAGGCAGCTTGCACGCAAGTCGTTCCCTCTCGCGTTGTGCTGATGTGAAAAACAGTACAGACACGGGACTCTTCGTTGTGTGTTGTCCGTCCATGTTGTTGGTCTATGCGCGCGGGGGCACCAGCACATGGCAGTACAGGTGAAAACCTGTAACACCCGTGTTGAGACACACTGCATGCATGCATCACCGGGGGTGTGATGACCAGTGCTATGATATGTCAATGCAGAAACTAATGACACGGGGGGGCATCAAAGGCCATGCTGAAAGGCATGCCCCACGGGTTTGGACCTCTCGGGAAGGGCACTTGACTAGTTTAGGCACCTTCAGCGCCGCGGTGCTGGACAGGTATGTTTACCTTTATTCCTTGATTGTGTGAACGTCATGACAAATGTCACAATGAGCGGCCGAGTTCAATACATCACCATCTATTGTGGGGTGTGAATCTGGAAACCGGTTCAGAGGCTCGACACGATGTGGAAGTGTTTTCCTCCCAATTCAGAAGAGATCGCCTGGTCACAGTCTGGCATCGGAGCTGCTTTTCTATTGTGGCTAGATGGCGGAGCAAAGGGAATGTTCAGGGATTGTAACAGCCGAACTGCAACAGGCCACAACCATGTGCAGATCACCGCGCTGCGGGGTACAATGTAAGGGTGGTATAACTTGTTTAAAGATGAGCAGTGGTGATGCGGCACTGTGTGTCTATCAGTTACCTTCAATCAGGGGCCAGGAGCAATATGTACGTGGTGTTTCCGACGTGTCAGCTCGTCTCGCCGTGCTAGCTTAGGGGAGTCCATGTTGTAGATCACCTTGGATGCAACAGTCTATAATCTATGACGCTATTTGAGGGTTGCAAACCAGTGCAAATCACCCCATCACATCACGGGAAACTGCATGCATAGTCCCTGATGCGTCGGCAGCTGCTTCCGCTGTTCCGCTGCGGCGACAAGCTCCTGCACGCGCCGCCGGAGGACGCTGTTCTCGTTGCGCAGCGCGTTGTTCTCGGCGCTGAGGGTGCTCAGCTTGTTGGCCTTGCGCGCGCGGGAACGCGCCGCCGACTCGCGCCGGCGCTTGCGGATGCGCTCCGCGACGGCCACCAGCTCCAGCCGGCTGCGGCCCTTGATGCGCACGCCCGCGGACTTGAGCGTCGCAAAGCAGGGGTGCGTCTTCAGCTCCTCTGCTGTGGGCTCCTCGTGCCCGGCGGCGCCCTGGAAGAGCGGCCCGAGGCGGGCGGCGTTGAATATCCGATCCTCTTCCGTCAGGTGTTCGGAGTTGTTATGAGTGTCTTCTTGGCTGTCCTCGTCCGCTTCTTGCTTGAAGCACCCGCCCGTCTCGGCGGAGGACGTCTTGGAGGACGTCTTCGAGTAGGGCAGCTCCTCCTCCACGGTTGGCAGAAACTCGGGGGACACCATCCACTGCGGATCTTCGAAAAGAGCATCAAGAGGCGCGCAGGTGGCGCCGACGCCGCTGGAGCAGCCCGCCAGTACATTGCCGTATTCCAGCTCTGAGTCAAGAACAGCCCAGCTGGCGGCGTCGAAAAGGTTGAAGTCCTTGGACAGCGACACGGGGTCCGCGGCCACCGGCTGCGGCTGCTGCACGGGCGTGTACTGCTGCTGCTTGGCCAGGAAGGCAGCGGCGTCAGCGGCCGCCACCAGGTCGGGGCGGGCCTGCGGGCGCAGGTCGCGAGGGAAGGTGCCGCACATAGTGAAGTGGCGGTGGTATGCACAACTTAATGTATCGGCGGGGGTATGGCGACCGCGCGGCAGTGACGCGCGTTGCAGAGCTGTCGCTCGAAGCTAGAGCGGGGGCGCGCAAGTGCGTCGCTGGAGAACAGCAATATGAAAATAAGGGGTGGCACGGAGCAGCGGCTGTGCGTGCCGCGACGACGCAGCGTATGTCAAGTGGGGATAGGGCCCGTTATGATCTAGCCGCTTCCGGAGCGCAGGAAGTTTGTGTGCGCGGCTCAGCGCCGTGGCGCGTTGTCGGGCGGCACGAACCCACGCGGCCACGAGGAGATATTTTATATCAACGCGCCCGGCCTCTTGACAGTCGGACGGTTGGTCGATGATTGGTCCGTCATCATCATATCGATCGCTTCGCGGGTCCAAATCAATACGTAAGTACTAATAGCGACTACTATGTTCAAAACACAGCAAGCACTGTAGGGGGCGGATAATGATGCTGCCGGGCGGATGTGTACAGAAACAGACTGCTGGCACCAGTGTACTTATTATCAAGTAATTGTAATAGTGCTGGTGCCTGGTGCTGGTGCTGGCGAGATACAACTCCACCGCAGCGGCAGTAAAAAAATGAAGCAGTACAGCATGTACCGGATGTAGTGGTACTGGGAGTAGAATAGGACGATGACGATGAGTCGATGACACACAGGCCTAATGATACAATATTTTAAAATAATTACATGAGCTATCCGTAGCTGCAAAAGGCGGTGGCACTATGATTTGCTTTATAATACATGTTCGTCGCATGAAGCGGTTGAAACCAAGGATTACTACTGGCGGTACTGGTCAGGATACGGAATGATATCATTTTACTCGTACCTGTAGTACAAGCAGCAGATGGACAAGCCATATTATATAATATGGCTTGTAATAATACCCGTAGTCTACGGGTACTATAATAGTACCATTACGCTGCCTCATCGGACGGCGCAGATTCGTCTGCCATCCCGGTGCTGAAGCTGCACAGCACGTCGGAGGATCACCCACACACACGTGCACGCGTGGCCCGGGCTCTGAACGGTGTGCGCATCATCCATCCCGCCTCATGCGGGATGCGGGCCGCCTTTAGGCGGCTTGTTGTGTTGAATTTTTAGTACTACTTTTAGTAGTAGGTGGATTTGTTACTGCCCTTTTTTTAATTCGCACCAGTACCCGTAGCAGTACGGTTGATCTGGGTACTTATTTTTTGGGTGCACTGCTTTTAGGGGGCGGGTTTGTAAGGCCACTTTCGCAGTTGTAGAGTATTTTTAGGCTTTGATATTTTCTCATAAAACTACTAATAAAATACTGTGCCGCAGTGACCCTGACGCGAATACATTTTATTATTTACGAGTATTTTAGTATTTCAAAATACTCCCTCGCGTCCCGGGGGCGGGCTATTTTCATCAAAATAGTCCCTCGGGCCCACTGTACATAAGTGCTTAACTGCTGGTTCGGACCCCCACCTGCCAGGCATCCGGCGCGCGGGCCTGTCGAATCCCGGTGGGCTGCGGCTGCAACGAGGTCTCCTCCCCGTCAAACGCCAGCATATCGCCTGCGACCCCGTGAGTGACACCTTCCCGCTGCCCGACGACATTGAGAAGGATGGGCGAGTCCCCGCCCGTTGACAACGAGGCGGGCGGAGATGGCGGCGGTAGGTGCTGCGCCTGCCACGGGCTTCACACCGCTTCCTACTGAAAAGGAGAGCTCCCCTTGCCAGCTGAGGCGACTACTGATCTCGAGCAAAACCCCGAGATCGACAGCCATGCATCCATGTCAAGAAGGGGCGGGGTGCACGCCGCAGGCGGAAGATGACGACGGCGGAGGCGGTTTTGTATGCCCGTGCTTGAAACATGCGGCATGTTAGAGGAGCCGAAAGGAAAGGCTGGCGTTCGATTGTGTGTACCGGATACGGCGCCTCCGCTTATTAAGACGGATGACTGCGGCGAGGAACGTCGTGCTCGTCTTAGCGAAAGGGCGGGCGGCGAAGAGAGACATCGTGGCAAGCGACACGAGAGGCCAATCGCTGTAATAGCTTGAAGGCGGCCGCGGCTACTTCTCGAGGTAGACTGGCCGGGAGCCGCCCAACGCACGAACATCGTGTGGGATGGGCAGCGAGGGGTCGAGGCGGGTCGGGCGGGCGGGCGGGTTATTCAAATCCGCCAGCAAGAAATACTAAAATGTGCCGCCAATTCCGTCACGGGTATATCAGTATTTTGGTATTTTGGTACTTGAGGCCGAAAAATACCAAAATACCAAAATACCAAAATACCAGTGTCGGGATATGCCAGACCTACGACTGCAGTTGGCGCCAGAGGTCACGTGCTGGGGCGGCTTCGGCCGATGTCCCGGGGCGAACTTTACTTTTACTTTCACCAAAAAACCAAAATACTCGGTAGTAATTGCGTAAGTGGCCTAACAGATCCACCCTGCAAGCAGTACTAAAAGATGAAAATGGCAGCAAAGCCTCCGAAAGCAGCCGCCGCCCCCATACCGCATCACGAGGCAGCATCCCTGGCGGTGGTCGCGGCACCGCGGTATGTACGCGGTACCCGTACGTGGAAGTCGAGCGATTTCCTGATCGTCGCTTTTTGGAGCGATACTGATTTTCCGCCCCCGGGTTTGCAGCTACACTACTGATACCCGTAGCGCCCAGGCAAATATGCTGGTAGCCTAGCGAGCGCTACAGTACAGGTGTGAATTACAAAAAGGACAGTTCCCCAGAATTAGAAAATCAACACAGCAAGCCGCCTAAAAGCGGCGCTACAGTACAGGTATGGTCGGTAAGTCCCCGACACGTATATCTGGTACCTGCTGTACTGTGTGTAAACCCGCCGCACGCGATATGTACGGGCAGACAGTTTAGTTTTTACATCAGGGCAACATGCTATGTACGGGTATACAGGTATGCCGTTGTACCACATTCTGTAAGAGCCATATCATACGGACATGGCGTCATCAGATAATCCTTGTCACCATCTACCGTTCGCGCACCGTGGGCTGCCACGTAGACAGCGCTAATGCATGACAAGAGACATGATTCATACGGACAAACATCAAATTCCTTGGTCTGTCATCAGATAGCGATCGCTATCGCACGCCGCTTCTACTTCCGCCGCCGCCATCAGGCATGCAAACACAATCTTTTCTACCACACACAGGCATGCCTCGTGTATATATCCCGCCCCGTCCCTCCCACCAATCAAAACTGGACAGTCACGGAGCGTCCCAGCTTTGCTGTACACGAAGTAGGAGCGCATGCACGCACCTTCTACGGCAACGCGCAGTCGGAGGGCATCGCGTTCCCTGGGTTGCTGACCGTTGCTGGGGCCGCACTGGACATGATGGACACACCGCATACATACGAAACTTACACCGACGAGAACAATAGCGGGGCAACATGACTCTCCCATCCGCAGTGCGGGCAGGGGGAGCACTATGTGGATACGCCCCGCATGGGTGCCCGTTGCGGAGATCGCTCGGTGGAGCATGCCAAGGCGTCGGCGGGTGCCGGTCAGGTGGGTGGACTAGGCGATAATGTTTTGAAAATGGGCCGGCCGAGGCCGCTATATGATGACGCGTGTATATTGTACATGGGGGCATTTCGATTTGGAAATGCCCAAGTCTACTGTACACATACACGCGGGTATGTCATCAGATAGCGGCGCGGGGCGGCATGTCATCATTTACGTGGCACGCTCCGGTGCGAGTATTTATCTGATGACAGGATTATCTAATGACGCCATGTCCGTATGATATGGCTCTAAATGATGAGACGGTTTGTTGAGCTAGCTGCAAAAGGGCGATCAGGAAATCACCCCACGAAAAGGCAATAGGAAACGTCCACTACGGCAATTGATGCGTGGTGGAAGCAACAATGTATGTTGAAAACCAGAAGAGGGTGCGGAATGACTGAATGAGCACGGGCAGAGCATCAATATATGTGTGTAAAGAAATGAAGTACACTATGACAGTTTTTCTCGTGATAAACGTTGCACATCGTCGGAGCTGCTCGGCCTTGCACTATAAGGCATGTATGACACGGGACGTGCTCTACCGGTAGACCGCTCTATCACGGTAATTTCTACACACACAGCGCGCCAGGTCGCAAAAAGTGCAATTCGGCCGTTGAGCGGTCACCCCTAGAGCGGTAGACCGGTCTAGCATTTCGGCGGTAGGGTGGCATCGGTAGCTACCGATGCCACCCCCGCTCTACTACCGCTCTACCGCTCTATTTTGAACGAGGCACCCTGTCGCTGGCGAATCCACCTTCATCGCGCTACATATCCCTCCCCCGCCGCTCCATGTAGTCCCATCGAAACTTCGCGCGGGCGGTACACGGATTCCACGCCTCACGCCCATGGCTGCGCGCCCGCAGTCGCCCCGCAAGGCGCCACGGGCGGCCGGTCAAAGCAAGCGGCCGGTCAAGGTGTTTGGATCCTTTCGGGCGCCGTGGGCGCCGGGCGCCATGCATGCCGTTGTCCCAGTGGCACGTCTCGCCCTCCGGTGCGCCCAGCGGGGCGCTGCCTCCTAGCGTGTTTCGACCGGAAGGACATCGCCCCGCGGGGCGCTGATCCATCTGGATCTCACGTCGCTGGCGGACAGCGCTCAACCGACTTGAGCCCAGGAGACCGAGCAGCAAGTGCGGCTGGTCCTGCGATGCTGTGAAGGGCGGTAGCGGCTAATTTGACCGGTAGAGCTGTTCCCGTGTCATACCGTTCTGAGGGCTCAAAAAGGAACTGAAAAAGTGAGAAATACTACATGGTGATTGGCTAGTCGCCATTTTCTTTTTGTGACGTGGCGCGCTGTGCGTGTAGAAATTAGCGGTAGAGCACGTCCCGTGTCATACAGGCCTAAGGATTACGTCCATCCTGCGCGATCTTCCATCAGGTAGTTTGATACTGATCCGGGCCGCGTTCGCAATTGAAAATTACGGTTTCAGCAGAAATTTGCGGTTTTCAACGCATGATTTTTAAGGGTTTCTATGATAGGGAGGTGGGAAAGGGAGATTAGCCCAAAAGTGCGCAGGCTCATGTTAATGTAGAATTAAATCCGGTTCGCGGGGCCAAAACATAGTTTATTGTTTTCTCCCCCTTTTTTTCCGCCACCGGGACAGGACAGGATTTCTCCCTCTTGGTCGGAGTTTCATGCTTATTCGTGCTTGTACTCTGAAATATTTCACCGTTCACGTGTAGTTTTTCCCTCTTCGCGAGAGTTGCCGGGGGGGGAGGGGGGGGGAGGGGGGGGGGGGGGTCGAAAACATTAGCGATCTATATCTGCAGACGAAGGTTTTTGTTTGCACGGTACTGGTAGTTACACAAAGGGCGGGTCCGTGCCGGCCTAGTCCGTGCAGCGGTTGACGCTGTAAACCGCGAGCTCTTGGGTTGTCATGTGGCGGTGCCGGGTCCAGCAAAAGTAAGCGACGCCCTTGCGCCTCTTGCTCGGGATGCACAGAGGGATGCCGCAGTCCAGACACATGTACGAGGCCCAGCCCACCTTTTTGTCGTCCACACGGCACATAGTGCAGCGGGTGGATGACTTGGTGGCGTTTGTCGGTGCCATCGGTTTTTGTTTGCACAGTACTTGTATTTACACAAAGGGCGGGGGACTTGCGGCAGAGCGACAAAACAGGGATGAGGGCGGGTTGTGCATACATGAGGCCAGCATGCACAAAACTGAGAGAGTGGTCCCATATAGCGGACGATTACGGTTTTATAAGATTCGGCGGGAATGGGGTGACCGATGATCATGCGGAATAATGCGGCACGGAAAGTGCTGTGCTACCCTATTTAGTAATTCAAAGCACCGCGAAAGCTGGCAGCGTCGCGACGACGTCGGTGTCGCTTCAACCGCGAGTTGTTTGTGCATGCAGGCGGCCAGTACAAAACTAAGATAAAGTTGTCCCGGCAAGCGGACGATGATGGTTTTATATAAGATTCTGCGGGTACGGGTAGTAGTAGGTGGGGTGGGCGCCCGTCGCCAGGCAGCGGCCCACCAAGAGCGGAGGATCATGGGTGCGGGAGGCCCGGCCGCGCACCATCCCCACCTCCACGCGGTGGGCGCTGGTAACCCCCAAGACCCGTGCCCGGCTGGGTGCGGCAGGGGCGGGCTGAGCGGGGTGGCCGGTTGTGGCGGGTCCTTGGATCTTGCGACGACCGGGTAGCCCTACGGGGGACTTTTCAAATATTACTCGTAGTCCCTATAGCGCCGCTGGCGCCGCCGGGCAGCAGTCATGTACAGGGGGGTGCTAAAAATAATTCATTTACGACCTCGGTCTAGCGTCGGCCTCTCCGAGATCTTCCTATGGATGGGGAGGGAGTGTGTACGACTTGGCGGACGGGGGCCGCCTACTCGCGAGGGTTGTTTGAAATAAAATCGTGATCTCGTACCTCGGTACTACGACCCACGACTGACATGCACCCAAAGATCTGGCGTCCCCCCCCCCCCCCCCCCCCACACACACCCGCGCTTGTGTACCACATGTGAATCACCCGAATCCCGGTCTAGTACAGCGGAGTGTTTGGCGGCGCAATGCAGCCGACCGGTTCGAAACCCCCATGAAATACTGAGGCGCCCCGTGAGATCGGACGAGGGTGGCGAGCGCGTTGCGGAGACGGGAGCCCGGCACTTGAAGGCGGGGCGGCGTTCGGGGGCGGAGAGGCCGGACATGGCAGCGAGCGAGTCAGGAGCCAAGAGACAAGAGCCGGAGTGCCTTGAGGGAGTCGCAGCCATGCAACGGGAGGAGTCTGCTGGCGGCCGGCTCGGTCGAACGACGGCGTCCGGCGTCCGGTGCCGGTACAGGCGGCGGGCACGGCGATTCGCGCCGTGCCCGCCCCGTAGATCTGACGACCAGCCCGACCGGCGCGGCCTCGTGCGGGATGCAGGCCGTCTGTAGGCGGCTTGTACTGTATGCTGATCTTGTAGCGCTGCTTTTTGGGGAGGGGGGGGTAATACAACTTGTAGCGGTGGGTATGGGTACTGGCCTTTTTGTAATGCACACCTGTAGTCAGCGGCCGTTTCGACGGACGCCGGGCCCCGGGTCGGCGGACTTCCCCCGCACCGCGGCGACCCCTTTTTACAGCATCATTTTACAGCATATACTTCGACCACCGTATAGTCGCTGTAAGAATAAAAGAGGGCACGTCTCGCTTGCTGATTCAACAGTAAAAACGCGCTGCGGTACCGCGTTATTTTGGCGTATCAGACGGATATATGACGTGCCTGGACTAGAATACACGCGCATCCATTCAGAAACAAGCCGTAGTCGTACCTATACCGTGAAATCAAACGAGTGAACACCGAACGTATGACGGTTCATACACGAAGCGCGTATGACGGAGGACGGACGGACGGACGGAGGACGGACGGACGGACGGACGGACGGAGGACGCCTAAAAATCCGTGATAAACCGTATTGCAACCGGTGTCGATTCTCTCGTATTCCAGGCGATTTCGGACGCGGCTCTCCTTTTCCTCCGCTCAACCTAAAAAATGAGTTACTGACAAATCTAACGCTAAAAGCAGTATTACCCGGAAAAGCACATTATTACAAGATCAACACTACAAGCGGCCCGCATCGTCCCGCACCAGTAGGCTCAACCCAAGAGGTAGGGGCACCTCCACAAATCCCCGGCGCGAAGCGCCGCGTAGTTCCCCTACCTCTTGGGTTAAGCGGAGGAAAAGGCGAGCCGCGTCCGAAATCGCCTGGAATATGCGAGAATTGATACCGGTTACAATACGGTTTTATCACGGATTTTTAGGCGTCCGTCCTCCGTCCTCCGTCCTCCGTCCTCCGTCCTCCGTCCTCGTGTGCTGCGTCTTCGTGAATGAACCGTCATACGTTCGATCTGTGCTCGTTTGATTTCTAGGCACTCCTACCACAGTCCGTAAAAATCCTGCGACTAAGACGGATCTATCGTGAATTATACCGGAAACATACTGCAAAAATCACGAATGTCCTCCGTCCTCCGTCCTCCGTGCTCCAGTGCTGCGTCTTCGCGTATGAACCGTCATACGTTCGATCTGTGCTCGTTTGATTTCTAGGCACACCTCCGACGACGGTAAGATTCTGAATGGATGCGCGTGTATTCTAGCCCAGGCACGTCATGTATTCGTCTAAAACGCCAAAATAACGCGGTACCGCAGCGCGTTTTTATTGCTGAATCAGCAAGCGAGACTATTCAGCGACTAACTATTCCTTACCTATACGGTAGTCCAAGTATGGTGCTGTAAAAAGGGGTCGCCGCGGTGCGGGGGCAGTCCGCCGACCCGGGGCCCGGCGTCCGTCGACGGACGGGCGACGGTCGAACGACGGCGTCCGGCGTCCGGTGCCGGTACAGGCGGCGGGCGTGGCGATTCGCGCCGTGCCCGCCCCGTAGACCTGACGACCGGCCCGACCTGCGCGGCCTCGTGCGGGATGCGGGCCGCCTGTAGGCGGCTTGTACTGTATTGCTGATCTTGGAGTGCTGTTTTTTTTTTTTTTTTTTTGGTAATACAACTTTTAGCGGTGGGTTGGGTACCGGCCTTTTTGTAATGCACACCAGTAGTCAGCGGCCCGCTTTTACGCGGCTTGCAGATTTAATCTGTTTTACAAAATAATACGTCTCTTTTGAAAAGTAAATTACTGACAAATCTAACGCTAAAAGCATTATTACCCGGAAACAACAGTATTACAAGATCAACACTACTGTACAAGCCGGCTAAAAGCGGCCCGCATCCCGCACCGGGCTCAACCCAAGAGGTAGGGGCACCTCCACAGATCCCCGGCGCGAAGCGCCGCTTAGTGTAAATAGGAAGTACTAATTCGCCCCGGATATCGCTCGTGATTGTACCCGTAAGTGCCCGGGGACGAGCTGTTTAGTCATCCGACTCTGCTTGCTACGACGACCCACAGGGGATAAGTACGACGAGTACAGGGTACTCGCGTATGGGTATGAGTACTCGACGACTCGCGGTATTGGTACCTGTTCGCGACTACAATCGATGTAGAAAAGTTGATTACATGTTAAATTCGATATGAACTGCCGATGACGGGTACTGTCGATTCGTAACGTACCAGTAGCGACTACCCGCACGAGAAAACCGCGGGGTAGTATCACCGACGGGCCGTTTATCAATGTCAATATCGCCATTATCCAATCATGTGGGAAGAAGCTTCGACTGCATGATCGCACAGTCGTGAGGGCGGTACGTTTCGTACCACATTTTTCTTTGCGCAGCACGCCGAGTAGCGACTACCAGTAGCATTTAGTCCTTTTCTGGTGATTTTCTGATATCGCCTTCTGCAGCCAGCTTATGTAATCCATATACAGGAATGAGTAATGATTTAACAGGCAGCAACGAAATGACTGCTGATGATATTTTAAGTGCGCGTAATATTATGAATCCGTACCAGTACCCGTAGCCATCACCACACTGTAGTCAGGCGGAAGGCCATGAGTACACCTCTGTGTAAAAGTACTTTCTCCGCGCAGTCGCATATATCTTTTTTACCTTTCAATCTAGACATTCTCAGGCGGCTAATTTACCTCGAGACTTAAATTCTCTACAAAGTACTGACTCAAAGACAGATCACCGGCTCGTCGCGACGGAATATGAGTAGTGGAAGTACCAGTACAGTATGTACCCGTATGTAGATGAGGGCGCAAGTAGGTCGTTCGTACTGGGAGCTGGGGCAGATGATGATAAACGACTGTCCCATCGGTATCGGACCCTAAACCCTAAAACCCGGTTCGGTATCGTACCCACATTATCGCTGTTCTTCCTTGCGGTGATGAAACGGTACCGGTACCGCCACTACCGTACCGTCGTTCACAACCCTCCTCTACTACTTCTTATAGGCCGACGCACCTATAAGAAAGACACGGTTGAAGACTGTTTAAGGTCGCGGTAACTGCACTAGAATTTCGTAGTATATTCGTCATGACATCAAACTGTAGCGACCCAGGAAAAGCGACCACTTTTTTTACCGCGGTTTCTTCTGGCCTCGTGTGACGCGTCGTGTACCAGCTCGTGCGCATCTGCTTGGGCGCACCAATATTCGTTGCTGGCGCGCGTCTCATGTGTTTCAGCAAGCGAGGCGTTAGCATTACTGAAATTGTTACGAGATGATCACGCGAGGTCCCGTCATTCTCGTGCGTAATTTGCTGGCAACGTTCGCCGTTAATTACCAATCACGTGGCATATGCTGCGCGCAAGCCTCGTCAGCGGTTATGAAAACATACCGGCATATCCATGGTAGCGATTTTATGGTAGGGCCATCACAACTTCATTTGTCGTTTTAGGTGCCCCCCTCCCCTCCCTCCCCCCCTTTTTGTGAGCTCCCCGTTTTTTCCTCTCCTTCTGCATCCACATGTACTACAAAGTATTGTCAAAAGCGCTGCACAAGATGCAATTGGGCGGTTATATCATTGATGGTGATGTCATGCAAGCACACATTGGCCGGCAAGCTATTGCCTCAGGGACAACATGCACAAGAGATGACAATTATGAAGGAAAACCACATGAGAACAGTGTGAAAGTATTAACCCCTTTTACACTCCCGGCCGAAGCCTACCTACCGTATGCCGACATCGCAGTTTCGAGGGCGTTGAGATAAGCGAACATGATGGGCTACCTGCCCTTCGGGGCAGGTGTGATACAACATGTGACATTTTATTGCATCACATTCTCTGCCATGCCATGCCATGCCATGTCATGTTATCATGTGTCATGTCATGTGTCATGCCATGTCATGTTATCATGTCACGTCATGTCATGTCATGTGTCATGCCATGCCATGCCATGCCCCCAGAAAGTTGCTGCGGATCAACTTTGCAGTCTATAATTCGCATCTTACCGGGATCCGGGTCGTCTGCGTGCTTGCCCATTTCAAACTTGCCGCCAAAGAACCGTTCTAGACAGTCGCCCGGGGGGCGGGGGGGAGGGGGGGGGGGGGGGGGGAGGCGGGGAGGGGAGGCATATACTTGGCACCGGCGGCTACAGCGGCGGGGGTTAGTAGGAGCTAGTCATTGGCGCTCAAGTTGCTGCAATGCATGGTAAAGTGTCCAGAAAATCATCCGGCTTTTTGAGATCTAGGCCGTTGGCCGTTTGCGTCGTCACAGAGCTTGTGAGGCGTTAAAGTACAGTGTGGCGAAAGTCCCAGCGATTACGGGTAGCCGCGCGACGCGCGATGTGGGCCCAATGTACTATGGGGATGGCACAACAAATATGCTATTGGTAGCATATTACGGAACGCGGGCGAGCCGGGCACGTCATTGCGACTACCGAGCATACTAGAAAAGTGGCGATTACACGGTAAATACAACAATTACAAGCCCGTAGTGGGAAAATCACGATTACCGGCCATTACAGTATAATTACGAGCATACAACATGGGAGGCTAGTGGAGACAAGCCCGAAGTGCCGGCTATCGTCTGCACGATGCGCCTTACGCCGGCCTCCACTGCCAGATGCCATGTATGATCAGCATCATCCAAAGTAATAACATACGATATATGCATGCAAACACATTATTACGAATGCACATGCATACATGTTTTCTCGTCCCTGTCCTCTGTACTCTATAGCAGAGAGTAGGAGCAGCCGTGCCACGATGTAGCTCCACCATGCTTCATAGCTTTGAAGCGTCCATGCATGTCAGCAAAGAAGGCACCAATGTATATTCATCCATCATCCCACATAGTCCATGCATGTCAGCAAAGAAGGCACCAATGTATATTTATCCATCATCCCACATAGTACAGGCAGGTCTGTGTTATATGCCGGCAGCACCAAATCCCGGGCCAGCATATGCCCACTTCAGGTTGACAGTGGGTGCACACCTGATGCTTCAAGTCACGGCGCGTTCTGGACTTCTTACCATCGTTGTTAGTCACCTCATACACATCCTGAACAGTCAGTGCGCCCTCCGCGTTTTGCGTTCGGGCAATCGCCTTGAGTGTCTCCTCCACGTATATGTCAATGTGCTTTGGTGCAAAGGCGCCCGGGATGCATGATGATCAACATTTTCGTGTTGCGCTTCTCCCTCCGATTTGATGATGTCATGTCTTGACACCTGCAGTACAATAGGCCACGCCGCACTACAACAGGTCAAAACCACCCAATGAACCTAATTCTAGATATCTAGCAAGAATATGCTTTGTTGTAGTGCAGCTCCACCCCATCTCCACTACATAAATCGTACACCTCGTTGTCTTTGTGAGAAACTGCCCGCTGGTGGCAGCATCCTTGCATGCTTTAGAATTCCAAAACCCATTGATAGATTGGTCTCTGCATGTGCCTCTCCGCAGAGCCCATTCCTCGTCCCAAAAGAATTGCTTCACCACCTTCATCGTGTTTCGTGCAACAACAACAATAATGAACCAATAAAGCTTTTCGCGCTGACAATGCTGCAAATTGAGGGGGGGGGGGGGGGGGGGCGCATCACCTTACAAACGTTGAAGTCGAAGAAAAACTTGCGCGGTTGAGGCGGGGCGCGGGTGGCGCAGTGACATGGGTGTCCAGCACGTCAGATTACAGCGAAGGCAGAAGTCGTCGTAGCTCCAGCCACCATCCAGGGAGTGGTCGTACCGATGCTCGTCGCACGGGCAGCAGTGGACGACATATTTCTTTATGTCGGGGACGTTTAGGCACTGCTCCACTAGGTACTACGTCTCGGTAAGCTCTAGCCTGTCCTTCGGTAGCATGTTCTTCTCCAGCAGCTTCGACAGCCTCTCGAACGTAGCCGTCCTTATGTTGTGCTTCTGCTTCCACTCGCAGAGATTGAGCGCGGCCTCCATCATGGTGGCGTCGGCACCGGTGTACAATTGACGACGTGTGTTGCAGCCTCTCGAACGCCGCCGTCTTTATGTTGTGCTTCAGCTTCCACTCGCGGAGATTGAGCGCGGCCTCCATCAGGATGGCGTCGGCACCGGTGTACATTTGAAGGCGTCTGTTGCGAAGGGGGTGCGTGGAGGGACATGTGTAAGCAACGGACTAGTAAGCGCCACACAGAGGGAGAGGGGGAGTCGACACGATACAGGCTCACCTCTTTCCGTCGTCGTACTTCCCTCGAGCGTTGTTGGTCCTGATACTGAGGTCATACCTCGCGCCAGCATCTCCTCCACCGTCGTTGTCGCTGCGGCTGTCGTCATAGGAGTTGCCTTCCACAACCCGCCGTCGTCTTTATGTTGTGCTTCAGCTTCCACTCGCGGAGATTGAGCGCGGCCTCCATCAGGGTGGCGTCGGCACCGGTGTACATTTGAAGGCGTCTGTTGCGAAGGGGGTGGAGGAACATGTGTAAGCAACGGACTAGTAAGCGCCACACAGAGGGAGAGGGGGAGTCGACACGCTACAGGCTCACCTCTTTCCGTCGTCGTACTTCCCTCGAGCGTTGTTGGTCCTGGTACTGAAGTCATACCTCGCGCCGGCATCTCCTTCACCGTCGTTGTCGCTGCGTCTGTCGTCATAGGAGTTGCCTTCCACAACCCCCTTGACCATGCCTTTGGCGTTGCTGTCGGCGTCAAGAAGTACGCGTAGCTCTTGTCATGTGCACATGCGCTCAAACATCTAAACGAACGCGCGTGTAATCGACATCTTCAGCAAATCATCGTTTGCACCTTACCAGTGTGATGATCTTGCCAATATCTATACTATCGGACAACAACGCGGGCAAGCACCTGCCCCCCGACCCCCCCCCCCCCCCCTTCCCTCCCCAAAGGCACCGTCGGTGGGTGCACAAGGGGCGCACCGCCGGCGGTAGGTCGTCAATGGCGACTTGAGGCAACCTGCGAGTGAAATCGCTCAGCTGCTCTTTCGTCAGGTATAACGGTTGTATCTCCGACTTAGCTCTTCCGAGTCGCCGTTGTCGTAAATCACCTTCATCACAAGCTCCCTATCCGCCGGGTCTGCGTCCTCGTTATCCCATCTCCAACTGACGATGTGGATGTTGGATGTTACACACGGGTGGCTATCACATGGCGGCGGTGTTGGGCGTATGGCAGGTGTAACGGGACGTCATGGAGGGCAACATGGGGAGGGCACTGTGAGATTCAGATGTGACGCAAGTGTGCCCTACTGGTGACGAACGACGACATACGGGGACGATACGGGACGGACGAGGGACGTGGATTTCATACCGAGTAGCGACGACTATCGCGCGCGACCTGTAAAGTACTATATAAATTTCTCGTTTCGATAATTTCACCAAATTGATATGCCCACGCGGGCTCGCGTGTCGCGCGCCGACGCGGAGTACCCGGGCTAAGTACAGGCGGTTGCACGTACTCGCTGCACATCGTTGCACATCGCTGACCCCGCGGTGTGCGGCGATGTGCGGCACGACGGGCGGAGGTGTGGGCGGATGTAGGTGGTACGGTAGGTGGTAGGCGGTAGGTGGTGTTCGTAGGTGCGCGTTTTAATGCAGCCGCCCTAACTGCTGATGATTGTGTAACGCCCCAGCACGCGCATGAAGTACGGGGTCGCCTGGCGGTCACCGCCGCTCACCGCTGATCCAAGCGCGGACAGCCGCGCACTCGCATTTGTGCTCCCTGCATGTGGTGGGCTACATCCACCCCAACTCTCAACCCCCCCCCCCCCCCCCCCCCCCGCGCGCGCGGCAGTAGGCATGCCGGGAGAGGGATGGATATCGAGTGTGTCGAAGAATGGCGTGTACACATGCAAGCACTGCCACGGCATCGTGACGGGCATGAGTGAAAGGACGGCGCGAGAGCGGCACTTCCGGAAATACCCAAACTGTAGCCACTCGTTGAAGCGTGCGGCTAAGTTGCACCGCAAGGCCGCCTTATTACAAGCAGCATCAGCAGGGCGGCAGCAGCAGCAGCAGCAGCGGCAGGGGCGGTAGCAGGAGTAGCTGCAGCCGTCGGAAACGGCCCGCCGGCGCCGGTCTCGGAGGACGATGTGATGGGTCGGTGTGGGGGAGGACCCCGTTGGCGAAGACGGTATGGACATCGACGCGCCTGCGTGGCCGCCGGCGGACGTGGAAGCTGCCGATGAGGGCGTGATACGGAAAGGCGATCCCGGTGAGTTCTACATGAAGGTCATCGCCAAGAAGTTCCGGGGAGTATGGCACTACGGCGTGATAACCGGCGTCGTTACCGAGTGGGTGTTGGAGGACTACGGCGGGGCGACCCAGTGGCGCGCTGTTTTCGAGGACGGTGACATTGTGGACCTTCTGCGTTCAGAGGTGAGTCGGCCCGGCATGCGTGCTGGTGGCACCACTCAACTGCGGTTGTATGGAATCACACGCACCCGCCCGGTCGGCGTGGCAGGTTGTGGAGGCTATGGCGGCTGCCCAGGAGCACCCCCTTGTGGATGCGGACGGGGATGCTCGCTTGGTAACCGTCCATGAAGGCGATGACTTGTCCAGTGAATCACGCACCTTGCCCGGCGTGCGTTCAACACAACCCGGCCGGTGGAGGCCAAGCAGAACACTGGCTGCCATGGCGTGTGCCATGTGCATGTGGTCCTGGGCTATGTCAGCATGGTCAACCTCTTCCCCCTCGCGCCGTTCCACCTGTTTTTTTTTGGCTTGGGAAGGGACTTCTGGAGGAAATTTGTCACCGTGCAGGGCCACATTGGATTCCGAGCTATGAAGCAGGAAGACCGGCGCCATGCTTTAGTCCCGATACCCAGCAACTTTGGACGCGGGTTGCGCCCTTCGTTTGCGGTGTCCAAGAAGTCGAAAGGTAAACCCCCCCCCCCCCCCCCCCCCCCCCCCGGGCGTGGGCGTGGGCGTGGGCGTGACGGCATTCCCCTCCATGACTGCAGGGTCAGGCAAGGTGACGGTGCAGTCCGGCTGGGTCATGGAGGACTGCTTGCACCACATGGAAACGTTTTCCATTCTTAACGCCGGTCCGCTTTTCGAGGAGGCCCGGGGGAAGGCGATCATGACCGAGAAGGAGCTCGCGTCCCCAGCGGTGGTGCGTTCGGTGTCGCGACTGGCGGTGCTTGGGCACATGTACAAGCGCCTGCAAGGAGCTGCGTGGTTCGTCACGCGGTGGGGGTTGCAGAATGTGGTGACGGAGGAGGACGGCCCCGAGCGCAAGGCGCAGGTGGACGCGCTCACCAGGGAGGGGAGGACTCGATACCCAGCGCGGCGCCAAGGCTCGGCGGCCGGGGCAGCGCGGCGCCAAGGCGCGGCGGCCGGGGCAGCGCGGCGCCAAGGCGCGGCGGCCGGGGCAGCGCAGCGCCAAGGCGCGGCGGCCGGGGCAGCGCGGCGCCAAGGCGCGGCGGCCGCGGCAGCGCGCCGCCAAGGCGCGGCGGCCGCGGCAGCGCGCCGCCAAGGCGCGGCGGCCGCGGCAGCGCGCCGCCAAGGCGCGGCGGCCGCGGCAGCGCGCCGCCAAGGCGCGGCGGCCGGGGCAGCGCGGCGCCAAGGCGCGGCGGCCGGGGCAGCTCGGCGCCAAGGCGCGGCGGCCGGGGCAGCGCGGCGCCAAGGCGAGTGGGATGGGCGGGGCAGCGGTTGCTATCGAGTGAGGCGTAGCATCGTTTGCAGTAGCAACGCAGCCTTTCCGGTTGCATAGTGTGACACCGCCTGGATGTAACCCAGCAGTACGCGCAAAGTGCAAGTGTTACACGTCCGTGTGCCCCACCCAATGACATTGCGCCCGACCTCACTGACGGCATGTCTCGCTCTCCTTCATCTCCTGGGCCGTCCGCCGCCTCACCCTGCGCACCCTACCAGCCGCGCGTGCCTTCTCGGAAGCCTCACACACGGCGGCGCGAGTCGCGTCGTGGAACGCGTCCCTGACATGGCGGAACTCCGCCATCATCGTGGCCGTGGTCGAGCAGGGGACTGCCCGCTGATGGGTCGCCATGCATGGGTACTTGGGGCCGCATAAAGCCGGGGTGCCGTCGCAGCAACACTCCCAGTCCGTCCGTTGGCCGCAGTCCACGCATGACGGGCGTCCGGCCAGGACACGCACATGATAGTGCATGTGGCCGCCTCCCGCCACTGCTCGTAGTGCTCCGGTCAACATGGCGACGAGCAAGTCGGCATGTCCCGCAGGTGGCTGCGGGGCGGGTGGCGCGAGCGCAGCCTCGCTCGCCTCAACAACCCCCTCAGCCCGATCAGTCGCCTCGACCACGGCATGCTCCGCCTCCTGACGCGGCGCACCAGGCGCATCATCGTCGCCTGGCAGGGCGTTCCCCCCCCGCAACGGCGCCGTCGGCGGTGGCCGACGCCGTCGTGGCGGGGTGTGGTGAGGAGGTGGCCCTAGACATAGGTGGGGCCGGCACCGCCATGTGTTGCTCCACATGCGGTGCGGTTCCTGACGCGACAGCTCCGTCGCACCAGTACCGGCGCCGGCACCCCACGCCTGCTGGGCTTACCACCAACCGGCATGTTTCCTTTGGGAGGCGGTTCATCCGCGTCGGAGGTGAGCGGCGGTGCCTGTGTGGGTGCGTGTCGATACTGCCCGGCCATTAGGGCTCCCGCCGCATGCCGCTCCGCCGACCCACGCCGCGGCGTGTGCTGCGCCCCGCATAGTCGCCTCGAATATATTATACATGACGCGGGGACGGGGGGGGGGGGGGGGGGGGGGGGGGGGATTCGTGCGTTTCGTATGTCGGCGGAACGGCGTGCGAAGCTGCGGCTGGCGAAGGTGGTGGAAGTAAGCGTGGCGGCGTCGGCGGCGTATTACCGTGCGTGCATGCGTGCGCAACTCCGCGGCAGCAAGCGCCGGACTCGGCGTGTGCCGGCGGCAGAGCTGCGAAGCCATGGACACGGTACGGGATGCCAAGTCTGGCTAAGCAACTGCCGAGGCTGGCGGCTTAACCCCCATGTCCGGCGGTTGAGGGACGGAAAGTGCGTAGAAGTTGATCGGCAAAGCGGGCATATAAGCCTGGCTGTGCTAGGTTCCTATTAAGTAATGGCGGTTTGTGCTAAGTAATTCGTAGGGGTGGACCATGCAGCGCAGATAGGGGGCGGTATAAATGAGGCCGGGCACATATACTGCTCCACGAAACGACACTGTGGCACGTGTAGTTGAATAGACCCCCCCCCCCCCCCCCCCCCACCCACCCCCCGCCGGGTCGGCCCGCCGGGTCAGCCCGCCGACCCGCCACGGCATGTAATATCTGTCATGCATCGCCGGGGCATGTGTGAGTGGATGCCCCGCCGCCACATCCCCCCCCCCCCCCCCCCCCCCCCATTTACACTTGTGCACTCATTAAGTTTGGGCTGGTTTCGGAGCAGTACATGTACGTATGTATATACATACAATGGAACGTAGGACCTGCGCGGAAAGAGGCAGGGCTGGCGGAGTGCGTTGGGGGTGCGTAGAGTAGCGTGTTGGTGAGATTCGGGGTGCATCGGACGCCGGATGCCCATCCACCCAGCGTAAAAGGCGCGTACGTAATACTCACACTATATATATTCACACGCAAATGTGTGAAAACCGGACATTCCGTGCCGGATGGGTGAGAATACGGCGTCCGATGCAGCCAAAACCCCAGCAACACGCTATTCTATGCACCGCCAATGCACTCCGCCAGCACCGCCTCATTCTCTGTCGATTTCGAAAACGCCTTCACATTATCCACCGCTAATAATTGCAATTGCCACCGTGTAATGTTGTCACGATGTGCGCACACAACAACACTTACTACCGGTTCCGACGCGGATGGAGGCAAGGCTTGCGGAGTGCACTGGCGGTGCACATACTAGCGTGCTGCAAATAATTGGGGTGCATCGGACGCCGGATGCCCATCCACCCGGCGTAAAAGACGCGTAATATTCACGCTATATTAACACACACATGTGTGAAAACCGGACATTCCGTGCCGGATTGATGGGAATACGGCGTGCGATGCAGCCAAAACCCCAGCAACACGCTATTCTATGCACCGCCAATGCACTCCGCCAGCACCGCCTCATTCTCTGTCGATTTCGAAAACGCCTTCACATTATCCACCGCTAATTGCAATTGCCACCGTGTAATGTTGTCACGATGTGCGCACACAACAACACTTACTACCGGTTCCGACGCGGATGGAGGCGGGGCTTGCGGAGTGCATTGGCGGTGCGTAGAGTAGCGTGCTGTAAATACTTGGGGTGCATCGGACGCCGGATGCCCATCCACCCGGCGTAAAAGACGCGTAATATTCACACTATATTAACACACAAATGTGTGAAAACCGGACATTCCGTGCCGGATGGATGGGAATACGGCGTCTGATGCAGCCAAAACCCCAGCAACACGCTATTCTATGCACCGCCAATGCACTCCATCCGCAACCCCCGCCTCAGTCGTACGTGCTTGTGCACACGCACGGAATGCTTGCACTGCTCCGAAACCACTGTCACATACCCCGCTCATTGGGTACCGATTGCGGCGCACGCACGGCTAGATATTTGTTTACATAAACCGGGGGGGGGGGGGGGCACAGTGTCCCGCTACTCACCCTGCATTGGATTAGGGCGACGATTGCAAACAAGACGAGGAGGCGCGAATGAACTGCTCCGAAACCACGCGATGTGCCCGGTGACCTCCATATCCAGCACGTCCACCGATGCAAGTAATAAGGACAGGACCCCCCCCCCCCCCCCCCCCACCCGCCAAAGTGGAGGAAGTGTAGGAGTACAACCAGAGCATGACGTGATCCATTGTCGCTTATTTACAAGCACGGGCGGTGCTGCCAGACCCGACCGTCTACGGCCGATATAATATTCACACTATATTAACATCGGTGCACACCGCCGCACACCGCCGCACAACGCTGCGCGCGCACATTCGTCGCGCACATATACGCGCGCCCTACCGCACATATTATCCCGGATTCACTCGGTGAAACCGCGTATTCATTACGCCGTGCTACTTCAACAATAAACATTGCGAAATTATACCGACACAATGCCGCACCGACTAGCTCTTGACAATACGTGCATATAAATAGTAGTGGCGCGCTGCTCCTCGCCTCCGATGTGTCGTTGACTGCTGCGGAAGGCGGTCGTCGACTGGGTGTTAGTTTCTCCACCTCGGCCGCCCCCCCCCCCCCCCCCCCCCCGCCCCCCCCCGCCCCTTCACCGCTCACAGCGCCATGGCAGACCTCGCCCCCCGGGCAAAAGTGGGCGGCGAGCCTTGTTGTCTCGCGTGTCCGCGCCGCCGGCATCGAGGAGGACGAGAAAGACATGAGGAAACGCGTGACAAGGTGGGCGCGCAACAAAACACTCCACCCTCCACATTAGCACGCACCCACTCGTGGCTAACTTGTGCCGCGCGCAGGTTCGTCCGGGAGCGCCGTAAGGCCCACCTCAACGCCAAGGCTTCCACAGTGCCAGCGGCGCAACTCGTGGTGGCCGAGGAGGCCGCATCCTCAGCCGCTTAAAGGCGAAACGATTGTGGCTTGTTGTGGGCGTCTGGGCACAGGGGGCGTCACGACGCCAAGGGAAGGAAGCTCATGGCGGCGTCGTCGACGGCACAGCCTCCCGGGGTGGTGAAGACACTGACGGATGACAAGAAGCGGAAGAGGCCAGTGAAGAAGCGCCGAGGTAAGAAACTGACGGTCGCGGAGTCGGAGTCGGAGGCGGAGGCGGAGGCGGAGGCAGCGAGATCGTCGAACGAAGCGGAGGGTCCCCCGGGCACGCAAGAACAAGAACAAGCAGTAGCCCCCGCCCCCTTACCCCCCTCCCCTCACTCCCCCGGCGGGAGCGGCGGGCGGCGGGGGGGGGGGGGGGGGGGCGTGCGTGCCCCCCCCCCCCCCCCCCCGCCCCCCGCCACATGCCCCGACGGCAGCTGTCGCGAACATTGTAATTCAAACATTCTTCGGCAAACCGCTGCCTGCCCCCGCCCTCCCCCTCGCGAATATTTATGTAACGTGAGCACTCTTTGGCAAAACATGGCAGCCAAACCGCCCATCTGATGACCTTTGATCGGACGGCTGGCAGGCCCGTTCAGCAGTACTAGCTATAATGTACACAAAATTCCCCAGTGTTACCAAATACGTACGGCTGCGATTTGCGCTCCCATGTACTAATAGTCGTAGTTATCTACAGGACGACTCGTCATCGCGCCCGGGTTCGTACTAGATACCCGGTACCGGCTTAATAAATATATCGCGTACTACCCGGTACTACACGGACAACCTTGTACCTTATACGTAAGTGCCATGCATGTAACGCTTCACCGGGCTAGTACGACTACCAGAATGATGACAAAAAGGATTTATCGCCCGCCGGCAATAACGCCGGATGTACTCGCACGTAACTGGATGGACGTGCCGCCACCAGCAGCAGCCTTCACGGATAAATAATAGTCGCTAGTAGTAGTGCTTCGTCACCCGTATGTCACATCTGAATCTCACACTAGGGGGGGGGGGGGGGGGGGGGACCACCAGGCCGAGAAAGCTCCCCCGCATCCCGAACGTCTTGGTCATGATAACGCCCACGTGAAGCTCGGCATTCGTCTCCTGCGTTGCCATGCTGCCATGCCGCCATCAAACGACACCGAACGCCCCTCCCCGCCCTTGAGTAGTGCAGGGCTCGCTGATTCGTTTCGGGGAGACGATAGCGGCGGAGAGGGCGGCGGGGGCGATGGCGGCGGCGACGGCATCGATGCATCACCCGGCTCGCCCCGCGGTTTGGCTTGACCGGGTCTGGACGGAGCACGGGCGTGACGGACGTACGGTGCAGCAGCTACCGCAAGGGCGCCATCACCACCGGCTGCGACACGCGCGGCGGTGTCCGGAGGCGGCTTGGCGCACGCCTCCGTCCATCTGCGCTTGTCGTAGAAGCGAGTCCCCGAGACAGAGGCGCCACGCGCGCGGCAGCACATTCTCTTGGCCACCTCTTCCTGAGTGCCCTTTGGCAGGCGTCGAGGCCTCCTTGCCCTCAGGAATACGGCGCTTGGAGTTGCGACGCCCCATGGCTCACCACTATTCGGCGCCGGCAGCTCGCAGCGGCGGGGGTTGGTAGGGGCTAGTCACTGACGCTCCGGTGGCTATTGCGCATGGTAAAGTGTCCGCGATACCGTTTGGCAGTTGCGTCGTCACGGAGCTTGCTTTGAGGTGTTAAAGTACAGTGTAGCGAAAGTCCCAACGAGTACGGGTAGCCGCGCGACGCGCGATGTGGGTCCAACGTACTATTAGGATGGCACATTATGCTAACTGGTATTTGTACGGAGAATATTACGGAACGCGGGCGAGCCGGGCACGTCATTGCGACTACCGAGCCTAGCGGAGAAGTGGCGATTGCACGGTACACACGGCGATTACACGCCCATTCCGTGGGTAAATCGCGATAACGGGCCATTCGTCCAATATAACTACGAGACGGTATGGGAGGCCAGTGTAGCTCCTACGAACACCCGCCGGTGCGAGCCGCCGGCGTCGCGTAGTGATGTGTCATGGGGCGTCGCGACTCCAAGCGCCGTATTCATGAGGGCAAGGAGGGTTGGACGCCGGCCGAGGGGATTCAACAGGAGGTGACACAGAGAATGTGCTGCCGCGCGCATGGTGCCTTTGTCTCGAAGACTCACTTCTACGACGACAATAAGCACAGATGGACGGAGGCGTGCGCCAAGCCGCCTCCGGACACCGCCGCACTTCATTGTCGCAGCCGGTGGTGATGGCGCCCCTGCTGCACCGTACGTCCGTCACATCTTTGCTCCCTCCGGACCCGGTCAGACCGAAACGCGGGGCGAGCCGGGTAATGCATCGAGACCGTCGCAGCCGCCATCGCCCCCGCCCCCCTCTCCGCCGCTATCGTCTCCCCGAAACGAATCAGCGAGCCCTGCACTACCTAGAGGCGGGGAGGGGCGTTCGGTGTCGTCTGGTGGTGGCATGGCAGCAAGCATCGCAGCACAGGAGACGAATGCCGAGCTTCACGTGGACGCTATCATAACCAAGACGTACGGGACGCGGGGAGCTTTCTCGGCCAGGTAGCGCCCCCCCCCCCCCCCCCCCCCCCCCCCCCCCCCCATATTGCCCTCCATGACGTCCCGTTACACCTGCCATAGGCCCACCGCAGCCATGTATAGTAATAGCCACCCGTGTGTATCATCCAGCATCCATGTCGTCAGTTGGAGATGGGATAACGAGGACGCAGACCCGGCGGATGGGGAGTTTGTGATGAAGGTGATTTTCAACGACGGCGACTCGGTCACTCGTCGAAACGGGTCACTCCGCTTAACTGCGCTTAACACGGTACTTCCATTGTATTTGTACTCTCTTATACTGTACTAGTACCGTATTTCGTATACCTTGACGACTACTCCCGATAAACGTGAGCTTACTGTCGGTAAGTGCCTGCGATAGTGCGGATTTCAGCTTGCCATGGCAATCTTAATCGACGGTTGCCATACCCCCCCCCCCCCCCCCCCTTCACGCAGTTGAAGACCACCACCGCATCGCAACCCGTAGTTTTGCCTGCCCCGTCTTAGCCGGAACCGACTGCCCCGCGCGCCCTCATCACCCGCCGCACCGGCTACCCGACGTTTGCTTCGACCCCGCACGCTGTGTCCTCCGCTCTGTTACAATACTCGCGCGAGATGCAACTGTCGCTTGTTGCGCGACCTAGTAATAATTCGTCGGTGTTTCCAGAAATTAGACAGTACCTCGGACGGTTCAAGCAGCGATATGGACATGGACGATACGGCTGGCAGCGACATGGGCATGGCCCAGAGCCCGCTTGGCAGTCCTTTAACGAAGGACTGGGCGGACGGTGATGAGGAGAGGGCGGATCGGGATATGGCTATTTCTGACGGCGATGCCTTTTGGGAGGGCGACGACGAAGAACGCGAACTGACTGGATTTCTCTCTAGCCTCAACCGCAGCGACAAGGACGAGACGGGGGGAGAGGATGAGGGACATGAGGGAGAGGAGGAGCGGGAACCGCGCCTTCAAGGCACTGTTGAAGGCGGTGCCAAAAAGGTAAGCCGTATTGCACATTTGCTGCTATTTACAGCGCGCGCCTTCACCAAGGTGCACTTGGACAGAGCCCTATCCCGTCTACTTGTTGCTAACTGTGGTGTTGCTGTGTGGCCTTCTAAGGGTAGTGGCGGCGAGCCAGAGCATAGTACCGAGGATGACAAGCGCTGCGAAGGGCGCTACGAAGGGCGCTACTGCCGGACTGCTTCTCCCACGAGTTGTTGGGTAAATAAGCCGCCCCCGAAGCGTCCGAGCATCGGGGCTGCGCTCGTCGACCTGCTTGGCGTCAAGGCAGACTACAAGCTGCCTTACGCCAAGATATGTGAGCATATGTGCGATGGTAGCCGCCTAATGTGTAGCAGTCTACACGTGATGTTTGTAGGTGGGCGGCTCAGGAGAAGCGTGGCTGCACAACGCGTGAGGTGGAGATATGCCTCGAGAGGGGGGTGAGCCCCCCACCCCCCTTCCACACACCATGTGCCTCAAACGAGGCATCTTATGTATCCATTCAGCATCTCATATAATCCTTCTATCTTGTCTGTGTAGAGGGTAGGTTCTTATGGAAGGCCATTGTCGGCAAGTGCAGCAAGGATCCGGAGAGGGATTTTGCTGTCGAGGTCGTGAAGCAGGTGCCCCCCCCCCCCCCCCCTTGCTTCCTCTGTGCATTGTCCCACTAGTCGTGTGTAGTTGCATCAAGCAAATACTTTCTCACCCCTAGCTGTTGGCACGGACAGATGCGACTGGAGGACTTCGAGCTCCTCTTCAATGATTTGCTCGTCAGCATGCGGCGGGATCGGGGCAGTGTGGTGGGATCCGCAGCGGCGAAGAATCGCCACGCACAACAAGATGCAAGATGCAAGATGGGTCGCGCAGTCAACGCGAAGGTGGTCGAGGAAGCTTTATGCGAGGAGGGCGTCAATGTGCAGGACCACAATGCCGCTCTCATCAAGCGGTATGTTGATGAGTATGCCCCCGATGGGCTGCGAGTACAGCACCTAAGGGCTGATACGGCGAACATCAAGTAAGTGCTTTAGATTCCTGCCCGCATGCATGTATGCCTTGTGTGATAATATAGCAGCATTAAAAGCACACTTACACCGATCATCCGCCGAACTGCTACAGGGTGACGTACTATGGCCGGATGATGGCGATGAAGCCGGAGCAGGAATCCACATCGCTTCCCGATACAACCCGTACTGTAGTTCGCGCTCCGAAAAAACCCCGGACATACACTGTGAGATTCAGATGTGACATACAGGTGACGAAGCACTACTACTAGCGACTATTATTTATCCGTGAAGGCTGCTGCTGGTGGCGGCACGTCCATCCAGTTACGTGCGAGTACATCCGGCGTTATTGCCGGCGGGCGATAAATCCTTTTTGTCATCATTCTGTTAGTCGTACCAGCCCGGTGAAGCGTACATGGCACTGACGTACAAGGTACAAGGTTGTCCGTGTAGTACCGGGTAGTACGCGATATATTTATGACGCCGGTACCGGGGATGTAGTACCCGGTACCCGGTACCCGGGCACGAACCCTAGTCGTCCTGTGGATAAGTACGACTATTAGTACATGGGAGCGCAAATCGCAGCCGTACGTATTTGGTAACACTGGGGAATTTGCAGTACTAGTACTGCTGATCGGGCCTGCCAGCCGTCCGATCAAAGGTCATCAGATGGGCGGTTTGGCTGCCATGTTTTGCCAAAGAGTGCTCACGTTACATAAATATTCGCGAGGGGGAGGGCGGGGGCAGGCAGCGGTTTGCCGAAGAATGATTGAATTACAATATTCGCGACAGCTGCCATCGGGGGATGTGGCCCGGGGGGGGGGGGGGGGGGGGGGTGCGGGGGCGGGGGGACCACGCCCGCCCCGCCCCCCCCGCCCCCCCTCGCCGCCAGCCGCTCCCGCCTGGGGGGGGGGGGGGGGGGGGGGGGTAAAGGGGGCGGGGGCTACTGCTTGTTCTTGTTCTTGCGTGCCCGGGGGACCCTCCGCTTCGACGATCTCGCTGCCTCCGCCTCCGCCTCCGCCTCCGCCTGCGCCTGCGCCTCCGACTCCGCCTCCGACTCCGCGACCGTCAGTTTCTTACCTCGGCGTTTCTTCACTGGCCTCTTCCGCTTCTTGTCATCCGTCAGTGTCTTCACCACCCCGGGAGGCTGTGCCGTCGACGACGCCGCCATGAGCTTCCTTACCTTGGCGTCGGGACGCCCCCTGTGCCCAGACACCCACAACAAGCCACAATCGTTTCGCCTTTAAGCGGCTGAGGATGCGGCCTCCTCGGCCACCACGAGTTGCGCCGCTGGCACTGTGGAAGCCTTGGCGTTGAGGTGGGCCTTACGGCGCTCCCGGACGAACCTGCGCGCGGCACAAGTTAGCCACGAGTGGGTGCGTGCTAATGCGGAGGATGGAGTGTTTTGTTGCGCGCCCACCTTGTCACGGGTTTCCTCATGTCTTTCTCGTCCTCCTCGATGCCGGCGGCGCGGACACGCGAGACAACAAGGCTCGCCGCCCACTTTTGCCCGGGGGGGCGAGGTCGGCCATGGCGCTGTGAGCGGTGAAGGGGGGGGGGGGGGGGGGCGGGGGGGGGGTGGGGGGGGGCGGCCGAGGTGGAGAAACTAACACCCAGTCGACGACCGCCTTCCGCAGCAGTCAACGACACATCGGAGGCGAGGAGCAGCGCGCCACTACTATTTATATGCACGTATTGTCAAGAGCTAGTCGGTGCGGCATTGTGTCGGTGTAATTTCGCAATGTTTATTGTTGAAGTAGCACGGCGTAATGGATACGGCGAGTGAATCCGGGATAATGTGTGCGACGAATGTGCGCGCGCAGCGGTGTGCGGCGGTGTGCGGCGGTGTGCGGCGGTGTGCACCGATGTTAATATAGTGTGAATATTATATCGGCCGTAGACGATCAGGTCTGGCAGCACCGCCCGTGCTTGTAAATAAGCGACAATGGGTCTAGTCTCCCGCTAGTCTGTGCACCGCAAGTGCACTCCGCAAGCCTCGCCTCCATCCGCGTCGGAACCGGTAGTAAGTGTTGTTGTGTGCGCACATCGTGACAACATTAAACGGTGGCAATTGCAATTATTAGCGGTGGATAATGTGAAGGCGTTTTCGAAATCGACAGAGAATGAGGCGGTGCTGGCGGAGTGCATTGGCGGTGCACAGAATAGCGTGTTGCTGGGGTTTTGGCTGCATCGGACGCCGTATTCCCACCCATCCGGCACGGAATGTCCGGTTTTCACACATTTGTGTGTTAATAAAGCAGTGTGAATATTACGCGTCTTTTACGCCGGGTGGATGGGCATCCGGCGTCCGATGCACCCCAATTATTTGCAGCACGCTACTCTACGCACCCCCAACGCACTCCGCAAGCCTCGCCTCCATCCGCGTCGGAACCGGTAGTAAGTGTTGTTGTGTGCGCACATCGTGACAACATTACACGGCAATTGCAATTAGCGGTGGACAATGTGAAGGCGTTTTCGAAATCGACAGAGAATGTGGCGGTGCTGGCGGAGTGCATTGGCGGTGCACAGAATAGCGTGTTGCTGGGGTTTTGGCTGCATCGGACGCCGTATTCCCACCCATCCGGCACGGAATGTCCGGTTTTCACACATTTGTGTGTTAATAAAGTGTGAATATTACGCGTCTTTTACGCCGGGTGGGTGGGCATCCGGCGTCCGATGCACCCCAATTATTTGCAGCACGCTACTCTACGCACCCCCAACTCACTCCGCAAGCCCCGCCTCCATCCGCGTCGGAACCGGTAGTAAGTGTTGTTGTGTGCGCACATCGTGACAACATTACACGGTGGCAATTGCAATTACCGGTGGGTAATGTGAAGGCGTTTTCGAAATCGACAGAGAATGAGGCGGTGCTGGCGGAGTGCATTGGCGGTGCACAGAATAGCGTGTTGCTGGGGTTTTGGCTGCATCGGACGCCGTATTCCCACCCATCCGGCACGGAATGTCCGGTTTTCACACATTTGTGTGTTAATAAAGTGTGAATATTACGCGTCTTTTACGCCGGGTGGGTGGGCATCCGGCGTCCGATGCACCCCAATTATTTGCAGCACGCTACTCTACGCACCCCCAACTCACTCCGCAAGCCCCGCCTCCATCCGCGTCGGAACCGGTAGTAAGTGTTGTTGTGTGCGCACATCGTGACAACATTACACGGTGGCAATTGCAATTACCGGTGGGTAATGTGAAGGCGTTTTCGAAATCGACAGAGAATGAGGCGGTGCTGGCGGAGTGCATTGGCGGTGCACAGAATAGCGTGTTGCTGGGGTTTTGGCTGCATCGGACGCCGTATTCCCACCCATCCGGCACGGACGGAATGTCCGGTTTTCACACATTTGCGTGTGAATATATATAGTGTGAATATTACGTAGGCGTCTTTTACGCTGGGTGGATGGGCATCCGGCGTCCGATGCACCCCGAATCTCACCAACACGCTACTCTACGCACCCCCAACGCATTCCGCCAGCCCCCCCTCTTTCCGCGCAGGTCCTACGTTCCATTGTATGTATATACATACGTACATGTATTGCTCCGAAACCAGCCCAAACTTTATGAGTGCACAAGTGTAAATGGGGGGGGGGGGGGGGGGGTGGGGGGGGGGATGTGGCGGCGGGGCATCCACTCACACATACCCCAGCGATGCATGACAAATATTACATGCCGTGGCGGGTCGGCGGGCCGACCCGGCGGGGGGGGGGGGGGGGGGGGCGTCTATTCAACTACACGTGCGACAGTGTCGTTTCGTGGAGCAGTATATGTGCCCGGCCTCATTTATACCGCCCCCTACCTGCGCTGCATGGTCTACCCCTAAGAATTACTTAGCACAAACCGTCATTACTTAATAGGAACCTAGCACAGCCAGGCTTATATGCCCGCTTTCCCGATCAACTTCTACGCACTTTCCGTCCCTCAACCGCCGGACATGGGGGTTAAGCCGCCAGCCTCGGCAGTTGCTTAGCCAGACTTGGCATCCCGTACCGTGTCCATGGCTTCGCAGCTCTGCCGCTGGCACACGCCGAGTCCGGCGCTTGCTGCCGCGGGGTTGCGCACGCATGCACGCACGGTAATACGCCGCCGACGCCGCCACGCTTACTTCCACCACCTTCGCCAGCCGCAGCTTCGCACGCCTTTCCGCCGACATACGAAACGCACGAATCCCCCCCCGTCCCCGCGTCATGTATATTATATTCGAGGCGACTATGCGGGGCGCAGCACACGCCGCGGCGTGGGTCGGCGGAGCGACAGGCGGCGGGAGCCCTAATGGCCGGGCAGTATCCACACCCACACAGGCACCGCCGCTCACCTCCGACGCGGATGAACCGCCTCCCAAAGGAAACATGCCGGTTGGTGGTAAGCCCAGCAGGCGTGCGTGGGGTGCCGGCGCCGGTACTGGTGCGACGGAGCTGTCGCGTCAGGAACCGCACCGCATGTGGAGCAACACATGGCGGTGCCGGCCCCACCTATGTCTAGGGCCACCTCCTCACAACACCCCGCCACGACGGCGTCGGCCACCGCCGACGGCGCCGTTGCGGGGGGGGACGCCCTGCCAGGCGACGATGATGCGCCTGGTGCGCCGCGTCAGGAGGCAGAGGAGGCCGTGGTCGAGGCGACTGATCGGGCTGAGGGGGTTGTCGAGGCGAGCGAGGCTGCGCTCGCGCCACCCGCCCCGCAGCCACCTGCGGGACATGCCGACTTGCTCGTCGCCATGTTGACCGGAGCACTACGAGCAGTGGCGGGAGGCGGCCACATGCACTATCATGTGCGTGTCCTGGCCGGACGCCCGTCATGCGTGGACTGCGGCCAACGGACGGACTGGGAGTGTTGCTGCGACGGCACCCCGGCTTTGTGCGGCCCCAAGTACCCATGCATGGCGACCCATCAGCGGGCAGTCCCCTGCCCGACCACGGCCACGAAGAGGGCGGAGTTCCGCCATGTCAGGGACGCGTTCCACGACGCGACTCGCGCCGCCGTGTGTGAGGCTTCCGAGAAGGCACGCGCGGCTGGTAGGGTGCGCAGGGTGAGGCGGCGGACGGCCCAGGAGCTGAAGGAGAGCGAGACATGCCGTCAGTGAGGTCGGGCGCAATGTCATTGGGTGGGGCACACGGACGTGTAACACTTGCACTTTGCGCGTACTGCTGGGTTACATCCAGGCGGTGTCACACTATGCAACCGGAAAGGCTGCGTTGCTACTGCAAACGATGCTACGCCTCACTCGATAGCAACCGCTGCCCCGCCCATCCCACTCGCCTTGGCGCCGCGCTGCCCCGGCCGCCGCGCCTTGGCGCCGCGCTGCCCCGGCCGCCGCGCCTTGGCGCCGCGCTGCCCCGGCCGCCGCTGTCTTGGCGCCGCGCTGCCCCGGCCGCCGCTGTCTTGGCGCCGCGCTGCCGCGGCCGCCGCTGTCTTGGCGCCGCGCTGCCCCGGCCGCCGCGCCTTGGCGCCGCGCTGCCCCGGCCGCCGCGCCTTGGCGCCGCGCTGCCCCGGCCGCCGCGCCTTGGCGCCGCGCTGCCCCGGCCGCCGCGCCTTGGCGCCGCGCGGGGTATCGAGTCCTCCCCTCCCTAGTGAGCGCGTCCACCTGCGCCTTGCGCTCGGGGCCGTCCTCCTCCGTCACCACATTCTGCAACCCCCACCGCGTGACGAACCACGCAGCTCCTTGCAGGCGCTTGTACATGTGCCCAAGCACCGCCTAGGGACGCGAAGCTCCTTCTCGGTCATGATCGCCTTCACCCGGGCCTCCTCGAGCAGCGGACCGGCGTTAAGAATGGAAAACGTTTCCATGTGGTGCAAGCAGTCCTCCATGACCCAGCCGGACTGCACCGTCACCTTGCCTGACCCTGCAGTCATGGAGGGGAATGCCGTCACGCCCACGCCCACGCCCACGCCCACGCCCGGGGGGGGTGGGGGGGGGGTTACCTTTCGATTCTTGGACACTGCAAACGAAGGGCGCAACCCGCGTTCAAAGTTGCTGGGTATCGGGACTAAAGCCTGGCGCCGGTCTTCCTGCTTCATAGCTCGGAATCCAATGTGGCCCTGCACGGTGACAAATTTCCTCCATAAGTCCCTTCCCAAGCCAAAAAAAAACAGGTGGAACGGCGCGAGGGGGAAGAGGTTGATCATGCTGACATAGCCCAGGACCACATGCACATGGCACACGCCATGGCAGCCAGTGTTCTGCTTGGCCTCCGCCAGCCGGGTTGTGTTGAACGCACGCCGGGCAAGGTGCGTGATTCACTGGACAAGTCATCGCCTTGATGGACGGTTACCAAGCGAGCATCCCCGTCCGCATCCACAGGGGGGTGCTCCTGGGCAGCCGCCATAGCCTCCACAACCTGCCACGCCGACCGGGCGGGTGCGTGTGATTCCATACAACCGCAGTTGAGTGGTGCCACCAGCACGCAGGCCGGGCCCACTCACCTCTGAACGCAGAAGGTCCACAATGTCACCGTCCTCGAAAACAGCGCGCCACTGGGTCGCCCCGCCGTAGTCCTCCAACACCCACTCGGTAACGACGCCGGTTATCACGCCGTAGTGCCATACTCCCCGGAACTTCCTGGCGATGACCTTCATGTAGAAGTCGCCGGGATCGCCTTTCCATATCACGCCCTCATCGCGGGTTCGACGCCCGCCGGCGGCCACGCAGGCGCGTCGATGTCCATACCGTCTTCGCCAACGGGGTCCTCCCCCACGCCCATCACATCGTCCACCTTCGAGCCGCCGTCGTCCGAGACCGGCGCCCGCGGGCCGTTTCCGACGGCTGCAGCTACTCCTGCTGCCGCGCTTGTTGCTGCTGTTGCTGCTGCTGCTGCTGCCGCCCCTGCTGGTGCTGCTTGTGATAAGGCGGCCTTGCGGCGCAACTTAGCCGCACGCTTCAACGAGTGGCTACAGTTCGGGTATTTCCGGAAGTGCCGCTCTCGCGCCGTCCTTTCACTACTACCCGTCACGATGCCGTGGCAGTGCTTGCATGTGTACACGCCATCCTTCGACACACTCGCTATCCATCCCTTTGCCGGCATGCCTGCTGCCGCGCGCGGGGGGCGGGGGGGGGGTTGAGAGTTGGGGTGGATGTAACCCACCACCGGCAGGCAACACAGATGCGAGTGCGCGGCTGTCCGCGCTTGATTCAACGGTGAGCGGCGGTGACCGTGAGGCGACCCCGTACTTCATGCGCGTGCTGGGGCGTTACACAATCATCAGCAGTTAGGGCGGCTGCATTAAAACGCGCACCTACGAACACCACCTACCGCCTACCACCTACCGTACCACCTACATCCGCCCACACCTCCGCCCGTCGTGCCGCACATCGCGGCACACCGCGGCGATGTGCAGCGATGTGCAGCGAGTACTTGCAGCCGCCTGTACTTAGCCCGGGTACTCCGCGTCGGCGGGCGACACGCGAGCCCGCGTGCGCATATCAATTTGATGAAATTATGGAAACGAGAAATTCATATAGTACTTTACAGGTCGCGCGCGATAGTCGTCGCTACTGGGTATGAAATCCACGTCCCTCGTCCGTCCCGTATCGTCCCCGTATGTCGTCGTTCGTCACCAGTAGGGCACATTTACGTCACATCTGAATCTCACAGTGATAGGTACAAATCACCGCTGCGCGCGCCTGCGCGCTCACCCCCTCGCCCGCCCGCCCGCCTACAGAGCCCGCACCAGCGCATCTACCCACCAACACGTCCGCACCTCCTTGTCCCACGCTAGCGTGAGACAAGGAGCCGTGATCCTCTCGGTAGGCTACTAACACCCATTCCTCGGAGATGCGGGATGGTCGTGGGGTTTTGGTTGACCAGGGGCGTGTGAGGGTCCTGAGGATGTGGCCGCTCCGCTAATCCTCGCGACTTCTCAAACCATCCCCACGTCAACACGTTTTCCCGACGATACACGGCATTAGAGCCAAAAGTGCTTGGATAGAACGCTAGTTAAAGTCAAGTAGATGGCCTAGGGCGTTTATTACAGCTTCACAAACCGTGCACGACCGAGTCGGCTTTTTCCTCCCCCAGTACTTTGCGTGCATTCTCCGGACGCTCTCCCTGTAACCAAAAAGTTCAACCGAGTCGGCGACATGGGCGCCTTTTTTCGTTAATTGGCTCGGCGCGTATCTGCTGCACGGCTGCTGCAGGGTCCCCACCAAGATCTTGCAGCACGCCACCTTCGGGGCAAGGGTAGCCGTGAAAATCACACCATAGCTGCAAGAGGCATATCTCTTGGGGCTACGGGTGGTCGCACATAAAAAGATGTAGATATGGGACGACGTGGGCGGGGCGTCGGAAGCGATGCTATCGGGTGTTTGGGTCACGCGCCTGTTTGACCCATCCCCACGGAAACACGTTTTCCCGACCGCACACGCCAGTAGAGTCCAAACATCTCTGTCAAACTTTAGTACCCGTAGATGGTCTAGACAATGTAGATGGTCTAGACAATGTACGTTGTGAGCTATTTTGCTCGGTGGAGTTAGGGTTATCCGTGGCTTTTGGGTGATGGGATTGGGCAGCGGCGGGGGCTATCTGCTGCTGGAGGATCGCTACCAAGATCCTGCATCAAGCCGCCGTCAAGGCAAGGGTAGCCGCGACGCGCCCACCATAGCCGCAAGAGGCATACCTCTTGGGGCGACGGGCGGTCGCACCGTGAACAAGTCAGATATGGCACGGCAGGGGGCTCGTGTGCGATGCTACTGGATGAGCATGTCGCGCGTCTCGCTGCGCCGCAGTTGCCGTGTGTACCAACGGTAAAAACCGCAAAACGGTATAACAGTTTCGTGTAGTTTTCGCACTATCGTACGGGTTAGTTTGGGAAGCGATGTGTCCTACAATGTATACTGCTTGCGCGCGTACATCCGCGGGCCGAAGGGCAATGCATGGGTGTACACAGCCCGGCGGTGGGAGAACTGGTATGCAGCCCTTCGGCCCGTAGACCATTACATACCGCAGATTAGTCAACCGAGAGCCAGTGTGGACTTTGGGCCAACTGAGGCTGCAGAGGGAGAGAACCATGATAGCTTCCAGAAGATTTTCCAGGTTGAGGTCAGCTATTTCGTTACGGCAAAGTGCTACGCCCTAGACAACCCGGCCATGGCTTCGCCTCCAATTGTCTTCGCAGTTGGAGACGCTTATTACCGTGGGAGTCGGCTTCCATCAGCCCCAATCAGCACCAAGATCTTGGAAGGCGATGTGAATGCAGTCTTCCGGCCGGACTTCGTCTTCCCACTCATCATCGCACAAGGCAGGCTGGCCAGAGGCAATTTCCGCCAGCACTGCTGGCAGGGGGCGGCGGCGCGGGATGGCCGTTGCTGATGCTGCGCCCATGCAGATAATGAGGTATGTCAGCAACGCCCCGCAGTTGTCCTTTCAGTTATCTCATGTTCTGTTAGGACACTGACATGATATTGTTGATTTTGCTTTCACTAGGTGGGCTTCCTATGTGAAGCACTCTCATGCCAAGGACACCGCCCTTTGCCACGATGATCTGGACGATGGCGATGGCGGCGCTGCAGAGCAGCCGTAACAACATCAGCGTGTTTATTCAGCATGCATTGCGGCTCATAAGCATGCATGATTAGCGCTTCAAATGTCTCTGGGGCATGGCAGCGCAGAGTAGGCTAATGTTCTGAGTGTAAGTACATCAAGTTGCTGCGCAGTATGTTCACGTAGAATAATATAGCTGGCGCAGGAAATATAAATATAGGCGCCGGGTGGGTACGGGGTTTCTAACTGTAACGGAAAGACATATTTTTTTCCCAACCTTGTCTGCCAATTGCATTCATTTAAATCTGCATCATTAATGATTTTTCAGGCATGTCACACATGAGACACCATGCCGGCGCAATGTGCGTTGACATTCTCGGTGCCGCGATAGAGCGTAATATCATACATCATCGAGCGTTGTAACCAAGCAAGGATATATGTCCATGTACTCTGCAGTATTGATCATTTCCTGTCATGCATGCCATGATTGTTTTGATCGTGTGTTGATGCATCTCCATATTGCTAGTTCGCAGCATTGTTTAAGGGTTGTGATATTGTGCGTCAGTATATATGCATGACTGATTTGTGTCGGCCGGGGTACAAAGGTACCAGGTACCGTAATCACATAAGGTATTGATTTACTGTACGGTAATACTGCACCGCATATCACTTCTTACCGGGTTCCAAATATATCACTTGCGCTTTGGTCACTAAGTGATATTGACATCAAAAGTAGTATTGACTGATATACCGCCCGTAGTCGTCGCACGACCTGATGGAGTCCACCAACACTTCAGCACCCCCCCCCCCCCCCCCCCCGCCACTAACATGACGACGTCTAGAGGCACAGCGTTTCTCTCCGCCGGCGGAGACAGCCCCCCCCCCCCCACCCCCCAAATCCCCCCGGAGTATGGGCCGCCTCAGGACCTTCCCCTACCGCAGGGGCCGCCCCTCCTCCACTATGTGACGTGCGTCAGGTTGTCATCAGCCGAGGATGCCGAGGTCTAGGTAGGCGGGCCGTTGACTCATGCACGCCTCTGCGCTTTCAACAACACCGAACGCGAACGAGGCAGTGCAAGGCATGAAAGTGCGCACGTGCCTAGAAGACGCTGAAGACTCGACGGACGAGGGCTACGAAGCACGTTTCGCGTGCCACTAAGGTAAGGAGCAGCTGGTGGCAACTGAATTTCGCTTTGCTGCCGGCAATAGATTCCGGCACCCCCCTACTTGACCGAGGCCGAGGAGGCTGCCGCTTTGATCAGCAGTGCTCTCTCCCCGGCGGAGAAAGGCTATGCCAACCCTACCAGAAACCCCCGCCGTGGAAAGGCGAGTCCGAGATTTCAGTGCAGTTGGTGCTGGTTGCGTGCACGCATGCTGCCTTGTGCATGTGGTGACGACGTCACAACGACTGAATTATTTGTCTTTTGTTATTTTAACTTAGGTCCGGCATCGACATGAACAACATCCCACTGCAGGAGCAATCTACCGGCTCCAGCCCCCCTCCCCCGTTCAATCGTCCAGCCAGCTCACGTACGTCCCCCGTGCTGCTCGAGCCCCCCCGCTGCATGATACGACCAACATGCAAACGGCTTCAGCTGGACGTGATGTGCGTGTGACCTCCAACTTCGTTGATACGGCGAGGATGCAATCTGGGCGTCACCAAAAGCAAGCGCATCTGCGAGCGGGAGCAACAGGTAAGCAACCCACGAGCAGCCATCACCTCAGCCGTGGGCAGCGGATGGCAGGCATGGTAAAAGACAACACCACCCCACAAGCCGCAGCCACAAGGGCGAGGCAGACCGAGCAGAAGAGACCCGCCGCAGCGCAGCCCCCGAGCAGCAGTAGCAGGCCGCCGCGCCGCGGCGGCAGCCTCGGGCACTAAAAGTCCCATGTAATTACATTTTCTGGTTTGTTTCTCAGTATTTTCGCACAGTCTCCGACCCCATCTGCATAAATCTGAAAGTGACCGACACTCACCTGTTACATTTGCTAGATAGGATTAAGCGTGCTTAAATGCGCTTAACTACAATTAGAAGCTCCATTTTCATTGGCTGTTGGGTTGGCAACATCCAGCCTGGCGCTTCTGATCTGATAAAACCTCAAACCATTCGCCGCCCGCGTGAAATTCATTTCCGCTGTCTTTATCACGTTGTCGGTATGTGGCGAACAGTAATGCAGCTCCCGCCCGTTATGTTTGAGCCCCCCCGACTACTCGCGAGTAGTCGCGCTTACTGCCGCGCTTTTGTAATTTTCTATAGTATCGCAAAGTATTGTACTCGTGCCACTCCCGCCGTACCTTGTAGTGATGACTCGCGACTACTCGTACTGCCGGTGCTCTATATTGTGATGACTCGCGCTACTCGTCACGCTATTCTCTAGTACTCAGTGCAAGACATCGCTGCCGTACACATGCCTCCAGCTTGAAAAAGTACTGCGGCGCTTAACCTCATATCCATGCGCTTACTAGTAAGCGCGGTTAAGCGGACCACGTTTCGACGAGTGGGAAGAGCGAAGTGAGTCGGAGATACAACCGCTATACATGACGACAGAGCAAAGGAGCGATTTCACTCGCAGGTTGCCTCAAGGCGCCATTGACCTACCGCCGGCTGTGCGCCCCTTGCGCACCCACCGACGGTGCCTTCGAGGAGTGCTTTGCGCGCGGTGATGCCTGATAGTTTAGGTATTGGTAAGAATGTCGCACTGGCAAGGTGCAAACGATAATTTGCTGAAGATGACGGTTACGCCGCGTTCGTTTAGATGCTTGCGCGCACGCATGTGCACCGGACAGGAGCTACGCGAACTTCTTGACGCCGACAGCAACGCCGAAGGCATTGTCGCGGGGGTTGTGGAAGGCAACCTCTCTGGCGACAGCCGCAGCGACGACGACGGAGACGCTGGCGCGAGGTATGACTTCAGTACCGGGACTAGAAGCGCTCGAGGGAAGTACGACGATGGCAAGAGGTGAGCGTGTATCGTGTCGACTTCCCCTTCCCCTGTGTGGCGCCTACTATGGTCGGTTCATAACACATGTTTCTCCACCCCATCGAAACATACGTCGTCAATTGTAAACCGGTGCGGACGCCACCCTGATGGAGGCCGCGCTCAATCTCCGCGAGTGGAAGCTGAAGCACAACATACAGACGGCGGCGTTAAAGAGGCTGTCGAAGCTGCTGGAGAAACACATGCCACCGAAGGACGGGTCAGAGCTTACCGAGACGTGGTACCAGGTGGAGCAGTGCATGAACGTCCCGGACATAAAGAAATACATCGTTCACTGCTGCCCGTGCGACGAGCATCGGTACGGCCACTCCCTGGATGGTGACTAGAGCTACGGCGACCGCTGCCCTCGCTGCAATCTGACGCGCTGGACACCCAAGTCACGGCGTCACCCGCGCCCCGCCACGCTTCAAACGCGCAAGTTTTTCTTCGACTTCAACGGCTGCGAGGTGATCCCCCCCCACCCCCCTCCCTTCAGTTTGCCCCCACTCATCGGCAGCATTGTCAGCGCGAAAAGCTTTATTGGGTTATTGTTGTTGTTGTTGCACGAAACACGATGCAGGTGGTGAAACAATTCTTTTGGGACGAGAAATGGGCTCTGCGCAGAGGCACATGCAGAGACCAATCTATCAATGGGTTTTGGAACTCTGACGAAGCATGCAAGGCCATGGATGCTGCCACCAACGGGCAGTTTTCTCACAAAGACAACGGGGTGTATGATTTGTTGATGGGGAGATGGGGTGGAGCTGCACTACAGCAAAGCAAATTGAAATTGAAATTGAAATTAGTTACAGCGTCTAGTCTGCTGCATCCGCTCGCTCAGACTGAGTTGTTCGCAGGGCCTGCAATCTCTAACCACAATGGGGAACCCGAATACAGCAAAGCATATTCTTGCTAGATATCTGGCATTAGGTTCGTGCCCCAGTGCTGTTATAAATGCTGCGAGATATATGAGTATGAAGTAACTTGACAATTGAATCAGAGAGGCGTCGATTTTTCAGAAAATTTTAACAGAACGGGTTCTATATTATTGGCCTAAAGTTCCATGTATTGCATTGCTAGCTAGCTCTTTGAAGTACCAGCAGCGAGCGTTTGCATTGCCATCGCTTTGAAGTACAAGAGCTTTTTTCCATTACCAGCAGCGAGTAGCGAGTAGCGAGTAGCGAGTACCAGTACCAGGGCTACCTTGAGCGAGGATGCAGTGGCTAGGGCGCGCAGCATGCTTCACCTCCCCACTCGGTTGAAGGGAGCTGGCATCCGCCGCATGGCTACTGTTCGTGATGCCGCCTTCAGCGGCTGCATGAATGCCATCCTCTCAAGGTTCATGATAGGAACTCCGGCACCCCCACCCCCACCCCTGGTTTCTTCGACCCACAGCTCGGGTCCGTACTTGCCCGAGGCAGCTTCAACGCACGTTCTTTCGCCCGCCAGTATGACCACTTCCTCAACGATGCTCATGGGTCGAACAGCTACGCCGCGGAGATGCGCGAGGCGTGGGGCCGCCTCCAAGCGGCTACTGCTGGCCATCTCGGCGACGCAGATGCGCGCCAGATGGAGCGGGAAGTGGAAGCTGCGTCGGGCTCGCAAAAGGAGCTGACGGCATTTCTAGACCATGCCAACAACTCTCGGCTTCGAAATGAGGTGTGCGCTCTCCCTGCCACATGTAGGGAACGGATCTTGTTCAACCAACTCGACGCGGCGTCAGGCATGTGGACAGTGGCCATCCCCACCGCGCGGACAGCCGTGACTCCGCATGAGCTGCGGGAGGTCGCTGCCGGGTACTTCCTTCTGCCTAGCCCGTGCTTGGCCCCGGTGGTTGGGAGGCAGATCATTCTGCCCTCGACGGAGCACAACCCCGTCGCTGTTGACCTATACGACGACGCGCTCATGAACCTCCCGGCGCATGGAGATGCCCACTGGCGTGTGCAGCACGACGCTATTGCATATGCCTTCCGCGATCACTGTGTTCACGACCTAGGTATCGCGGTACGGCGGGAGGTGGATGACTTGTTCCAGCAGGCAGTGCCTCTCGGCAACACCGTACCCAGGGATGAACTCAAGGACCTAATGCCGGACGCAGAGCTCTCCCTTCCGGCGTTCAACGTCGTGACCGGGAGTTATGATCCCCGGAGCTTGAAGTCCACGCTGCTGGATGGAGTTCAAGACTATGCGGTACGGGGTCAAGTACACTGCAGTGCCCCGGGCCACGGCTGTGGATCGGTTTGAGCGCTCCCTGTTGGGCGACATACAACGGGGGTTGGCTGCGCGGGATGCGGCGTGCCACAACACGGAGCCCGGACACAAGGGTCCTCTTCGAGACATCCTGGATATGTCGGAGTACACGGGCATGGTCTTCGGCACAGTGGGTGAGGTGAGCAAGGGGGTGCGCCGCACAGTGCGTGGTATCGCATGCTTGGCTGCGGATCGGGGTGCCCTCTCATCGCGGGACACTCGGTGCATCACCCGGGCTCACCAGGAGGCCTTGCTCGCAAGAGATTTCCTCGGGGTCCTGAGCTTGGTGGCCGCTCGAGAGCGCGCTCGCTGCCTCATCAGACGGCGCATATTCGGCTGCCATCCCGTTGTTGAAGCTGCACATCACGTCCGAGGATCACCCACACACACGCGTGCACGCGTGGCCCGGACTCTGAGCCGTGTGCGCATCACTCATCCATCCCGCCTCATGCGGGATGCGGGCCGCTTTTAGGCGGCTTGCTGTGTTGATTTTGTAATTTTGGGGAACTGCCCTTTTTGTAATTCACAGCAGCAATATTCCGGGTATATACTCAACTATAACCATGTGAACCGCATATTTACTGCATACCATGCTGCGCGTTGCTACCCTGATGTGCGCTGGCGCCCCGCTGCCCCGGCCAGACACCCATGCATTGAAACCATATAAAAAAGTCATGCAAATGGTAGTTATTATGCAACTTTGGGCATGTTCTGCTAAGTACTAAGATCAACATTAATAAAGTAGAAGGGGAGGTGGAAATAGAGGAGGGGGGGGGGGGGGGGGGGGGGGGGGGGTTCTAAAACAAAAAAATTAAATCGTACCCGCCTTATGGCAGCAGGAGCAGTTAAGGCCTGATTAAGGCTCAGTTCCTTGACTAAGTTCTGGGTTACGCCTTAATTGTTAAATGTACGTGTCAGGTTACGGTGGATTTATGGCCCTAAACTAAGTTAAGTTCTGACGGAACTTAATTCCCGGTTTTTCCGCGTAGTTCAGTTCCGCCAGAACTTCACTCCAGCTGAGGCAGTAGCCTTGGTCGCTACTGCTGGGTAGCGACTATATATATAGGTACCGGTACCGCACGCTTAAAGGATTATCTCATGGTCGCCGCGGTAACTGGGTAGCGTAGTCGGCTGGCCGCGCGTCGTCGTCGTTGCCTGTCCCCCAAGCATACGCGCCGATGTGAGGACTCCGCACTGAGGGCGGTCGACCCAAGTGCAAACCTACTAAGAGTAGCCAACGGCAATATTTGCCTCTCCCCACTCAACACCGACGGCCAAGCCATCACTCCCCGCAGCCTCCCCGCGCTGTCTCCCACGTGCTTGGCGACCAAACTACCAGCAGCCGTCGACCCGCCGCCGCTCTCGGCCGCCAGGGTACGCCGCCCCGCCCGGGGTGACGCGCCTGCCACTCATCCGCCCCCAGCCCCCGGAGTTTCAACCCTCGCCTACCGCCAACCTAGACAACCTATCCAAGGCTGACCGTGAGCAGCGGGTTGCGCGCCAACGATCCCGAGAGCGGCCATCGCAGGCCTCTAGCGGCTGTTCGGCTCCTTGCCTCCTTTCGACTGGCATCTTCCTTGCCGCGGCGAGCCGAGTGCCCCCCCCCCCGCCCCCCCCCCCCCCGCCACCGCCTTTTGCTTCCAGCGCCTACGACCCTTTATCACAGTCGTTGAGGCTGCCTACGTTCTGGGGATCTATGCCGGTGTTCTACACGCGGTCGTCACTACTCGGCACCTGTGCCATGCGCAGCACGCGAGCGTCTGCCTCCACGTTTTGCTCTCACACCCTGCACGATGAGTACGGTGGCGGTGCGGAAACCGCTGTTGAGGGTCCGCAGTGCCCGCCTTCCGGCGGGTGGGGGGGGGGGGGGGGGGGACGGGGAGCTACACCAGAGCGCCCCTCCCAGGCCCCAATCGGTGCTGTGCTGTCATGCCTACACCTGCGACACCCCCCACTGCCAGAGAGTCCTAGCAAGTTGTGGCCAACTTGGGGTTCAATATACCCCTGCACTATGGTTTGTAGTGGGAGTGTGGCGTCACCCAGAAGTCCAGTGCCTCGCCGCATATCAACCACACGTGGTAAGCGGTAGTTTGCATAGTATGTAATTAACCCCCCTCTTTATGATTCACGAATGCCTAATCTTCTCTGTTCTTCGCCCTCGCCCCCACCTCAGGCCCAGTCCCTCCTCAGGCAGGCACCCCCCCGCTCCCGCCCCCACACCCCGCTGCGCATCATGTCTCAGCAGGCAAGGGACCGCGTGGACGAGGCCGCCAACTCGGTCGCGCGCAGCGGCGAGCACGAGACCGCGGTGAAGAGCTGCGTGTGGGAGGCCTCCCAGGTCGGGCTGAAGAACTTCGTGATCACCGGGCTGGTGTCGACCGCGGCTGTGGTGGGGGCGTCCTACGCATTCCCGCTCTTCCGTGCGCGCCTGGGCCCCAGCGGCAAGGCCGGCCTCGCGGTGATCCCCCCTTCTTTCTCCTTCACCACCATCATCCCCGCCTCATCCCCTCTATGATGCCCTGAACCAGGCCAGGCCAGCCTTCCCTGTTGGGCGGTCAGCCCTAGCAAACCCAACTAATTAATTCGAAATATTTTTTTGAACCTGAAATGAAACCCAAATTCACACCGTAATCCGGGCTGGTCGCCCAACCCTGCCAGCATGCCCAATCCCGCATCGGCATCGCTGATCCACTGATCCCCCCCCCCCCTTCCGCCCTCTTCTTCCTGGTTTGTTCCCACCATCCTTCCAGTTCACGCCCGCTCTGTTCTGGGGCTTCTGCACCAGCGAGCAGGCCATGACCGAGTGCACCCGGAAGAGGAAGTGGAGCACGTAGGCCTGCTTTCACCCGCTCGGGACACCCCTCCCCATCCGGCTGAGGGCACTGCTTCCTACCTCCCCCCCCCCCCCCAGGGTTGCTCTTGTCTAAACCCGCGATGGGGTATTCAGAGTAAATGATATGTAATCCCCAAGACACGCACCACATTCGCACACTCCGCAGGGTGGTGATGGCAGCAGTAGGGGGTTTAGGGTTTCACGCGGGATAGCACCGGCATAGACTGTGCCATGGATGGCATGCACTGTGGGGAGTGAGGCACGAGGTGGCGCAGATCGACCTGACGCGGCAGGCTTGTGGTATCATGGCGATGGCATGCGTGGCAATGACATCAACACGCGGGAGGGTTCATGCAGACAGCCTCGTATCACACCTGACCTGCAAACTCTCACCTGTGAGGGTGAATGGCCGGGGCGATGTCAACCCACACTCTTCATTCAGCGCGCCTGGAAACGCCAGTACTGGGAATCGTGCTGGCTAGCGGCGTGAGCTGGGCGGCTACGTACGGCACCGATGCAGACACTGGCGCATGTGTGCTCAGTTGCAGAAAGCCAAAGACCCATGCCCAGGCACACAGCCAGGCGGTGGCCCATGTCCGCAAGCAAAATCATCATTCGGTTTACAGTGAGCCAGAGCGCAACATGTCCGCCCCCCATCCAGATGGCTATGTGTCGGGATAGAACTGCCCGGCTGATCCTTTGCGTTCGTTGACGGCATGCTAGTATTCCAAGCGGGTTTTCGAGTTCCGATCGCGGGCCGCCCGCGGCTGCGGGTTCCGGTGGGACTAGGGTATGCGTAGGGTATTATTCCCGTCAAAGTTGCAGAACCTAAAAAGGGTACGGCGTAGGGCGTATCAGCTCAAAGGGCGTAGACCGCCATGCCGGCGCGGTCGCAGGCGCGGCGCAGGCTGCGCGGCAGCGCCGACGTGGGCGGCAGCCCGGCCAGCCAGGCTTCCAGGCGCGACAGCAGCCGCAGCGCCGGAACGCAGGATTCCCCGCGGCTCTGCCCCGCCACGGCCGCCGCCAGCGACACCGCGCGCTCCGCGATCCGCCAAGCCGCGGGAGCTTTCGGGTCTATATCAGGGTTTCGGGCTTGATGGGGCGACGGCGTCTCCAGCACAGCGTCGGTTAGCGCGGCCGAAACGGCGAGCGAGGCGTCCAGGATGACGGCCACACAAGGGGACGGCGGTGCGGCCCCCACTGCCTGCCTGGCAGGGGGGCAGGCCCGCAGGAGGGCGGCACCCGCGGCGCCCAGCAGGTCGAGGGCGGCCCAAGGGGTCGGCTCCCCCGAGGACTGTCGGCGACAGGCTGCCGCGAGTCGGGGCAGCAAGGCGCCCAGCGCCCATGGGGCACCCAGCAGCCGCACCCCTAGGCCCAACCCGCCCTCCACCGCCTCCTCCCCCTGCTCCGACACGCCGCCTGCCAGCAGCGGCTCCAGCGCCACGGCGAGGCTGGGCCGCCCGCCCGACGCGCCTCGCCATCCGCAGGACGACTCCAGCCGAGCCGCCATCTCCGCAGCCGCTCCGGAAGGGGTCGCGGCGGCGCAGAGGTCGCCGAGCGCACCCGCGACGGCGGCCTGCAGAGGCCCGCTGCCGCCCAGCACCGCGGGCCAGGCCAGCACCGCGGGGCCCACGACCAGCAGCAGCGCCTCCCCGGGGCTATCGCCGACACCGTCCTCCGCCCCGTCTCTCCCGCTCCCCTGCCCCTGCTCAGGCAGCAACAAGCGCATATGGGCACCGGGCCATCAAACGCTGGAATATGGCTACTTTGAAGGGAGAAGAGGGAGAAAAAAGAGATTTTGGATATTGGGCTCTCTTAAGCGAAAACACATTAAGACAACATTGTCGATTCAGGGTGATGTTAACCTGTTAGTTTGTGTGTATCACAAGCCCAAAGAGAAACAGAATCAAAATGGCAACCTGATAACTTACACGAGCTCACATCGACGGAGTACTGATCCCAAAGCCAGGATGGACCACCTCGACGATAAACACTACCTCGTTTTGAGCGCCGTTCGAGACCTGCAGCATTGAACACTTTCACCCTATCATACCACGACTCGGATCATTCCGGGCATGCTGGAAATCCACATTGCCCCCCCCCCCCCCCCCCACACCCGAAAAGCAATAAATTGAGGTAATTATGACTCCTCAGAGTGCAGCCCCTCTGAACACTACATTCCCGATTGAAAAAAGCGTTATTGCCGTACTTGTGTGACGATTGCAGCGCACTCAGGGTGGCGTATGTAGTGGGGACGCGGGCGAGGGGTAGGACGGGGACCCTCACCTCGTCAGCCAGGGGGAGCCCCGGCGTCGTCAAGATCGCCAGCAGCGCCGCGCGCCCCGCAGGCACGCAGCCCAGCGCCCGGCACGCGCCCAGAGCGCCCACCGCTGCGGCCGCTCGCTGCGTGGCGCCCAGGCGGCGCGCCGGCTGGCGGCCCGCGGGAAGGCCCGTGGCACGCGCCAACAGGGCGGTGCGCAGGGCGCCCAGGAGCTCGGCGCGGCACGGACCTGCGGACGCCGCGGCGTCCAGGAGGCGCCGGAACGCCGGGCGGCGCTCTGGCTGGCACCAACCAGCCAGCGCCGCCGAGCCTACACGGTCGCATCGAGTTTCCTTCTCCTCCTCCTCCTCCTCCTCCTCGGCATTGGCTTTCCCCTCTCGCAGCCACGCCGCCGACGCGCACTCCAACAAGCCGTCCGCAACCGCCGCCGTGGCCGCGGCGACACCCCCGCTCAGCGCCGCGCGCAGCCAGGCGACCAGTGAAGGGGCCGCGGCGCCATCTTGAGTGGAGGCGGCGCCAAAGAGGAGGCCGCGCAGGGAGGCGGCGGGGTCGCGGCGGCCGGTCGGGGTCTTATTAGGGCGCTGAGTCACTGGGGTTTGGTCGCGTTGAGGGTTTGGCGCCGCCTCAGCCCGCCTCTGCTCCGCCTCGCGTGACGTGTCGAGACTGTCCTTATGACCAGAGTTTGGTAGGGGCTTTCCTGCCCTGGCGCCTTCGCTGGGTGTAGTGCGGTGTGGTTGCGGTGTGGTTGGAGGTGCGGTGTGGTGTGGCGTGGTTGCGGCTCTGGTGGCGGCGGGCAATGGCCTCGTTGCCGGGAGGGCTCCCTGGCGGGGCGGCACCGCTGGCCCAGCTGCGGGCGCGGGCTGCCCCCGGCCCCCCTCCCAGGCGCGCGCCGCCGCTGCGAGCTGCTTCCCGCTGGGCCCCGCCACACGGCGGTACTTGCTCTGCCCCACCGCGATGACTCCGCCCGGCGGGTCTGCCCGGGGCGGCACCGCGGCAGTGCCGGAGGGCGCCCGCTGGAGCCGCGGCCCGGCAGTTCTCCGCGGCGCTGTGGGCTTCGGCCGCTTGGCTGCACCGAGGAGGGGTGAGGGGGGCGGCAGAGTGCGCGTCAGAACAGTGTGTACCTTGGGTTCGTAACCAGCACCAAACACAGCTAGTGAAGCACTACGGAGAGGGCGAAAGGGGGGGGGGGGGGGGGGGGGCACCTGGCGGGGCGTGAGGGGCGCTGGGCTGCCGCCCCGCCACCGCCTCGGGTGCCGCCCGCTTGGCTCCGAGGCCGGGACGGTTGCTCGCCGGAACGGTGGCGACGACATTGGTATGCGGTGCCTGCGGGAGCTCTTCTGCGCCGCCGCCGCTTCCGGGGCGGGCGCCGCCTCCGCTGGAGTGTGCCGGCGCAACCGCGGGCTCCGGCCCCGGCTCCGGCTCGCGGGCGGGCTCGGGTTCCAGTGGAGGTGGGGACGGGGAGGCGTTGGCGTTGGCGCTGCTGGTGGCGCCGCTGGGGGAGGCCGGCTGGCCCACGCTGGAGACGCGCGGGCGCTGCACGGCGCCGGGCGAGGGGGAGGGCGCCCCCGCGCAGGAGGCGGGCCCGGGGGAGCCCCAGCGCTCGAGGCACATCGTGTCGGGCGGGTTGGCCTCCAGGTTGCTGGCGACCGACGGGTTGTGCGGCATCCCTTGCCAGCCGCGCTCCTCCGGGGACAGCCCCTGCGGACACCACCGAGGCCACCGCGCGTAAGGCACTGCGGAAAGCAAACCTTGAGGCCGCGGATAGCTGCAGACATGCACTGCACCTCTCTCAGAGAGAGAGAGAGGGAGAGAGAGAGGGAGGGAGATAATGAGAGATAATAAGAGAGAGAGAGAGAGCGAGGGATAATGAGAGATAATAAGAGAGGGAGAGAGAGAGAGGGAGAGATGTATCTAAGAGGGAGAGATAATAAGACATAATAAGAGAGATATATCTAAGAGAGAGAGAGAGAGATAATGAGAGAGAGATAGACATTACAATATCATATAACGACAAGTAAATACAACGTAGTCTGATGTCTATATAATCTGATAAGACTGTCGGATACCAGTCTACACCACAACAACCGATGGCTGTGTTCACCAGAGAACAAAACTACTTTCTGGGTGGTTGGAATGTCAAAGAGAACCAGTAAAAGCGGTGACGTCGACAATGAGAGCGGATGCTTCGGGGTTGCCGGCTCACTTCTGGGAGCCCTTGTTGTTTCGGGCCTCAAACCAGGTCTGCATGCAACCCGTACGAGCATGCGCTACAGTTCCGCTATGGGTTCGTCTGCATTTGAGCTCTGGCAGACGGGCAGGTTCGTATTCGCGCTGTCCTCATCACTGCCCAGCCCCCCGTAGGATATCAAGGGCAATGGTACGTGTGACCAACGCTCACTGTCTTATCATTTGCGACCGCCTCCATCAAAGGGACCGACATCGGTACGGATATGTTGCAATGAATAGTAACCGAGTTTCCCGGCTGCGGCTGCACGCTTGCCGATATTGCGATCAACAGACGAGAGAGTTAGGGCTGTGGGTTCCGGACGGGTCGGCGGCGGGGGAGTGGGGACGGGGTCGGGCGATGAGCAACGGAGATCAATCTTCGGGGTTCGAGATTCGGGGTTTGGATAGGGTTGGTCTTGTGGGGTGAGGGTTGGGGTTTACGCTGGCTTGTTTCGGGGTTTAGGGTGTGGTCACAAGTAAGGCCACACGCAACACAGCCCCAACATCAACTGCTCTATCTTGTAAGCGGAATGCAATGTTAGGTATCATTCATCATAGGGAGGGTGCAGACAGGGGAGCGGCGCACCGGGCCAGCAGCTCGGGGGGCATTCCCCGGCAGGCCGTCCTCCTCCCCCAGTGACGCGACCTGCCCCAGCGCGGCCGCAAACGGGCCCAGCGCGCGCCGGAAGTGCAGCATCTGCTGCTGCAGCCCCGCGCTGCGCTGCCCATAGTCGGCCAGCAGGCGGCCTTGCTGCTGGAGCTGCCCCTGCATGGAGCCCACGCGCGCCTCCAGCTGCCCCGCATCTGCATGGCGGCAACGAGCGCAAGCAGTCAGCCCCCAGCACACCCGCTCAGCGGCAGAAGGAGTCAAAGCGCACCCACATGCGCCGCTGTGATCCTATGCCCCCCCCCCCCCCCCCCCCCCTTGGCACCCCCATCCATCCTACCCCCCTTCAGAATGGGAGAAAGTGCCCACTTGCCAAAGAGGAAATACCACAAGCGTGAGATGCGAGAAACGGGGGCAAGGCAACAGGAAACACAGCCCAGCGTGCAGCATCCTGCAGCGAGACGGCCTACATCAAGGTGAGGCGTCAAAAGGGATCGTGCTGTTCAATGCCCTTGGGGCGGCCGCGTATAAACGTTATAAAAGCTGGTTGCACTCGCCGCTGGGGGCATCCGGCAATACTCCAGGAAACACTGCGCGCTGATCAAATATGGCACGATGCGGGAAAAGCCCTGCCAACGCCCTACTGCTACCCGCACATCCGGAAGGAAACAGTAACACTAGTCCGATGGAGTCTTCCCGTGCCTGCGGTCATGTGATAGGTGGCCACCCGTGCGGGGTGACAGCAGCAGCAACACGATCGCCATTCGGACTCCGTGCCTGAGCGCGCGTGGTATCATACAGAAGGCGGCCCCTCGCCCACATGGCAAGCCGGGCCACCCCTCGGACTGACCACTGCACACTCCCTGCCATACTCAGAGGCGCTGAAGGGGGGGGGGGGGGAGGCGGAGCCCACCTAGCTGGGACGCCAGGATGCGGGCGTGGCTCTGCGCCAGCGCGTCCACGTGCGCCTGCAGCCCCTGCAGCTGCTCCGAGGCCGGCGCCTCGCGCTCCGCGGCCGCGCCACGCTGCGCGCCTGCCTCCACCGCCGCCTTCAGCCCGCCCACCTCGCGCCGCACCGCCGCCAGCTCCGCCTCCAGCCGCCGGTTCTGCTCCCGCAGCGCTGCCACCTCGCGAGGCGCCGCCGCCGGGGCCGCGGCGACCGGGGCTGCCGGCGCCTTGGCACGCAGCGCGGCCATCTCGGCGCGCAGTGCGGCAATCCCGGCCCGGCACTCCTGAAACTGCCCGCGCGCCTCCGCCGCCGCGGCCTCCGCTGCCACCCTCCGCCTGCAGTGAGGGCAGCAACGCACACCAACCGCCAGGTGAGCCAGGCATGCGATAGCACTCGTCGCGGCACAGCGCACTAGCAGATCCGAGTGGCCCCGCTCTGAGTGGCGCCGGCCGCCTCACCTCTCCTCCGCCTGCGCGCGCGCCTCCGCCTCTGCCTTCTCCGCCTCAAGCTCCTCCGCCACCTGGGTCGCGCTCATCTCCAGCAGCCGGTACTCCCCCTCCAGCTCCGCGTGCTTCTTCAGCAGCGCCGCGTTGTTCACGGCCGCCTCCTTGGCCAGCAGCTGACCAAGAAGCGGAGAAGAGGAAAGGGGGGAAGGAAGGGGGTGAGAGGGGGGACAGGGGTAGGATTAGTAGTTTGCACCTAGATGCGCCGCCACATGGCACCGGCGCGGAGGTGTGCGCAAAGAGGAAGCCGGCATTCTGGGGAGTGGGGGGCAGGCTGCGGCGCACCAGGCCCTGCTTCAGCTTGGCGCGCACCACCTCGCTCTTCTCCAGCCGCCTGCGGAGCTCCTGCCGCACAGCGCACCACGGCCGGGGTCAGCGGCGCCGGCAGGGCGGGTGGGCAGGGACAGCGTCTACCCCTTGTACCCGCACTGACAGACGCGCATTATGGTAACATGGTGCATGGCAGTCCGCGCCTTCGCATTCTGCTCACGCTCATGCTCATGCTGTGCTGTGCCTGGCATCTGCCCATGCCTGGCGGGGCACAGCGATAGGCGCCGGCGCTATCACAAGTGCCGCAGCGATGTCGTGTGTGTGTGTGGGGGGGGGGGGGCGGGGGGGGGGGGTGTTCACCTCGGGGGCAAGGCCCGCGGTAGACGGGGGCGCAGACATCTTGCCCTGAGCGCCCGAGCGCTACCTTCAGGGCGGGCGCATGCTGCCAGCGCGCAGGCGGCGCAGCACGGGGGGGAGGCGGTGGGGCTGTGCCCGCCACCAGGCCGGCGGCGCGGAGGGTGGTGGGGTGGGGCGGGGCGCCGGAGATCGCGCTGACGCTGACGCGTGCACGGAAGATCGCGCCAAGGGGGCGTCGCAGCTCTGGCGCCAGTACGAAGTCGCAGTGCCTCCGATGAGATGTTTTGCTCCTCCGCGTCTGGATGTGGCGGCGGGCGGCGCGATGATGCCCCGAGACCAGGCGGGCGGCAGCAGCTGGTACCTACTGTAGGCGACCGCGCGCCGCGCGGCGCGGCGAACAACGACTGCCAGCAGTACCCGTACCGGAAAACACATGCAATCCTTTAAAATACGGGTACTGCTTGCCCGCCGCCTACGGCGGTGCGCGCGCGACTGGGACCGACAGGCGCGCGCGCGGCATCCATCCCTGCGCCAGCGGTTCAATCAGGGTGATTTCCGATATCGCCTTCTGCTGCTAGCTCATGTAATTATTATAATCAGGGTATGAGATTAGGGCTTTACATTGCAAAATCTACATGCCGTAGTGCAATATTTACGAACGCCGTGCTGCTACTTGGACGAGTACTTGGAACGAGTACTTGGACGAGTACTCGCTACTAGCCGGTAGTCGCTACTCCTGCATTCAATTACAAATATTTTTATTCATAAAATTACACGGAGGAAAATCATCTGGTCTTAGGGTCGTTTCCATAACTGATGAGGATTAATTAAGTAGGACAAGAGAATTTCTAAATAAATCACATACCTTGTAGCGAGTACACCCGCGCGCAATACCGGTAATAATTGTAGTCGCTACTCGAAACGGCTGCCATTCTACCGTAAAAGTAAAGTTCGCCCCGGGACATCGGCCGAAGCCGCCCCATACTACCGTATCGTATCGTCCTCGAACTCGTAGGGCTCAGCGGTCTGCGCATGCTGTGCGTTGTAAGAATTATTATAGTGCGTAGGGAGTAGTTAGCCTTGCTGGCAGCAGTACCCGCACTGTAGTAGACCGCGAGTACGACTATTGCCGCACTGGCACGCTTCGCGTTGCGCTGGCATGCCAGGGTGTTTAAATTGCTATTGTAATCCTTAGGATATGATGCCTGGCGATTCCCGTCAGCGTTCTCTCGGCCATCTCATGGCTTGCAGGGGGGGAAGGCCCCTGGCCCGGCGCTTGCAGGACCGTCGATACGGCGCCGGCCAAATTATGCTGCTTGATGCAGCAAGGGGCGACCACTTCGGCGCGCGGTCGGCCATCCGGATCCACCACCACCAGCCGACGCAATTCAGTCGTCCCCACCCGCCTCATACGCCACCCTTTTCCAGCGCCCTTCCCCCAGCAGCTCCTGCCGGCGGCAGTAGGGTCGGAGATAGTACGCGAACGCTGAACGGCCCTCCAACGCGGCAATGGTTGCCCCCGCGGCAGCAGTGCGGGCGCAGTGCCGAGCGGTGCCCTGCTCCAGCCGGCAGCTCCAAAGCCGCCCCGTGCGGCGCGGCCCCAGCGGCGCCGTGGTCGCGGCCGCAGGCACGGCAGGGCCTGCCGCGGCGCCCCTGTCCCGCAGCAATCTCGGGCAAAAGCACGGGCTGCGGCTCAGGGGCGGCCAGGTGCCCTTGCCGGCGCCGTCAGCCTCGGCTGCCGCGGCTGCGGCCCCGCTCCCCTCCAACGACAGTCCCTCGCTAGGTGAGACCTGCTCCCCCCCGCCAGCCACTCACTGGCCGCCCCAGCTTGGGGCCCACCGAAGTGACCGATCGCGCGATTCACCGCAGACCCGGTGGGCAACGGCTTCCTGGCCTCCGTGCGGGCCATCTTCTTCTACGCCTTCACTCTAATCACCGCCATCCCGCTCTTCGTGCTGATGGTGGCCATCTTCCCCTTCGTGTGGCTGTTCGACAAGTACAAGTGCGCGTCACGCTCTTGCCTCAACCCAGTGGCGATGCATGCAGCACCATCTACGGCCCACCTCACGGTAGAAGGACAAATTTGTTTATTGTCCGATCGCATGCATCAAAGCACAGGCCTGGGAGGTTCAGGGGGTGAGCGAATGTGTGGTTCGGCACTGTCTCATCCCCCCTTCCCCTCCCCCCTCACACACACACACACATGACAGGCGCACCGCGGAGCACATGATGAACAACGTGTGGGCCAAGCTGAGCACGACGCCCTTCTACCGCGTCGAGGTGCGCCCCGCCTCTCCATCCTGCCCCTCCCCGCCAGCAACATTCACCACTCAATCGACCACTTTCAGCAAGACCCCGCACCGCCCCTGCAATCCGCCTCAGATGTTATGCCTCCCTCGCGCAGATCATCGGCAAGGAGAACTTACCGTCCAATGACGTTCCCGCCGTGTACGTCGCAAATCACTCCAGCTACCTGGTGAACACCCCCTCCCCCTGGGTAAATATATGCGATGCTCGCTGACAGCACGCATGATCAGCATCCCCACACGACAGGGCCACCCAGGAAAGCATCCGTGAGCCCACTACATTACGTTGCGGTGCTTTGTGCATGGGGCATCGCATGAGCTCACATGGAGGACGTAGCTCCACACCATTCGCTCCCCTACCCCCCTGCCCTACCCTCCACTAGCACTGCTGGCAATGCAATCATAGGATGGTGATATTGATGCTGCTGCTGCTGCTGCTGCTGCTGGCTGGCGATAACTGAGTCGCAGCACTGCCCTCGGCTCACAGGACATCTACACCCTGTTCCACCTCGACCGCAACTTCAAGTTCATTTCCAAGCTCAGCAACTTCCTAATCCCGCTCATTGGCTGGAGCATGTTCATGACCGGTGCGCTGCATTGCCCCCCCCCCCCCCCCCCCCCCCCCTTCCCCCCGTTCCCTTGTCCCTGCAGTGCCGCGCACAAGCACCCCATTCCACGCCTTTAGGCAGGCCTGACAGCCTGTTGGCATGACGGCCAGGCCACATCCCCCTGGTGCGGAACGAGCGCCGCAGCCAGATGGAGGCGCTGAAGACATGCCGCGGGCTGGTGGAGAAGGGCTGCTCGCTGCTGTTCTTCCCTGAGGGCACCCGCAGCTCGGACGGGAAGATGCACTCGTTCAAAAAGGGCGCCTTCAGCGTGGCGGCCAAGATGAAGGTGCGCCCGGTCCCTCCTGTGTTCCCTTCCTTCCGCGCCCCTCATCCACGATCAAGCCGCCAGCCATCGGTGCCCGCGTATCTTAAAGCCGTGTGGCCCTTGGCACGCGCATGCAGGCCCCCGTGGTGCCCATCACGGTGGTGGGCGCGTACCAGCTGATGAAGAACGGGGACGAGGGGCGGCTGTACCCCGGGACCATCAAGGTGGTGGTCCACCCCATGATCGACGGCAGCGTGGACGCGGACACGATGATGAGCCAGTCGTACGCCGCCATCGCGAGCGCGCTGCCCGCAGGCGCGGTGGCGTGAGCCGGCCGCAAATGCTACTTCCCCCCTTATTAACAAGCATGTGCGGCCTTAGTTTTGGTGCGGGTTGCGCCGCTGCTAGATGAGTCCATAGATGGCCATATCCGCCAAGGACTGCAGTGGTATTTACTCCTCCCGTACAAAGGGCGCCACTCCTATCGTTGCAATAGTCTGCACTTACCATGGAACGTTGCTGCATCCCGTCGCCTCATCGGCGGCAGCAAATGGCTGCTGCATGAAGTGGCCGCTCCGTGCCCACACACGCTTCAATTGCTGCCGCGCGCACCCAAATCGTATCCTCTGCTGCGTACAGCCTGCTTGCAGCTCAGATTCCACAGGCGCGTGATCCAGGGCGGGAAGTGTGCATGTGGGCGAAGCCTGTAAGTGCTCGTAAATGCATGGCGCGCCAACACACTTCCCTGGAACAGTGCTTCATTTGGTACACCGGTTAGACTAGCCACTCTATGGTGTAGTGTGCCGGGAACCGACCGGCAGAGTGAGTAGGACGCCCCCTTTTCCTTAATCAAGTTCAAGTTGCATACTACAGCGGCCTGTGGCCGGTTGCAGAGTGGGTGCTGTACAGTCATACAGTACAGGTAGTCCCATTTTTTGTAGTGGCTGATTGCCATTCGGTTGTTATGGCACTTCTACATAACTTGCAAGTACTCCGCCTCGTCGGCTTTCCTCACAAAAAGAAAAGCGGGCGGAAAGCAAATATGGACGTGCATATTACCGCATTGCGCTAATAAAACTAATTTAAATCATTGTTTATGAATCCAGCATATCAACTGCTGTATTTCGGAAACCCACATCCGTGGCACATCATAGTAGCCACACATACCAGTACATATAAGGATCAGGTCGCTAGCGACTCGGTGATGCAAGAACTGCTTAGGATTTACCAGGTATCTACTATCTACCGAATCCTTCATAGTTTCTAATGCTGTGGCTAGTTGTATACAATCGATTCCAGTATTGCCATTTATTGGATTTATGCGCATTTATACCGGGCGGAATGAGATTAATCAATCCTCGCAATTATGTGACGACGCGTACGATTTACATTCGAGAATTTAGCCGATGATGCGGGTGACAGGAGAACTTGGGACCTCAAGATTTCTGGAGTTTGGGGATTTTATCGCGGTTTCATTGCGCGGCTGCGTGTGGCAAGGTGGTGGTGGCGATGGTGCGGCCGCCCGGCTCTTGCGGGGGGCTGCGGTGTGGGATCCTGCTAGGCCCCGCCGTTCGCCGCATATCGCTCTACCAAAAAGGGGTCACTACGACTTTGCATCTCGCCCTTTCCACTGCTTGAAACAGTAGTGCCTCGAGCGCAAAAGCTTGGCTGGGCAGAGCATGTTCGGCAATATTTGTGTATTAATGCTTTTGCCAAGCACCTCAAACAGTCGCGGAAACTACCTCGGCGGGACTGTCTGGAGCCGTTGCATCTCCACCGCTGATGTGGCTGGGCACACGGCTGGGTGGCGGCAGAGCGGCAGCGATGCGAGTGATGCGCACGAGTGCGGCGGCAACACGGGCCGGCAGAGCTACCGACAGCACAGCACGGCGAGCCGGCTGGTCCGCGAGGCATCGCGGCGGTCCCGGCGCCCGCCGCCTATCCGCACGCTTGCGGGCAGCCCGTGAGGCGGCCCTACATCCGCAGCTTCTTGGCGCCGGCGAGGATCTTCTCGGCGGTGCGCAGCCTCGTGAGCGCGACCGTCGTGCGCTGCTCCTCCGCCGGGCTTTTGGCCGGGAAGTCCGCGCACCACGGCCCGAAGCTGCGCTGCAGGAAGCTCAGCATGTCCTCCTGCAGCTTGCCCTCCGACTGCTGGCCTGCGGTGGCGAGCACAGCGGGTCAGCGGCTGCCTGGCGACTGGAACAAGGTTCCTGCGTGAGAGAGACCTTATTTGGAGCCGTAGGTGGTTGTAGGGCATCACGGCATCCCAGTTGGGTAAAACAGTAGTTGAGCCCTTCCCTGCGAAAGTACTCTTAATATTCTGCCCGGGCTAAATAGAAGTACAACAATCCTCGGAACTCTTGGATGTTTTGGGGGTCACGTAAATATCCCAAGCTAGACCATCAAGTTCTGCTTATGGGCGCCAATGAATAAACGTGCCGAAGCTCAGCTCGCCACGTACGTACCGCATGCAGATGCCATGACCGCGAAACATGCCAAGTGTGAGATACTTTGACTTGGTTAGGTAGTGGCCTTACTTCCCCGGAGAAATGACCCTCTAGCGCTTCCCCTTTCCGCCAAGCTACGAAAGTGGGGATCGTGAAAGTGTGAAATCGCAGCAAGGTGAAGGTCACTAGAATGTGAAATCGAAGTTACCCCATGCAACCCGTAGCTTGTGCTGCGGACCGGCGTTGCGCATGCGCGAAGTTGGCGTTCTCGTCAAGAAAACGCAGGTCAAGAGAGCACGGCATGGACTCATGCACGATCCTGGTCTGGGAGCGGTGGGCCGCACTACATACGAGTGAGGACATTTCTCTTGCAGCGGCGCGGTGGCTGCGCACCTGCGAGCTTCACAAAGACCTTGGCCACGTCCTCCTCGCTGCGGTAGCCGAGGAAGAGGTGGCGGAACATGAGCTGCCAAAAGGCCGTCTCCTTGGGCGACAGCAGCACCTCCGTGAAGTCCACCGCCTGCGCGCGACATCCGGGGCATGAATCGCGGCCGCCCGCATGAGCCACGGGCACAAAGCATCCACCGACACCACGCGCGCCAACGCGCCTACAAGACCCCGTGCCATGGGCCTCAGAGCGGGCCCGCATGCAACGAACCACCTCCGAAACGCATGTGGCGGGCCTCCAGTCCGGGCGAGAAAAGTCAATTCAGAAAGCTTGAGAACCCGGTGCGAACTGACAACACATATAATTGCTGATATTTTCGCCCGTGGAGCACGACCCTCCTCATGGGCCTCTTGCCGCGATCCTCCAACCGCTGCTGCGCCACCACGTATGCCCGTGTCCCTCTGCCCCCCCCCCCCCCCCACCACCACCCCACCACCCCCCCTGGCCCGCTTCACACCTAAGAGCCAGAGTTGGGGGTGCCCCTCCCCCGCGCCAGTGCGCGCACCGAATCTGCCGTTGTCTGAATCGTCAACGGAATCTCAAATAAGAAAATACACCGAACCGGTTGCGGATCCGTCGGGCCGCTCGAGCGCACGTCTGTTAGTTTTCGCGTTTCTATTAGTTTTCGTTTCTCCGTGCACACACACACACACACACAGGCGTTTTCAACGAATTAAGAACACCCGCTATGGTTCCGTCTGCAATTGACCTCTGACGGATTGGGCAAGCTCATATTCACACCGCTATTATTACCTCGGGAATCGGCCCAGCGGGCATCCGTTAACACTATTTTTTTCCGCCCCGGGGACATGACCGCCACCAGTGAAAGCTTATTTGCAAAGATTTTTAGCACAAGTTTGCAGTGTCTCTACGGCGGCCTTTTAACAACGAATCGCTTAGGCAGCGGTCCAGTTACGGAAAGCCCTGTGCGGGCGACGCTCCGTTATGGTCATCAAGCAAGCTGCCAAGCTTCCGGACTTGGGAACTTTCACCGTCGAAGCACTGCCACCGAAACACCCGGCACTGACCACGGAAGGTATTCATATCCTGATGCTTCTTATTTACCTAACGATGCGGTAGTATGTTCACGACTGCTGCCAGCATGTATATATATGTATATAGCAGCGGTATGACAAGTTATGTACAGTGTATTAGTGTATCATAGCCGTCAATCCGTGCATGCGTAGTCCGTGCATTTACACGGATGCCTGCCTATATAATATTGATATGTATAGTGGATGAATGTAGAAATAGAGTCGTTGCCATGCTACGACTAGGGTCAGATCGGCCCCACGCTAGGCCAGGTGGACAGATGGGCGGGGCACATGACGGCCAGCACGCCATTGGCTACCTTCAGGGTCACCAGCGGCACGCAAAAGTGGGCCAGCACGTGCGCGGTGAGGCGCGCCAGGTTGGCGCTACGGCGCGCCTCCATTGCGGCCACCTCCTTGAAGTGGTCCCACAGGCAAAACTTGAGCGTTATCTGCGCGGCGGCGGCGGCATCGGCGGTCAGTTGGAGCTCCGTGAGCAGACAGCCAGAGGGGCGGGTGGTCCGGAGGAGCGGCGGCCCCGGCAGTGGCAGGCTCATCCCGCGATGCCTGATTTAGCGTCAATATACCGCACAAACACAAACAGTCTGCGGAGAAATAACATTTTTTACCTCCCCCCCCCCCCCCCCCCCCCTTTCGGGCGCGAAGAGGGAAAAAAACATTCAAGCTGAGAAGTAAGTTGAATACAGCAAGAATATTCCGACGCAAAGGTGCAAGAAAATCAATTTTTTTGGCCCCGCAAACTACCGTATTATAAATTGTACGGGTAGGGCCTCCGTCAATACACTGTTCCATTTAATTTCTCTTGCGGATTCCAAAGACAGTGAATTGTTTCGCAACATCCCGATGGGCAGTCCGTTACATATCATGCAATCGCGTCGTGGCATGATCGAGACTGGCCATTTTATGCTGTTCCTCTTTACTTTGCCCCGGGAAGTCCGGGGGGGGGGGGGGGGGGAGAGAAATCAGGTGCCGACGCGAAGAGAAGCGGAGCGCGTTCGCGGTACTGTTTGAGAGCGCAGTCTTATACGAGTGCACTCACTCCCCGCGCCGCCGCGTGGATGCCGCAAAGGAGGGGCGGGCCGGCAGCGGACCTTATGGCTCTTGTTCGCCGCGGTCAGCTTCTTCAGCAGCGCCGCGTAGTACGGGTTGAAGGAGGGCTCCTGGGCGGAGGCGTGGCGGCAGCGGCAGCAGTGGCCGCGGGGATTGCGCTCAGCGACGAAGGAGGCCGGCGCGGCCATACGTCCACTGCAAATGAGAGCCTGCCAGAGGCCAGGCGTAGACGGAACTATAGCGGAACTATGGCGGATGGTCATATAGATTGCACGCAAGCCCAATTCGAGGCTTGTAATATCGGTGAGCCTGTAGGTGAGTCGGCGCCCGTAGAGACGCAGCAGGAGGCGCTGCTGCCTGGGCTCCCTGCGCGCGCAGCGCGCTGCCTACATCGAGGGCTTCCCGAGACCGCGATGCGCTGCTCCGGGCGGGAGCTGACCTGGCGACCACACAGGCGGTGGCCAACGCGCGGGTGGCGCGTTCGGGTTCGTACTCAAGCCACGGCGCTATGTGTGCCCCCGCGGTATGCCGTCACATGCAATAGGAGGCGGCTGTGACATCGCCCTCCCGTTGCCTTCCGCTCCAAAACTAGACAAGCAGTATAACACTTTACATACATACATACATATTTTATCTGAATATGCGACGAATAGAAAAGATCGTCGACCCAGCCATGGCATAATCGTAAAGTAGGGAATGGTGCGGGACCATCCCAGACAGTACTACCCCGCCAAGCACACATTACGACGTCAGATGGCGCTTCAATAGAGTGCATAGCGTAGAAGCTAACAGATGCCGATGCCCGTCACATTCCTGACGCCATTTACGTATGGGTACTCATCAAGGTTTAGACGCTTATCCATCGGGAGCGGTGATGCCCTTACAAGCACCCCCAGGCCCTTCTCTCTCTCCTCTCCCTCTCTTGTGTTCACTCATGTAAGTACTCATTATGTATGCGTGACCGTCTCCCATATTGAAACAGCGGATTGTTGTGGCAGATAGCATGTTGTCGTGGGGTCAAAGGGGAGGTGTCATAGACGGGCATTGGGGGGGGGGGGGGGGCAACCTGCAGGCAGCACTGCACCACCACCCGCACCATCTCGCGCTCCTGCGCGGCCTTCAGCGGCAGCCGCAGCAGCCGCTCGAACGCGTCCATGTAGTCCTCCGCGCCCATCACGCAGCAGAAGACGGCCCGCCGCGCGTCGGTGTTCATGCGCTGCGGGGCGGGCGCCAGGGGCGCTCAGCCCAACCTACCCGCCCAGATACAGCGACGCCGGGGATGCGCTGCATGCTGAAACGGGTTTGGGGGAGCATCAAGCACTTGGCGCAACAAACCTGAAAGTGCACCAGAACGCCTATTATGGATTCATCTTTCCTTTCGGACTTTTTTAACGCAATGACTTCAAATCGTTTCGTAGTTTGAGATCAAGTGACTGGGGTAGGCATTTGCTCTGCATTCGTTTCATGTTTTTGGTATCACGGGTGCGGACGCCCCTATAAGGACGCTTACGGCAAGCCTCGCGTTCCGCTTGCAGGCCCCCCACAAGAACATCCGCCATAGTTCCGCTACGGTGTCGTCTACCCCAGGCCTCCGGCAGGCATGGCAGGCTCTGATGCGCAGTGTTCTTTTGGTATCTCTATTAGAACCCGTTTACATGTTTGGGTCAGCCTTAACACGCATCGCTCGGCAAGCAAAGTGAGGCCATTTCAAAATGAATGACACCAAGCTTTTGCAGTCCACGTTGTCAACCAATCCCATGAGCTGGCTGATGTTTCTCAAGCATGTGTCGTCAAAGGGGACCAGGGGGGGGAGGGGGCTCCTCATGGCCGCCCGCCGCTCACCTGCTCCGCCGCCGCGCGCAGCAGGCCGGCGTTGTCCTCCGCGTCGTCCGCCAGCAGCCGCTGCAGCGTGCCGCCCGCGGAGGCCGCGTCCCCGAAGCCGTCGCCGCCCGGAAGCCCCTCGCTCGCCTGCGGCAGCCACCACATCCCCTTGCCGTGCCCGCCCGGCGCCGCCAGCTTGCTCCACGGCAGCCCCCGCAGCTGCACCTCCTCCACGCCCACCGCGCGCAGCCACTTGGTCACCGCCGGCGGGATCTGGACGTCCTGCAAGCAGGCGAGGCGCCGCCCCAAGCAACTCAGGCACATGCGCCCCACAAGCACACCACTGTCGTGAGGGGCCACGTAGGCTCGGCGTTTTATGGTTCATGGGCCACCCCGTCGCCCGGCACCAAGCACCCATGCGGATGAGGCGTGGCATGCTGGAGCGCGTTTGCCTCGTCCAATACATGCTCCTCCATATTCGCGGCCATGTATATGAGTCGAGAATATGGGACAAACTATTCTGGCTTTAAATAATTCAGAATAATGATTTATTCCGCCCGCCCACTGCCGCGCGCCCGCTCAATAGCACCGCCCTCACGCGCGCTATATCCTATGGCATCCGCACTAGCACTGCCTCTAGCCGTTTTATCGATCTAAAACCAAATTCAGGCGCTTGGTCTTGATGTATCCTGTTGGGGGCTGCGTGTTGGAGCGCGTTTGCCTCGTCCAACACATGCTCCTTGATATGTGCGGCCTATTGAGGCGCTTTGCGACAACTCCAAAATAGCCCGTGCCGTGCTTGTAAATACACCATTCCAACAATATTTGCCACACTTGCACGGGAGCTATACGGTTTATGGGGCCACCCGCAGACCGGAACTCTGATCCGGGCGGGGTGCCCCCCCCCCCCCCCCCTCCCACTCAATCAATGATAGCGACCGCAAGTTGGATTTCAGGAAATAAAACAGCAGTGTGCCGTTTGTTCGATGTTTTTGCGGCTGATTATACGCAATCTGAGGTCGCAGGCCCCTTGCGGAGCACGCAGTCCGAAACCATATCGTCACGGCGCAGAGCGCGGTGCAAACCATTTGCCAAAGAGGGGCGATGCGGCTCCGGGCTACATGTTTGGGTTCCTCCCCTTATTGGCGCTTCTCGGCACTGGTACTAACTGAGGATCCTCACCGGACATGAATCGTGATGCGGGTTCTCATGTGAGTTCACGCGTGATACAGCTGCCTCATGCGGTGGATATGCTGACTTTGGGTTCGTGCACAGAAGCATACTCCCCCAACCTTCGTTCGGGGAGGGGGGGGGAGGGGGGGGGGGCTATTGGATTGGTGTCGTAATAAACACCACATACACCATGGTATTCTGGAAGAGATGTGGGGAAACAAGTCATTACTTATAGGACCCCACAAACCTAATAGAATTGACCGGTGTACTCTCAACCGCAGTGGTGCAAGCAGACTTCATTCGTACTTGGCGGCACTATGGCAAGATCTATTACCCGTGCCGCATCAACAGCAGTGGCGACGATATGTCATTCAGGTGATGAGTTTAAACGCAGCACTTGGGCGTACGTATACAAGCACTCAGATCAGCCGGACTCCCCGCTCGGCCCCACGCACCTGCTTCTGCGAGGCGCCGCGGCGCTTGTTGTTCTTGACGTCCACCACCGTCTGCATCATCAGCTCCGCGCGCTTGCTCAACGTGCCCGCCTTGGCCTTCTCCGCGATGCGCCCGGCCAGGCGCACCACAAAGGCTTTCATCTCCTCCGGGTCCTCGCCCCGCAGCTATGTGGACATGAAGACAAAATGGGACACGAGAGGACATATAAGATCATAAGAGGACAAACGAGGTCAATCAATGATGAAACAATACAAAAGACAGAGGGTAGACAGAAATAGGTGGACATAAGCTATGGATGCCTAGGACCATCGTATCGATTTAGAATTAAGTTCTTGCCTTGGGTGGAAACAATTAATGAAAAGTCTAGTTGCCACTCCATCCAGTTCTTTATGTAAATTCCACGTCGCAATCGCATTACTTTCTATATGTTTGCGCGGTCCATGTTCTGCCCCTCTTGTGCAAAGGAAAGGGGGAGGGACGAGACTGGTAACTAGCAAAGGTACAGAGTGTTCACAGTAGGTTGCGCCTCTGTGCGCTAGGTAGGACAAACTAGGACATACGAGGATATTGCATGAGGACATAACAGGACAACTGCCACGGAAAAGCGCCGGCGCGGCCAATCATAGACAGGAGCCATCAGGGGGCAGAATGGTGGTCAGCATGACACGTCCAGGGGAGGGGGGGGGGGGGGGGGGGGGGTGTGCAGAGCGGTGCGCAGACCTTCAAGCCGCAAGAGCTCAGCATCGTACTGATCACCGAGACATCGCCCTCCTCCAGCTCCTCTGCGCGCTCGTTTAGCAAGCCGTACAGAGTTGGCGCCTGCGGGGCAATAACGGAAGAGAGAGTGGGAGGTGCGACATAATCGGGCACCGGGGGGAAGGGGGGGGGGGGGGGGGGGGTCTGTCAGCCGGCGTCTGCTGCCCGCCAATTCCAAGCATCGGCCGCCGCTAGCCCGCCGGCCGGCATGTTGTTTGAGCGCGGGGTATTGAGGCATACTTTGCATGTATTCCGGGTTGCCACGCTGCTTTGGCACGCCGGAATTGTACCAGGGAAAACGGGCGCTTCTGCATAACTTGTTTGTACCGATACTGCAATATACCATCACGTGCGCTACGGGTGCCAGCGCCGCTATCAGAACCCGGGCACATGAGCCTTCATTCGGGTGCTTACTCTTGGTTCTGTTGTCTATACGTTTGCGTTGGGGCGGGCGCCAATAAGCACTGTCGCTCCTGGAGGTGCGTCGGAACCAGTCGCAGCGAGTAGCGACACACAAGTGCAACTTTCACTGACTGCAATGTCGTACTGATATAGGTTATCGGCTAGCTTGGAGAAGAAAGCCCGAGGCCCTACTTGATCCCAAACGCCGGAGTGCTTGTGCAAAATGATACGACAATTACAATTCCCCGTAAGAAAAGGACAAATGCGAGACGCGCGTCAGGATACTGGAACCACGCCTTGGATTCGCGGCATATAATCATTCTTGAACCCCCCTCCCCACCCCGAGGGCCGGCTATGGAAGGAAAACTAACTTCATCTTTGAAATATATCAGAATACACCACGAATACCACGCGGATATTCCGACTCATTGCTTCAAAAACATTGTTTTCGACCCGAGACCCAAATTAAATGGTACAGTATATAAAAATGTACTACAATTGTGTAGTATAGTGTGACGAGGGGCATACCGGGAGAAAGGGGAGAGGAGGAGACAACAAACCTGAAGGGAGAGAAAACGCAGGGGGGGGGGGGGGGGTGCAGGGGGGGAGGGGGGGTTGCCTGCAGGAGGCCGCAGGAGAAAAAGTGCGCAAAGAGGCGTGCCAGGTTGTGGCACGCCAGGCTGTCCTCCCGCTCCAGTGCGGCGCGCAGCGCCTGGGCCGCGCGCTCCAGGAAGGTGGCCGCCAGCTCCTGCGACCGCACAGACGCAGCGAGGCCCGCGACGCACGAGGCGGCGACGGCGGTGAACTGCTCCGTGGCGCGCGGCCCCTCCACCACCGCCTGCGAGGAGCGGCAACCAGCCGGCGGGGAAGTCAGGATCGCGGTTGTGCCTGAGTCCGTTTCGACACAACTTAACCCAACTTCATCACGTCGACTGGAGTTAGGTTCTGCTTAACAGCGTAACCATGGTAAAGTTCTGTTTCGCGCTTACATGGGGATTAAGCGCACCTAATAAGCAGCACACTCCCTCGGACTCTGCGAAACTTTTAACGGTGTCCTGGTCATAATACATGCATGTGGTAGCTCGCGTTGCGTTGCCATGCCGACGTGAAATTGGCGTCCTTAAGTTGCGCTCCCAGGTCAAGGGGAGCCTCACTTTACTCGGTGTACTCAACCTAACATTCAGTTGGGTCCGCGGGCCCCCCCAAAAAACGGAATTTTTTGCAGCAACGACTCGAAATACGCGGGCAGTATCTGTTGTTTATCCTGATATATTTCAATATAAATAAAGGTTGTCTCCCTTCGCAAGAGGGGGGGTAAAACAGGTTGATTTACCGCGAGCCCAAGGGTGTCTACGGTACTTGAAACACACAATAGTTTCATGAAGTCGGAGGGTCGCTCAACTTATTTGTGCTCGCTTAATTAGATTGAACAACGCAACCCAAGAGTACTTACGCACAACCCCGGTCAGGATGGGGAGAATTGTCACCAAGAGTGCAAGCCCAGGGGGGGGGGGGGGGCAAGGGATGGTGTAGGGCTGTGACCAACAACAATTGGTGGTACGGGCACTGGTGCTGAGTGTTCGTTAATTAAGAGGACTGTGTGGGTGCTGAATAAGCTTCGGATTCCGATGGGGGAGAAGGGGTGAGGGGGTGAGGCCGAAGGGAGTGAGGGGGAAAGGGGGGGGGGGGGGGGGGGGGGGGGATGAGCTCGCCTGCAGGATGTTGTCCACCGCGGCGTCGCGCACCACGCGCCGACTGGTGCCGTTGTACAGCGCCACGACGTCGCCCACGATGGCCTGGATGTTGGCCTCTGCCAGGCGGTTGAGCAGCCCGCGCACGCGCCGCGTGATGCGCTCGTCCTCGCTCGACGCGCCAGCGGTCGCCCGCTGGCGCGCGGCGGGCGGGACGTAGCGCCCTGGCAAAAGCGCAGCCCCCGCATCACGTCAGCGGTTACCATCCCTCACCCTCCTCCTTCTCCCAACCCCCTTCCCCCCCCCTGGGTGGCAGCCCAGCACCGCCCCGGTGCGTAAACACTTCTCAACCCCCTTGCAACACGAACAGGCGCCACCATCCGTCACATCATGCACCCGTGCACCCGTTAGTGGGCACCCCTTTCCGCCCCTCATGACACGAGCACAGCGATGGACATCGATGGACCTCAATCCGGAGCGCATGGCGTAGACAGAGAGCGTATGGCAAAGCGGCAGAGAGCAAGGTGGGGGGGGAGGGGGAACCTGCGGCGGGCGGTGCCGCGGCGCGGGCGACCTCCGTCTCCACCGCTGCCTCCGCCACGTCGCCATGCTCAGACAAACCGCCCGAGTCAAGAGCCCCCCCGTCACTGTCTTTGCCCTCGCCCTCACCCTCGCCATCCTCAGAGATCAGCTCCGACCCACTCAAGCCCCCCTCTTCCTCCTCCTCCTCCTCCTCCTCCCCGCCCTCAGACTCGTCGCTGTCAGAGTCGGCGTCTCCGCCCAGCAGGTCCCCCATCAGGTCGCTCCCGCCCCCGCCGTCACTGTCGCCCCCGCTGTCGCTGCCGCCCTCCTCCTCCTCCTCCTCCTCCTCCTCCTCCTCCTCCTCCTCCTCCTCCTCCTCCTCGCCCCCGCCGCCAGCCGCATCTCCCTCCAGCCCCGCCAGCAGGTCCTCCAGGCCGTCCCCCACGCTGGGCAACTTTCGCTTCCTCAGCCCCAGCTTCTTGGCCAGCTCATTCTGGAAGCGCACCTCTGCCTGCGGCGGCGGCACCGCGGATGGGCGGGTCAGCACCCGCCGCCGCATGCCCTGGCAAGCAGCTCCCCCCCCCCCCCCCCCCCCTTATGTTCCATCAGCCCTCCTTATGTACCATCAGCTCATACTGACCGCAGGATCAGTGATGGGGGGCAGCGGATCGGCGGATCGGCGATTCCACTTGCGGCAGTGGTGCAGAGGGATCCGCCTGGTTGCTGGTCCCCGGCATTGACACATAGGCTCGTTATAGCGGCAGCCTGCTTAAGTCTCGCCTGCTTCATGCTACCAAGGGTGCCCCCCCCCCCCCACCCCCACCCCACGTCCCCTCTTATAAACCAAATCACTCAATCCACGGCATGGGGCGGCCTGCCTGCCTAGCAATCCCGGTGGTAATTGGGCCGCGGGGGCACCACCTTCTGGGCGGCGTCATCCGCGCCGCGCAGCGTGTTGGGGTCGTCCTCCAGCAGCTGCTCAAACTTGGTGCGCTTGGAGGGGCGGCGCGGTGCCACCTCGCGGCCCGCCTTGTCCCGCAACCTCTCCTTCTCCTTCCCCATGCCATCCCCCTTCTCCTTGCCCTTGCCCCGGTCCTTGGCCCCCTTCTCCATGCCACCGCGCTGCTTCGCCTCCGCTGCGGTGGCCCGGCCTGTCCCCGTTGGCACAGGTTTGCCTGCCCTCTCCTGCATGTCAACACCGCGCGCCGTTGGTGACATGGAAGTGGCAGGGAGGGGAGACAGGACAAACAGGACTACAGGTGCCGGGGCGGGGCGGGGCGGGCGGGGGGAAAGGGAGGGGGGAGGAGACACGCACCGGCGCGGGCCGCTTGATCCCCGCCTTAATCTTGGCGGAGGCAGCAGGCGCACCCATCGCCTTGCCATGCCCCTGCCCCTGCCCCTGCCCGCCGGCAAGCGCCTTGCGGCCGGCCTTCTTGCCCGCGCGGGCCGCCTTGCGCGCCGCCTTGCGGTTGGAGATGCCAAACTGCCCGGCGGCGGTGGTGCTGTTGGCGCCGCGCAGGCCGCGGCCGCCCTGCGAGGCGGGCACGCCGCCAGCCACTGGGGGCCATGGGAGGAAGGGGCGGGCGCGATCGGCGCACTCAGCTGCAGGCAAAGGCCTGATAGTCGCTCGCCCATCTCGCGAATAATCGACTGCCAGGGGGGCTTCCTCTACATAACTACACATCTCTCACCAGCGACCACCCTCACGTCAGCGCCTAACTGCCTCCTTCCCAGAAAATGAATAAATAAAATACCTCCTGGCCTGTCCTGGCAGCGTTGGGCCACAATATATACGGAGAGTTACCCATCTCTTCAACAGCCGCATGTTACGTGTCCCTAAGTATGGCCTTCTCTCCCTCTCTGTCTCGACCTCTCTCGCTTCGTCAGCCCCCGCCCCACTGCGACCCCTAATCCTCCTGCATAGCCTGCCCGAATGTCCGCTTGAAAAAAAAAACACTTGTTCGTTCTCGCGGCAGACTTTCGGCATGCTGGGTACCCCCGATTAAAGCCAGCTCGGCCAGCGCCCAAGGAGCAGTTCACAACGAACGACGCGACAGGCGCTGCAGAAACGCGCCCCGCTGCCGCGTCGGACAGCTGGAGGAAGGTACCTGCGTCCTCGCCCGCCTCCGCCTCGGACAGCTTGAGCAGGCGGGCGGGTATCCGCGGCTGGAAGCCGCCGCTCCGCGCGCGCGCCCCGCCGCGACCCCCCTGACGGCCCCCCCCGCGACCGCGCCCGCGATCTCGGCCGCGGCCGCCGCCCTGGAATCCCATGCCTGTAAGATTCCTGTTGCGGCCACTCCACAACTACGGGTGGAAGAAAGACGAGCTGCTGTGTGCGGCAACCCGTTCCTACCTCCCCAGCGCAGCAACGCCGTCACTTCAGGCGACGACATCGACAGCCACAGCAGCCGCCGACCCGGCAGACGACGCGCGATTTCGTCGGTCGCCGCCACGCCGCCAGTAAGGACTTGTGACTATATATTTCGTGCTCGGCGCGCCGCTCGCGGAATATATATGTATTTAATATGATAAATAAACATGCTTATTTTGACAAAATAATAGGGTTTGGTGAAACCCTGACTATGTTCAGGGTATGGCGCTCGTGACCAGCAAGTCGTGCTGGGCACCGGCAGTAGCCGCCCCTGACTGACTACACTTTTAAGGCAGGGGTAAACTGGGCCAGCAACCACTCGCTGCTTTTCGTGTCTGCCATTTGCAGCTACGACGAACAGCATCCGCGTCGCTCGATGTGAAGAGCTCAGCTTTCTAGTACTCCGTCTGGCGAACGCGCATCGACGTTTACTCCCTACCGCCCGAGGACGACAGTGACTACCATGACTGGGGGCCGGACAGAACGAGGCAGCCGCCGCGGCATTACCGGCTGCAAATCAACCGCCGCGGGATTTTGTGACCGCTACGGCCGACTTACACCGCGAATTAGCTGCCATCTCCACCGCGGATGAAGAGCGTCAGGCGCGGCGCATCGACGACATGTTCGCGGCGGCCACCGCACAGCAACTCACCGCTGCTCTCACCTCGCAAGTCACCGCCCTGCTTTAAGGCGCTTTACCTTCCATCCCCGCCCGACACAATCGCACGCTTAAAACTCCTCCTCAACGAGCTGGAAGTCCTGAATCCCCGATGGCGATGGCGAGGCCGCCTATGCTGCCCTACGATCGCTTCCTATCGGTGGTACGAGTACTGCCAGTACCGTTACTACATGCGCTTCTGTAGCGCTCAAGATACCGTCGCCCCGCGAATCAGTGGCACTCCCTCCGTCAGTGGCAACTCCTTCCCTAGAGAACCGCAGCCAGGCGGCGGTACTACAGCTCCGCCCTCGGGTACGGGTACGGGTATATGTACCCACGACGACCATGGTTTTCCAACGCCACCTCAACCGTGCGGTTCGCTTGCGTGACTTCATGGCCCTCGCTCTTGGCTTCCAGTGTATGGGTGCCGCGGCCTCGCGACTTGATACCATGCGCTTGTACATGGCACGCGGGCCGGGCTCCCTATCGCTTTTCCAATCAGATCACGAGTCAGCCCGCAAGATTCCCCATGCCGCTCATTCGGCCGCCGCTGCGCGGGTGCAGGGCCTTCGCCCGCGCGGGGGTTCCGCGCTTGTCACATGCCCTGGCCCCACGTGTGATATTTACCCCTTTTGGCTTCGCTCTACGGATGGCTCGAACCAAAACGCCACGGATTTCGTAGTGGATCGTCTGCCCATATGCCCCGTTGCGAACTACAAGCACCGCATGCATACCGCTTTGAAAAATCTGCGGCCTTCCGTGGCGACTGAAGCGGGGGCGGTGCTCGACCGGGACCGCTCGGGAGTTGGCGACTTGACCCTTGAGACGAGTCGGCTGCGCTTAGCGGACCGCTCGCGGCCACCAGATTTGACGCAGGCGGGGTGGAGGGGCCCGGCGTGTGAATACATTATCGATTCTGCGTGCGTGTCCTCCACGACCCCCACTTGGGGCAACAACCCCCGCTAGTGCACCCCGTGGATAGCGGCGACCGAGGCGGAGCACAACAATCTGGCGGCGGACCGGGCACCTTCCGCCCCGGTGCAGGGTGTTCACCGGTCCTACCCTTTTGTGGTTGAGGACCGCGGCCGCCTCGGAAAATCCGCTTTAACGGTGGTATACATCTTCGCGGTGTTACTTGCTGCGCAACTTCCCTGGCGGTCCTTCCGCACCGACTTCATGCTTCCTTCGTGGTCAGTCCGTCCAGGCTCTTCGAAACTTTGTTGCAAGCCAGCCCGCTGAGTTCCGCCATCACCTGTCGCGCACGCGACGGGGGTTGTTGCCGCGAGTCTCAGCTTGCGTGCATGGTACCTTGGGCGGCATTCTCTCTGCCGGAGTGCAGACGGCCAAGTCTGATGCGTCTGTCCGTGCTCATTCCGCACCCTCTTCTGTTGCGGCTTGTACCGCGCAATTGATGTAGTGGACATTTTCTATTGCCTTTTCGGGTGGTTTCCTGATCGCCTTTTGCAGCTAGATCATGTAATTATACATATACAATATACATATATTCTCGCCATGTCATCGCGTCGTATACGTTCGACATCTGATGCAGTCTTCCTGCCTAAGCTACGTAAAATATTTGTGATTTACTATGATAAATAGCGATGTCGGCGTCGATATGTCGGCTATCGATGGGAATCATTAGAAGTTCAGAGGGTGCTTAGGAATATTCATGATCAATGTAAGTTTGTGATTTTAACAGTAATATGATAATTGGGGCATCTGCAAGGCATCACTGCCGCATGTGACACGCAGATAAAGTCGTCCATTCTTCAGTATGGTAGTACTGCTCGTAGCAACGGTGCGCATGGCATTTGCTAGCACTACGCATTATTATTTGTGCAAGATGTAAGGCACCGTCCCAGTAATGGGCATCGCCCCTGCAATGCCACAATCTCTAATGACAAATGGTAGGGTACACAAAGACATCATGCATTTATTTAGGCAGCTACGATTGACCAGATGATGCTCACCTTACAACGACCTTACATTCAGCATGATTGCGAGCAAGACAACATTTCGGGTGGGGTTGCCAGGGATTATTTGTGGCCGTGAGAAAGCAATCAATGCACTAATTTCAGCCAGGCCAAGGGATACCGCACCAAATATGTCATAGCTACAGAGCAAGTGTTACATGAATTGAAAAAAATAGCACGAATTCAGAAATTCAATGAACAGTCGTTCCGATCAACAAGTTTGAAGCGAAATATGCGTCATATAAATAGAGATAAGCTGTTGTCAATGTCCCGTTTAGCCAATTATGCAGCTGCCACGGAAGCTATAAATGAAAGTTGCTCCAAGCGGATTGTATCACCGTGTGCTGGACATCAAGAATAATGCCACACAGTCCGGTTGTGCCTCTCGCAGGCTGCAAACAGGCCGCCCCAACGTCATCGGCAGGCGTAGGAACCAGAACATCCTTGGCGCACTATAGTGAGCGCGTGGGTGCAGCATAAGCAGCTCTTCCCAAGGATCGCTGTGTTGCAGCCCTCTTCTCATTTTCCGACCAACAAAGCACGCCAGCGGTTGTGGACCCCGTGCGAACCTTGCACAAGATGCGCTCGAACGACTCCCGAAGCCAGGACAAAGTCGGCGCCCTGTCGTCTGCATCCCTTCTCTCACTTCTTTTGCATTTCCTGTCGACATCCAGTCCATCTCTTCTATTTGTGAGGCTCCGATACTGAACCCGAAGGACAGAGTTGCCAGCATTCTGATCGCCATATTTCCGTTTCTGGCGTCGCTCGACATATGCGTTGCTTTGATCGCCGAGGGCGTCTATCCGTTCGTCACAGCCGATCGGCACACGGATCGCAGGCTGAGGGTCCGAGCAAAAGCGGCGCTTGTCGAGGCGATCGTCGACGAGATACTGCTGGCGAGTGTCGACGGCCAACACTGACAGGCTTTGCCGCGGCGCGCCCATCCCTGCGCGGGTATACGACTCCCTGCGCGATAGTGCCGGCTCTGCAGCGGAGCATAACGATGTGTCAATCAACAGCGTAGTCTCGACTCATCAGAAGTGCGCCCGCGCCCGCCCCCTGCCTAACCAAGCACTGGAGTGGAGGAACAGCGCAAGTGCTTGTGACGTGGTGGAACCGCCGCACCGTATGGTACTTTAATCATCGTGTATGGGCTACGGTGTACCCCCGTGTTGATCCGCGAACAAGAATAAGTAGTCGCTATGCCACGACGCTAGCTGGACAGCCGACGGCAGGAACGATAGATGGCGGCTTCGTCGGTAGCCTCAATATGGCTCCCCTTCTGCGGCGACTTTGACGGCCAGGGATGCTGCGTTACACTAGCCCGACGGATGCTGCCTGCTGCGAGCAGCTAGCTGTCTGGGCCAACAGTCGCTTGCTTTTCTTGGCCTCCCTGCTGCTTGCTGCTGACGATTCCGCTCGAACTGGTCGTTAGTGTCGTCGCTGGGCACTGCTATTACGCGGTGTTGTCATCAAGAAACTTTGCTGATTAGTCCGATCGCGAAATCGATGTGGCTCCGCCGCCGCGCAGCGTGTGCGCACGCCGGATTGCTTTAGCGACTTAGAATCCTTACCAGGTCTCAAGTAAAAAGGATTAATTTACCGCCAGGTTTAAGCATTTTGCCGCGGTGATGCATGTACCTGTACATATAGCAAGTCGTCGCTGAAGGTATGGATTACCTGTATGCACCGTGTCGCTAAGAAAGAGCTAACACGCACGGCCAGTAGCAGCGCGGAAAGCGGCGCCGCGCGGAATAGCCAAATCAAACCAGTTGCCGCGATGTACGTTTTCGTCACATCCCTGGAAATAAGTATTGTCTACGGTACATGTCGTCCGCCGAAGGCAGTACTTAGACCGCGGAAACGGGTGTACGGGTAATAGCAGAATATCGTTGCTATTGCACGGGAGTACGGGTTAGCCACGCCGCTCATCAACTTCAAAAATACACGGCGATTTCACCGCCAGCGGCCCGCGGCGCGATGATAATGCTGGGGCGCGGCCGATGCCTTCCACATCGGCTTTCATTTCACCGACGCGGCTGGTGCTCGCTTGGACGAAGTAAGGATTAATCCTTAGTCGCTACTGGTACCTGTACTGGTGTGAATTACAAAAAGGACAGTTCCCCAGAACCTGTACTGGTACGGCGGGCGCCCATTTGCTGTCGATATGCTCCGAAACCACCCAACCCACTATGCCTGTACGTATTCAGCACCTTCCGGCGGATGACGGGATGTGACCGTGGTGCCGAGTCTGCGAACCGCCGAGCAAGGCAAGCACAGCGCGCGACGCAACTCAACCTACTGCCGCCCTTTTGAATGCGCAGCCGTGCGGCTGCAGAAGCAACGCAAGCAGCAGACCGCGCGATCGCTGGCGGGGCTCCCCCTTCGCTAGCCTCCGCGCCCTTCTTGCGGAGGCCTCTCGGCCCGGGAGGATGGCGGGAATGTTGAGGCGCGCGGGCCGTCGCGCCATCGCCAAAACGATACTGCCTCACGCGCTGGCCACTCGCAACCGATATAGGTCCGGCATGACCCCTTCCCACCCCAGCGGCTGCCGCAGGTGCGCCTCGCCCGCACCTGTGCTGCCTTTCCCGGACAGGAATTGCATCGAGAGGACACCAGTGCCATTTCAAAAATAACACCGTGCTGACACCTATCACCGGACTCTGGCGCTGGCATTGGCGGCTGGCAACGCAGGTTACCTGCGCAGGGTTGGCGGCCATGGCGTTGCGTATCACCCGGTCGTATACCACCCGGACTTTCAAATATCACCACTCCCGGATGACCACCGCTTTCCCATGCCAAAGGTAGTGCATTCCGTGCAACTGTCACCCCCAGTGCCGGCTCGAATCTAGCACAAGGCAGGCAGGATCCAGGCAATGCAACAGCCAGCAAGAGTGCAAGAGCGGGAGATTAATGAGTTTGGTCGGTAAATGTCGTTGCAGAAGCTCTGCCGTCCAATTCCAGAGCCCTTTAGGGACTGCAGTCAGTTATTTGGTCACATGTCACATGTACCCTGCGTTGCCAGCATTACCTAACCAGCCAGACCAGCTAATTGCCGCCGTCGCGCCACAAGCACCGCCGCCTCGCTGAGCTTTTTACGGCTGTTGTGGTGCCGCTGCGGCGGGTAGGACCACCTGCTGTACCTCCGCCTGCAGGCGCTGGGGATGGCCACGGAGGAGAACACCTTTGCGCCCAGCTACCCCGATGAGGACACGCTGGTGGGCCGCGGCACACTGACCTTGCCCCCCGTCCCCGCCCCGCTACGATTTAGCACACTGCGCAACCCACCACGCAGTTCCTATTGTGTCCGCCTGCCTGTCCTAGCGAGTTCCCATCCAGCGGCTCTCGGTTGGTGCGTTGGCGGCCACCTGCAGCTGATGAACAAACAGCCCAAACAGTCCACTTCATCGGCTGAGGCATTGCCGCTGCCATCGCAACAGGCTCTGTGCCATGATCGGGAGTACGTGCAGTCCTTCCTGGCAGGCACCATCTCCAAGGCCGACATGCGCAAGATCAACCTGCCGTGGTCGCCGCAGCTCCGGCAGCGCACCCTGATCGGCACAGGGTCAGCCATCCTCGCGGCGCGGCTGGCGCTGCAGTGGGGCGCCGCGTGCATGTGCAACGGCGGCACGCACCACGCGCACCGCGCGTACGGGGGAGGCTGGTGCATCTTCAACGACCAGGCGGGTGCGTCCCACACCATGCGGCATCCCACCGGCATGAAGTAGGCCTTGCACCCTCCATAGTATTGGCCGCCAGATGGCAATGCCTTAACCGCCGATATAGAGCATAAATATATATAGATGTATAGATGTAGATAATATATATAGCGGGAGGGGGTTATAGAGAGGATATATAAAGAAAGGATATGCATATATGTAGATAGATAGATATACACACACATACATATACATATATGTATCTGTATATATGTATATGTATATATACATCATATATGTGTGTGTATGTATCTGTATATATATATATATATATATATATATATGCATATATATACATTTTTCTATACACACAGAGAGAGAGGATCTGAGAGCGACAGACCCATGGTGCATGACATCACAATTGGTGATTTCTTGTGACAGAAGAGAGACATGAAATGAAAGTAATTGATACCTGCACTTCACAATACATACAAATAAAAAAGCCCGCATTATCCAACTAAGCAATCCAAAGCTTAAGGCCGGAAGATCCGCCGCTGGACGAGCCGATTTTGGGCAAGCAAACATCATGGTCTCGTACATATACGACTGGTGCCGTGGCCTCTGGCCGATCTGACGACGCTGTGCCTGCGTGTGTCTTGCCTCACCATGGGCGCAGTGGCGGCGCGGCTGGTGCAGCGGGACCTGGGCGTGTCGCAGGTGCGCCGGCCTTGACTACGCCGCTGGGAACCCACGGTGATTGCCATGCCATACCGGGACGGGCGACCTGAGAGCTCACCGGCGCGGACAATGCGCTCGCAGATTCTGTTCATCGACCTGGACGTGCACCACGGGGACGGCACCGCCGCAATCTTCCGCGACGACCCCTCCGTGTTCACGTTTTCCATGCACTGCGATGACCAGGTGCGGTGCGCCATGCATGGCAACTATACAAGCGACCGCGGTACTGCGCCATGCGGCCCCATCTGACGGAGGCGCGTCCTGCGCTGCTGCAGGCGTTCCCTGCGGTGCGCCCCCCAAGCAACCTGGACATCGGGCTGCCGGCTGGGATGGGCGACACGGAGTATCTGAGCCGTACGCGCGCTTATGGTCCCCTCCACCCGTGCCTTGCCACCCGCATTGCCGGCCCTTCTCGGTCCATCAGCGAAGCTTCCCAGCCGCGAGCAGCCGCTCGGCTGTCCTATCACCCCCCCCCCCCCCCCCCCCCCGCACGATTGCCTTCAATCCCGTTTCCCACCCTCCTGCCCGCACGCTTGGCTCAGGGCTTTCGGAGGCGCTGCCCCGGGTCCTGGACGACGTGCAGCCGCAGATGGTGTTCTACAACGCGGGCGTCGACCCTCATGTGGTAACCCCAGCGCTGCACCGACCGGCTGCTCCACCCCGCCGCCACCGCAGCCCACTGACGAAAGCAGCAATCCCAGCTCGTTTTTTCACTATGCGATCGAATAGAATCAATTACAATTACAATCAAGAATAACCGGAAGAAAGCGATACCGGCTGTAGGTCAAATGCCAACGAAAGTATTGCGGAGCTATAGCGAATGTCGCATATGCCAGCTCGACTTCAGGCTCAATATAAGATGGACAATGATATAGGCAAGCCGGCACCTGTACGGTCAAATGCCGCCGCGAAACTATTGCGGTGCTATAGCGAATGCCGCAACTGCCAGCTCAAGTTCAGACTCGTAGGAAGATGCACAATGATATAGGCGAGTCGGCACCCGTACGGTGGCAACTAGTGCGTCGAGTGCATATGCAGCTGGCGCTAGGAGCTGAGCCCTGCGCACTGCCTTGCCCGATGTCGCAGGATGACGCGCTGGGGCTGCTGGCGCTCACCGACTACGGCATCCAGGAGCGGGACCGCCTGGTCATCGACGCCTGCGCGGCGCGGCGCATCCCCGTCGCGGCGGCCATCGGCGGCGGCTACTCGCCGGACCACGACAGCATCGTGGAGCGCCACGTCTCGGTGCACCGCGCGGCGAGGGATGCCCTGCAGGTGCCCACCCCCCGGGTTTCCATTCCACTATCCCCACCCTGTGCCTGACTGCCATCATGACACCATTCTGCCGGTCCCTGCGCCTCGAGTGGCAACGGTTCAAAGGTTCTTGCCCGGCCATGACGGGTACGGAGCTGTCGGGTCGGCTGAACTTTTGGCTGCACTGGTGCAGGCAAATGGGCCCTGGGGGCGGGTGAGGCTGAGGCCGCGGGCAGTCGAGGGGCAACGGGACTGATGAGCCGGCAGGCAGGCATTGCCTCCGCCGATAAGCGCGCCGCGATGCCCAGAAGCAACAAAAGCCGTTTCCCGATTTGGAATGCATCAAGGCACATGAAGCTCCCGCGTGCGCCTTCGTTGGACACCTGGTTCGACCCTGGGGTTGGGCAATTACCCTGGTAAAACCCTGCGTGTACTACCGCTGCGCATTTATTAGCCCTTTGGGGCTCGACAGAGGCGATGGTCAAGTTGGCTAGGCCGAAACTACGACGGTGCGTGGACGGCGTCTATGGAGGATTGCCGCTCTCCCTGTAGGTCACGATCTGGACATACTACAGGGTTATACGGCCCTGGTTATCCGGGAGACCTTACTTTATTAAATGACACATTTAAACTCAAAGCAGCAGGATAGTCCACTGCGCCGTGCTAGCGTTGATGCAAGGCCATCCACATGCACAGAGACGGCAGCATGGATCAGCCGTTCTGCTCCTACATCGTCAGATGTCAGTTAAGCATTGCAATTTCCAGCCGCTTTTATGTACCGACACATTTGGTTTGGCTTGCAGGTCTCCAAAGTAACGACATATAACCGAAGAAACCATTTGTTTTTTAGGCTTGCAGGTCTCGAAAGTAATGCGGGTTCCGACGCACTCCCTAGAACCCATAATTTCTAATTAAGGATTTGGCGTTGTATTCACGGTGTATTCCGATGTTTTTTACGATTAACAAAGTTTTTCACCCGGGGAGGGGGGGGGGGGGGGGGTGGGGGGGTGGTGGGTGGGGGGGGGGGGGGCGGGGGGGGGGGGAGGGGGGTCGAAATTAATATTGTTCAGGGCGGAACCCTATCAACTAAAATAAGCGCGGTTACCACGGCGTTCACTCAATCAGGACAGAAATGCGAGGTGGAGGCTAATAATAAGGGTCGGAGCAGCAGGCAAAGCAGATGCTGGCTCCAGCACTGACGTGTGCCTGAGCGCCAACCACATCGCGCGCTTGGGATCCTTCAGACTGGCGTGCGCGGCGCATATTATTTCGCTTACAATGTAGCGATATATTATTGGCTCTGCATGAAGTGATATTATTTGCTGCTTGTGAAGAAGAAGGATATTGCTACATAAACCCACATCTTGGCTGTCCTCAACTCGAGATGTAAGGCACATCAACCTAATTAAGCGTCGTTCACTACTATTTGCGGTCAGCGTCAAGCTGCTGCTGCTGCTCAGTATCTGTTGGCCCCATCGCCCACAAACCACGGAGGCTGCTGCGACTCGTCCGCAATCTCCTCCGTGCGGGAGCGGATACCCTGCAGCAGCGCAGACATGTCGCCGGCCTCCGTGCCGTTGACATCGAGCGGCATGGGCCGGAAAGCATCGCCCTGGCCGGCGGGGAGCGATGCCTCCGCCTCCGGTGGTAGCTCGTCGAGCAGCCGTTCCAGCATAGGATAGCCAAGGGCAGTGAGGTCGGCCGCGCTAAGTCGCCCGTAGGTCATCTGCTGCAGCAGCCGGCTCTGCTGATAGAAATCCACCATCATCATCTCCATCACGAACGAGTCGGTGTCCGCCACCGCCTGCCGCGCGCACGCCAGCTTGACCGTTGGAGTGTCGAGCCACCTGCTCCACTGGCAGTTGCCGTCAATGCGCCACGCATCCGCCAGGCTGGATGCGGCGGTGTCGCCACTCACGGGCCAAATCATCATACTCTTGTCGAGGCCCGACGACGCGAGATGCGTACCATGAGGCGACCAGGAGACAGAGCGCACGTTTGAACTGTGCCCCACAAGCGTGAGAGTCTCGTTCCACAGTTCCCCGTCGCCCTTCGCAGCGTCGGGGAACAGGTCCCATATTCGGACAGTGTCGTCGTCGCTGGCGCTCGCCAGCCGACCCTCCACCGACCACTCCACGCTGCGTACGGTCGAACTGTGGCCTGAGAGAGTGGCGGGTGGGACGGTGAGGTTGAGCGCGCCATCGGCGACGCCTTCCATCGACAAGCTCCACACGAGCACCCGGCTATCATCAGCGCCGCTGGCGAGGCGGTAGCCGTCGGGCGCCCACCCCACCGCACGCACCGAGCTTGTGTGCCCCCGGACGCCTCCATGTGATGTCGAGAACATCCCGGCGGCTACCGCGTCAAGGCCCACCGAGAGGGCGGCAATGTTGCCGCCGAGCTCCAAAAATGCGCCAGACGACAGCAGCCACACGCCGACGCTGTTGCCATAGGACCCCGCCGCCAAGAGGGCGCCATCGGCGGAAAAGGCGACGGAGCGGACGTAGCCCTTGCCGACGAGATCATCCAGAGAGCGTGGCGTCCAGGTTGGGGCCGTCGCAGTATTGGTGCTCGGGGCTGGGCGGCGCCATACCGTCACACGCCCCGTGTCGTCGGCGGCTGCCAACGAAGCACTGTCGGCGCTCCACGCCAGCGCACGCACCGCCGTCGCGTGCCCCGCCAGCCTGTGCAGGTTGGGATTGTGCAGCCAGTCGTCGCCGGTCTGGCCCATGTACTCCCACAGACAGACCGTGGCATCCGTGGAGCCGGTCGCGACGAGCGTGGCATCTGCCGACCACGCCACCGACCGGATGCTTTCCCTGGCCTGGTGGCACGACAGCGCCATCTCCTGCGGGCCCCAGCTGCCGAGACGCGCAGCCTCCGTCCTCCACACACGCACCCGGTCGCCGACAGTCCCGGTCGCCAGCTGGCTGCCGTCCGGACTCCATGCGCCGGAAGTGAAGGTGTTGCCTTGACCATCCAGCGTCTCAAAGGGTTCGATCGGGCTCTCGTCCGCCGAGGCTCTCAGATCTGCCTCCCAATAGAGCTTGACGCTGCCCTCCAGCGAGACGGTGGCCAGCGTGCCGGTGACTGCAGACCACGCTACCGCGCGCACCGACTCGGCGTGACTCGGCAGCGCTCGCAGCAGCTGTAAGGTGGGCACAGCCGACGACGCCGCCGCGGTATTTTTATCGACGTCAGTCCCCGACGCGCCCACGCCGTTGATGCTCCAAACCTTGGCCGTCGTATCGTCCGAGCCGCTAACAAGCCGAGAGCCGTCCGGCGAAAATGCAAGCGAGTTTATGTCGTCGCTGTGCGCGTCGTCGACGCGGGCGAGCAGCGCGGGTGCGCTGGGGTCTGACAGGTCCCACAGCGCGATGCTGCGGCTGTTGGCGCCCGACGCCAGGAGGCTGCGCCCGCCGGCGCCGCTCCAAGCCAGCGCGCGCACGTCGCCGCCCTGCCGCGGCAGTATCTCCGCCAGCAGCAGAGGCGTCGTCAGCGCAGGGCCGTCCTGTACACCATCGTCGTCCGCCTGAAGCGCCGCGTCGAAAGCATCGGGGCGCAGGTCCCACATCAGTAGCCGGTCGTCATTGCCGCCGCTCGCCAGATACTCGCCATTACCCACAAACGCGAGCGCTTCGATGTTGCCGCCGTGCGCGTTGCGGATGACTAGCGGGGCGGAGGCATTCCATCGCGTCGAGGGGTCGTTGTCGGCTTGGAAGGCGTCCCACCAGGGGTTGCGCCAGATGCACAGGTTGTCGCCGCTGGTGCCGGCCGCCAAGTGCGTGCCGTAGGGACTCCATACCAAACTCATCACGCGAGAGCCGTCACAGCTGAGCACCGTCGGCGCCTCACGGACCGGCACGCCAAAGGTGCCCGTCGACCGCCCCAGCGGCCAGATGCGCACACTGGTGTCGTCGCTCGCGCTCGCGAGCGTGCGGCTGTCGGGCGAGAAGGCCACCTCGCGCACCCAGTTGGTGTGCCCCTCGAGCTCCCAAAAAACATACGGCAGCATGCCGGTCAGGTGCTTCACCACAGCATGCAGCGCGGGGTGAACCAGCGGCTCCTCATCGACGCGCGACGCCACCTCCGACGCATACAGCACCGCGCGCAGCTGCCCACAAAAGGAAGGACGGCAGGCACATGCGAACGCAATCAGCAATCCTTTCTTCCCTGCGACACTATATGGATGGGCGTTGAAACTGCTTTCACTGCAGCGATGCAGCTACTGACGCTGACAACTATCCGCCATCAGCACACACGGCGGCAGCAATTACCAGTTTGATATTGGCCTGAGCTAACTGACATGGATATGCCCACAGCACTGCAGTGTGGCAAATCAAGGGTCGGGGACATAGCCTCGTGGGCATGAAAATTAGGTGTCAATGGGACAATTTGCAGTGAACCGCATGTGTGCACAAGCCTGTAAATAGACAATCGGTATATAAATATATGTGAAATGTTAACATGAATATATGTTGCGGTGATGCCCTTTAACCACCTAGAGCTCGATGCAACGTTCCTCTCCCTCTCTCTGCCTCCATATATATATATATATATGGCTCTCTCCATATATATATATATGTGTGTGTGTGTGTGTGTGTGTGTGTGTGTGTGTGTGTGTGTGTGTGCGCGCGCGCGCTTTTGTGCGCGCGCGCTTTGTGCAGCAGGCTCACGGGACTACAGACGCAAGGAAGCCCAGCGGTCTCGGTGCTGTGACAGCGGGTTGAAGAGATATGTGGGTGGGAGCGGCACCTCCTCGATGCGCTTGGGCACCCGCGTTGTGGACAGCAGCAGCAGGCCCATCTGCCGCTCCTGCTCCCTCAGCAGATCCTTCTGCGTGGTCGCCCACATCGCCCAATTAACCGCTTCTCGAGCACTCTTCCTCGCCTCCACCCGCAGCTGCTCCGCTTCGTCCCGGGCAAGCAACGCATTCTCGCGCTCCGTCAGCGCCATTTCCGTCTGCCGCTCCGCCTCCTTTTGCGCCTCCTTGGCGCGCTGCTCCGAGCTCAACGCGCGCACCGCCATCACGCCCGCCGCCACGCCGCCCGCGAGGATGAGCCCCACCACCAGCACCGCCAGCAGCTTGGCCAGCCGCCGCGCCCGCGCCGCGTGTCTGCTGGACGCCCGCGCATACTGCAGCTGCAGCTTGGTCGGCACCGGCAGGATGCCCGCCTTGAGGCCGATTTTGCACCAGTCGCCCCACTTGTCGCTCTCCCCGCGGTTGAGCAGCAGGCTGTTGGGGTGGTCCTGCATCATCCACTGCAGCGCGCGGTGCTGCAGCCACGAGTGCTCCTTCGCGTACTCCAGGTCCTTCTCCACAAACTTGCGCAGGTTGTGGTGCACGGTGGAGTGGCCCAGGTTGGCAAAGTCCAGCTCCCGGCAGGCGCAGAAGTTGATGGAGGACAGCGTGTTGAACAGGTTGGTCACCGCGCTCAGCGTGAGCGGCCTGCCGGGGGTGAGCTCCACGCCCTCAAAGTTGTGCAGCGCGGAGCCGTTGGCCGGCTCGGTCTGCCAGGCTCTGGTCGGCCCGCCCATCATGGTGAGCAGGTCCCTGCCGGGCAGAGGAGCAGGGAGTGGTGAGGGGAAAATGTAGACAAGGCAAGGGGAAGGGGGCTGTCACGGACTGCCGCCCTCCCTTTCATCTATCCCACATCCCTGGCGTGTCATGTGATTGGGTGTGCCGGCCGCTGAATTAGCGAATTGTTTGACACCCTCAGTTATTTACTTACCCGGACACGTACTCTTATACATCTCAAGATAAATATGATTTGTCCTTCTGCGCGAGGGGTCGACGCAAGCAGTCAAGTGCAGTGGCTCCAGTATAGCATGGACACAGCTGCCGTTTATGTTGGTGAGGGTGGAGCCGCATGCAGCCGGGAGGGCGGGCCGCACCATGCGCCCTGGTCCAGCATGACCACCACGAGCGGCTTGTTGTACTTCACCGCGTACGCCAGCTCCTGCGTGGCGGCGGGGCATGTCATTTATAGGTACGAGTGCAGATAGGTAGATGGCGGCGGCGCATGGTTGCAGCGCAGCTGATGCACAGTCGCTGAGGGGTGGGTGAGCAGTCGACCTGCCACGGCATGCTGGGCTAACCTGCAGGCAGTTGAACGACAGCAGGTAGTCCTGGTCGATGAAGCACACCATCTGCAGGTGGGATGGGGAGGGGGGAGGGAGGGGGGCAAGCTTAGATCGGAACATCCAACGGTGGCAGGAGCTGGGCGCTGATGCCGTTTGAGGGGGATGGAAGCGGTAGGGCGCAGGGGGGCAGGGGGGGGGGGGGGGGGGGGGGGGGGTAAAAACCCGACCTTGGAGCAGTTCTGAATGGCCTCATCAATCTCCCGCTTCCATGGCACCGGCCCCTCGGCGTGCAGGTCCAGAAAGTCTGCCCAGAAGATGAGGCCAGGGCCGCCCTCCTGCGGAGCACGCCACACCGTGGGAATACCGGACGGGGAACATCAGAGCCGAGGACGCGCCCGTTTTCGCCGGCGCCCCAGCACCGCTAAGTCCCCATCTAGCACAGCGCCACAGCGCCACGCCTCTACCATGCTGCACACTGCATGTACTCGTTGTACGGTACTGCCCATGTGCTGTGTTACTCGAACGCATACACTGCAGACCGCGCGCATATTTTACGCAGCTGACTGCAAAAACATATGCTGCCGTGCGGGCCCACAGCCAGACTCCAGCTGCGCTGCTGGAGCACGGGATGCCACCCCCCCGTTGCTATCCGGTGCACTGGTAGTGTTGGGAGCTGTATGGCAATGGGTAGCATTCCTTTTACGCTCCTCGCCAGCGACCTTCTAAACTCGCGTCTCCTCGCTGCCGCGACCCTCTGCCATGCTGCTGCCGCAAGCGGGCCAGCGAATCACATGCCGTAAACATAACGAAAGCGCGTTCGGCACCTAGACGCGTTTCCGTTTTAGACGCCGGAGGCGGGGGGGCGGGGGGGGGGGGGGGGGGGGGGGGGCTCACCCGTCGGGCCTCTGTGAGCGAGGAGAACATGTCGAACTTGCGCTTCTGGCGCGCTGCGTCTCCGCTGCGCCAGCAGTGCGACAGGAAAATCTGGTTGCCGACCTGGTCGCCGGAGCCGATGGAGGTGAAGCGCTTCAGGACATTGCGCCGTCGCTTGGCGAGCTCCCCCTCCCGGAACTGCTGCACAAGCGACGCGGTGTCCGCCCGCGCCGTCAGGTCCATGTCGGGTCCGGAGCGCATGGAGTTGTGCTTGCTGACTCCGGCGGTCGTGGAGTCGGCATTGACGCTCGCTGGTAAGGAAAGGTCGTCGGCGCTACTGGAGAGGCTGTGGGAGCGCTGTAAACCGTCGCGCAGTGACGAGTTGCCCGTACCGGTACGACTGCGGGAACTACTAGCGCCAGCATAATACTCATCTGAAGGCTGATGCTGACCGTCACCGCCCGCTGACGGCAGACCCGCAGGATGAACGCGAGGCAGCATCGGGTCAGCAGCGGCCGGTACCTGCTTTCCAGCACCGAAACTGCGCCTCTCAAGCTGATGATGCTAAGTAGCGACTGGCGACCTCAGGCGCGCCGGGCGGCTGTCGGGCGCGCACATCCTGGGCAGTCGTGCTGATGGCTGTTGTGGCGAGCACGAGCCTCGCGGTCGTGCTGCCGCCCAGTTTTCACCATAACGATAATAACACCCTACTATATAATTAGCGACTCACAGCAGGTTTAATTCGGGGGTTTTTTGGTGATAACGGTACCGGTATAAACAGCACCAGCGCCAGCAGTAACTAGCGCTTGCACTCGTACAGCAGAGCTTTGCCAAAATACGATGATACGATGTTCATCCTGAAAATACAAGCTGTGGCGAAAAATGCCACGTGTGGATACGTGGCCCTGTATCATGGACGCCGGTACAATACCACGTACCGCGTATTCACATCATGGCATTTTTTCAGCACAGGTCGTATTTTCCAGACGCAGCCGGTCAGCCGCGCAGCAACATCAACGGCTCGTCACGGCACGGAATTACTCATCCCAGTATCGTACCAGGGGCGCGACGCCCCGGACCGCCGCTGTCTGCGCGACGGATTATTCTGCCCCCGGCCAGAATTATCCGAAGGGGCGAAGGGGGGCGAAGGGATAGACAGGCAGCGCACATGTAGTCCCTAGGCAGCGCACATGTAGTCGCATATAACTAATAAAACTCGATAAATTCGCATATAGCTAAGCGAGCGACTAGTCGGGGCTGGGATAAGCAGTCCCATCATCTTCCATCTGCGAACCGCGCCTACAAAGGGGCGGGACACGTCCCCGCCCCCCTCCTTTCCTCACTTCGTGCCGCGTCGTTTTTCTCGCGGGTAGTTCGCCTCCGTGCCGGCCGCCCATGCTACACCCCTCCTTATAAATATGGGGTTTGCAAATTTGGTCCACATGCCCATGCGCACCTACACTGAGACCGTGCGCTCGTGCATGCATGTTACTCATAGTCGTACGGTTGGGGGTAAATGCCGTGATAGCGTGATACAACCCGTATTGCCACACAGTAGCCGTTGCCGTCAACACTTTCATTCAAAGAAAAACAGGGGTTTTGGCGCTAGCGCTTATTCAAAACCACAAATTGCGCCACTTGTGTGCATAATAGGCATGGGACACCACTGCCCTCGTACTCATACCACATCAGCCTTGGTATGATCACTATAAATACATGAGCTAGCTGCAAAAGGCGATTGAGGAATCACCCCAAAAGGCAGTAGGAAACGTCCACTACTACCGCAACTGCGAGGTGGAAGCAGCAACAGAAGAGGGTGCGGAATGATCAATATCCACCATACGCGTAGGGCATTAAATTATCTCATTCACGACCTGGACCAAGCCCTACGTGTCGATGACGATGGTTTATGGGCAAAATTATGGACAAAATGTGGTTGTGATCGTTGCACTCGCAGGCGGGAGAGGGGTCTCGCGGCCTCCTTGCCGTAGGCCAAAGCTTTTCTATAGTAGTGCATGCTCGTAGCGCGCCATGGTGAGCCCAGTGGGACGGCAATGGCGTGCACCTTAATGCGTCGATGCTGCGAAGTAATGTTGTGAAAGGGGGAATCCGGCATGGAGGCCGTGGGCATCGCTCAAGGGGGCATGTGCCAAGTATGATGAGTGGCCCGTGCACGAGTTCACACAACACAACACACTGTGCCGCCACGGCGCCATGTATGAGGTTTTGAGATCCCCTTGGCGTAAGTTTCACGCCAACGTGTTGACCACACGCGGACACATACATACCTCAGATTTCGACATATAATTTCTTAAAAAATCGAAAGAATGCCTAAGTATGACCTAGGACGACTGTGCTGTAGATGTGTAAGTTATGGCCCTGCTCGCGTAGTGTTATTGGTATATATCTATTTGAAAAGTTTCCGACGTTTCCTCGCAAGGCACTGAGCGATATATCGCGAGTTTGGGAGCTAGACCACAAGGCAGCACTGCAATGGCGATGGTATCACGCCACATCGTGCACGGGTGCACGCCACTATGGCCCGACCCCAACCAAAAATACCCTCGCCTCTTTGCCGACATGTTTCCTTGCCCACTACCCATGGCCATCCTACCATGCAATGGTAGTCTGTGCATGCGCGGCGGGACGGGGACTGGGACAAGATGTAAATTGTTCCATTTTCAGTGAGTCAAAAGTGAAGTATAGTGGCCTGCACTGTTTACGCTATGATATTGCCTATTTCCCGGCGGGACATGCGGGGCACCAACCCCCGCTGTTACGGGGACGTACTGAAAACGCTCACTGCCAGTGGTCCAAGTGCCACCCGTGTAGGACACTTGTTAGGGCCAAAGGGCTTGCTTACACCCTATGCTGTGGTCTCTAGCTCCGGTATTTACAAAGCAGCAGCGGGGCGGGTGACGTGAAGCACGCGACAACGGACGGATGGCAATTATGATATGATATGCGGGTAATCATCAACTGTAGAAATCATTCCCAGGATCCGGGACTTTGAAACTGCCCGGATGACGATATACATATCATGTTTTTTTTTTAATTTACACGTAGAAATATTGGACTACCGAGCCAGCCAGCATGCAGTAGTGGGGGGGGGGGGGGGCAGCATACATATGGACTGAAACGCACGCTTCGGTTCAATTTTAAAATTAGTTTCCCTTCAATAAGCAGGATTACTCCCCACGCACATGCCATATATTATTACCCTGTAGCGACTTATAATGCTCGGCTCGACGAGATAGAAGCGAATATAAATAACCGGCGGCGGGAGGACGGCGATATTTTGCTCTCGGTGTGTCCGCCCCTCGCCCAGTCATCAACTCGACGACACCACGATACCCGACGACGACCCGCCAGCCTCCTCCCAGTCTTGCCCGCTCCCTGCCCTCCTGCGCCGCCGACGCCAGCAGTCGCCCCCACCGGACCGTACCGTGACCACCCCAGGCAAACATCCACGCCGGCGCTGAGCAGCGGGCTGGCACATCGAGCCCGTCCTTCCTCGACTAGGAGCAGAAGCGCTTGGGAGAGGGGGGGCGAGTGCGCGGCGGGGCAGTACACAACGGAATGGGGTGCGCCCCCGCTCTCCTCTCCCCGCTCACCTCCACCAGTCCCGCCAGCGCCAGCGCCAGCGCCAGCCCCTCCTTCCACCCGCAAAGGACTGTGCCTTGGCCAGCGATGTCGCCGTGCACCGACCCACGCGTCGAGTGTGACGCGGTGCTCGGCGCCCAGCAGCCAGCGCCTCCACGGCCCGCCAAGCTGCCCCACATGCTTGCCCCCCCCCCCCCCCCCCCCCCCGGCCAACACACACACACACACACATCCACCCAGGCACGGCATCCCCCTCTCCAGCCAACCACTCCCTCACTGACATACTGAACACCCACTCTGATCACCCGTACTACCACCACCACCTCTGCCACCATCTCCATCCGCACGCCATGTCCATCTTCATCCCCATCCCCATCCCCATGTCCATCTCCAGCAGCAGCTTCGTTCCCACTGCCCGCACAGCCGCCCAGGGCTGGACTGGCACAGCCACGCAACTCCGCGGCTCTTCTTGCCCCCCCCACCTCCCCCGTCCCCTTACCCCTCCACCCGATATCGCAACAGTCCAGCTGCCGGGGCGGGGACGACCATGCCGCTGCGTGACGCTGTCCGCGCCATGGCGCCGCAGGGGATGCCCGCGCTGCGGCGCCGCCTCTCCCAATCCAGCCTGCGGCCGCTGCGGCGCGGCCTGCGCCACCGCCGACCCCGTGGGTGACAGAAGCCATGCCACGCATGGCGCTGTCGGCACACCGGTGCGCATAGGATCGACTCCCTCCCCCTCACCCCTCACGCCACCACACACACACCCGGGAAAAACAGCAGAACAGCGTTGACCTTACTCGGATCATGCTTAAAATGGCTGTCCCGCCTGGACCGGACCCGCTCCATACCTCCGCTGAGAGTGCCACCTGGCTGCATGCGTCCGGGCAGCAGGCTCAGCGTTCTGCCCAGGAGGCACGCGGGCAGGGGGCTAGGCGCCACCCGGAGCTCGCGAGGCAGCGCAGCGAGCCGCGGCGGGTCAGCCCAGCCACAGAGCAAGCGGTGCGGGGCCTGAGGCTGCCCCCACGGCAGATAAGACCAGACTGAGGCAGCAAAGGACGCCCTCGCTCCCTTGCTCCCCCCCCCCCCCCCCCCTGATCAGCACCCGCCCCGCCCTGCGCCTCCGCCAGGACGAGCCGGCCGGGCGGCTGGAGTACCTGCGCAGCCTGCAGGCAGGCGTCGCGTCGCTGCGGGGGGAGGCGCCGTCGCTGAGCAGCCGCACGCAGGCCCAGCCGCGGGTGAGCGCTGTCATGCCGGCCTCCGCCTCCCTCGCCTCCCTATGCCCTCTCCAATTCCACCTGGGCTGCGCGTCATCGCTCCTCGCTGCAGGTAAGCAGCCAGCGGACGAAGGCCCTGCGCTGATGCCGTCCTGTGATGCGGATGTGATTGCAGGGGAACAGCGCCAGGGGGCGCTCCGCAGGGGTGGCGCTGCTGGAGGGGGCGCTGGAGATCCAGGTGGGCGGCCCTGGAGCGCAGAGTGGTGAGGTGATGAAGGAAGGGGGCGAGGAAAGCAGAGAGGGCGGCATGATGATGGAGTCCAGAGGGGGAAAGGGGGATGCGCTCCCACATCGATGCTGCCGGCAGCTCTGCGCCGCGGCGCCCTGCCTAACACATGCCGGCTTGCTGCCGCCGCGGTGCGGGTTGGTTTGCCAGGCGAGCATCAGCGGGCTGAGCGAGCGCTCGCGGGAGCGCAACACCGTGCTTCGGCACATGCTGGAGCAGCAGCGGAGTGCGGGTGTGTGCTGGCGCCTTCATCCCTTGCACGCCCCCCTGCCCCCCCCCCCCCCCCCCCCCCCGCGGCCCGTTTTCGTCTTTTGCGCCCCCATATCACGCCACAGCCCCCGTTGATGTGCGTCTTCTAAGTACACATCAACCGGAGGCCGCACAATTCAACAACAGGGAGGCAGGCAGGCAGGCAGGCGCGGCCCTCCCTCGCCCGAGCGCCGCGCTGATGCTCTCTCCACGGCCGCTGTCTCTGCCGCTGCAGCGACTGTGGCGATGCGTAGCCAGCTGCCCAGCGGGAGGGGCGGCCCGCCCGGGACGTCGGAGCCCGCGTTCCACAGCCGCCCGGTATCAGGCCGGCGTAAGCGCCCCCCCCCCCCCCCCCCCCCCCCGCCCCCCCGCCCTCTCTCTCAGGCCCCTTGATGGCTTTTCTCCCCGCTCATGGCCTGGCATGTCATGCAGTAATGCTGCACCCCAGCTCTGCATGAATCTCCCACGCTTCAAACCCGCCGTGTCACGGGCCTGGGGAATGCAGAGCATCACTGAAGAGCATCACCTATTGCGTGCGGCCATGTTGAGCGCAGCGCGGCGGGACTGATGCGCGACCCCCCCCCCCCCCCCCCCCCCCGCCGGTGGACCCCCTTCTCCCTTCTCCCTTATTCTTTCCATCCCATCCCTGCTGCAGGGCCCAGCTCAGCCCGGCGCGCGGCGGTCCCAGAGGCATACCATCGTGCCCGTTCACCGAGCAGCGGTACAGTGGACGGGGCGCCCACCATGGTGCTGCCCCCCCCCCCCCCCCCTTCCCCCCTGCCAAGGAAACAGCACCAACGGCTACCATGTCCAACACATGCACACTGTCATTGCTGCTGCTGCTGCTGCTGTTGCATCGACGTGCCGCGCTGTGTACACCTAGCTGGCCCCGCTGGGCGCTGCGAAAAGCAATGATTGCTTCGCCACATCTCGTGTACGGTGGCCGACGCGCCCGTAAGAACTATTAAGTGCTATATGCCTCAGATTATGCTCTGTAAACAACTGCCTACAAGAACATTTGCTATAGTTGCGCAAGAGTTTCGCCAATATTTAACCTCTGGCAGGTGGGGCAGGTTGTTATTCGCAGTGCTCTGAGTTCCGCGTCGGCACACCGGAGTCAGTCACGGCAGCCCGAAGCCAGTTGAACTCGCAGCAATAGGCATCCCGGCCACGCCTGCTGGTGCTGCTGCTGCCCAGGCGTTGGCCAGCACCGACGTGTGCCGCGGCCCCCGCCGCCGCAGGACGCCGCCGCTCCCAGCCTAGCCATCCAGGGCCAGCAGCATAGCGCGCAGCGGCTGCTCGCGCAGCAGGCGGCGGAGGCGGAGGAGCGGCGGCTGGCCGTGCAGGCCTTCCTGGCCGCGCAGGAGACGGTGCCCCTCCCCCCCCCCCCCCCCCCCCCCTCTCCCCCTCCTTAGCCCATCTCTTCCCTCACGGCCATCTAGCGATATACGGGGGCAGTGGCAAAGGTCCCGCCACTACCGTATAGGAAGCACCATGCGGTGTGGCGGACGGCGCCAAGGCATCGAATTGCTCTGCACCATTGCATGAGATTCCAAGTGCTTAGAGTCAACCCGCACCGCGCTCATGCGCAACTACTTTCCCCGGAGGGGGGGGGGGGGGGGGGATGGCTCCCCTCATGGATACCCTGGTGAGGCGCCCAAGTGTAAGGGTGGCCAGATCTCAATGACCTGACCTAATGACCTGTCAGACCTAATGACATGTAAGAGCGCCCGGAGTGGCGGCCCAGCTGAGAATCGCCATCACAGACAAGCGGATATATATGTTTAGTGCGAGCACAGGCATCTGGTGCTCACTCGCAATCGATGGAAGGATTAGCTGTGACTCGTGTGTGGCCCTTGTGGTAGAGAGCTGGGTGGTGCGGTTGTCCCTGGCCAGTGATCGCTTTGCGGAGCATTGGCCCGACACAGTGAACCCCTAAAGGCCCCGACCTTGTATAGACTGGGGCGGCGGCGTTGGAGCATGGCCGGTGGATGTGTCTTCTCTGGGTGGCCTTTGGTGCGGGCATTTCGCCCCTGTATGGACTCCTGAAGCGGGGGTCGAGTGGCTACAGCTATGGCGCCATTGGTGTGCTCGTGGCGTACTGTGTGGTGGTGGTTGCATTGGAGTACATCGTCAATTTGTCAGTACATTTATTGTCTACTGTCCAGCGTATTATTGGCTTGTCCTCCACCGGATAATGAGGGGTTTTGACGCGTCTGCCATTCGGATTCGAGGGAAGCCCTACACCCCCACTCAGCCAGGCAGGCTGGCGCTCTGATGCTGAGCGGCCGCTGGCCGGCCGCGCAGGCGGAGAACATGTTCAGTCGCATCTCGGGCGTGGCCGCGCCGCAGCTGAACGCGGCGGAGGCGGAGGCGCTCGCAGCGCTGACCCTCTCGGAAACCACCGCTGTAGTGGCCAACCGGCAGGTGAAGCCCCCCCCCCCCCCCCCCCCCCTTGGACCCTCTTCCGCCAGCGTGAGATCATGCCAGGCCAGCTCTACCCTCCTTCTCCTGCTCTCGATGCCCCTAAGTCATTCCACGGGGCGGTGAGCCGGTCACCGAGAGAGGTGAGGGTACAGGCTCGGGCGAGGCGCCGGCCGTCAAGGGCCATGCAGCCCCACCGGTCTTGCCAGACGCCCCCCCCCCCCCCCCCCTTCCGCCCCGTGGGGGGAGAAGAGAACCGAAAACTGCAGTTGGTTCTATAGCAAACAGATGCGCTGCCTCCCCACGGAAGCAATATATATACAACCTTGAAGCGCACATAGCCGCCCTCTCCCCATGGAACCCAAAGCTCTTTGAGCCGACGCTCAATAGTGAAGCCGAGGAGTAAAATCCATGGGGTGTATAAACCAGGGTTGTGCGTAGGTCCAGAGTTGGGTCATGGGGCATAAGCATAAGGCAACGCGTAGTCAGTGATGTTATGCCGTATCTACTCTGAGAAGGTCCATGTATAAATGGGCAAAACTGCGGGCTGAAGAAGCCCACTGCCATTTCTCCCCTTTCATTGGTGTGACAGCGGATATGTCTCGTTGTTTAATCGCATATGCGTCCCTTGTTGGTGTTGGGTCTGTTGCGGGGGACGCTGCTTGGGGCGGGCAGGGCGGCAGCCGAGTGTAGTCTCTGCTGGGGGCGGCTTGTGAGGTTGTGATGCCGCCACTGCGCGTCCGCCGCTGAGGGAATTCCGTGGGGGCAGGGGCGGCCATCACGCGCTGTTGCGATGTAGATGGCACTGCCGGATTGCCGCCCCGCCGGGTCGGCTGGTCGCTTGGATATTCATTTTACTCTTGCCGGGGCAGCCTCTTCCGGGTTTGACTCATCATCCATGCTGGTGCGACACTGAAATAGGCGCACATTGGCGGAATGTTGGCATTGATTTTGTAATGTATTGACACTACCCTGATGAGTAGTTACAAAACAAAAGAACCCATCAAGTATTTTTGCTGGTGACAATTGGCACATGTGTCACATGATGTTTGCGCCAGTGTATGCCAGTATGTAATTCATCGTGGCACTCCGTTGTGTGTGTGCGTGTGTGTATGTATGGGTATAAATATAATGTAAAATGATTTGATCACGCGTACTATAATGATTCGACGCGTGCCTAGCATGACTGACTGACTGACTGACTAAACACTTGCCATACCCTACTACACAAAATGTATATGACGCCATGTACTGTTTCCCCGTTGCGGGATGCGCAAGCATCATTTTTGGTTTGTATAATCCCTAAAATGTTACTGTAAATGATATCATATATTATTGAAAGCACAAAAGTTGCACGAACAAACCCGGCAGTCTCGTACATTTGTGTGTATTTGTATGTATGGGTATACATATGTAAATGTAAAATGATTTGATCAGGCGTACTAAAATAATTCGACGCGTGTGAAACATGACTGACTGTGACTGACTGACTGACTGACTGAACATATGCCATATTTCACTATACAAAATGTATATGACGCCATGTTCTGTTTTCCCCTTGCGGGATGCGCGACCATCACTACTTTATAACCCCTAATTTCATATATTATTATACACACAAAAGCAGGAAACGAACAAACCCAGCAGTCTCGTACATTTTGTGGCATATTTCGATGCAAGCCATAGTTGTGCCTATGCCTAGTGATTTCATGCATGGAATGGTTACGCTCATAGCTATGCCGTAATTATTTCATGCCGGGCGCATAACCGAACCATGCGCGTGTGTCAGAAGTAGTCATGGTATGCCATTATCACCCCACACCCCGCTTACGCACAACCCTGGTATAACCCGCATGAGTGCGCGACGCCAAACCCTGCTTAATATTTCACGCGCGAGGTGCCCGCCAGTTGCGGCGTGGCGAGACTCGATATCTATGTTCAGGCGCCGCCGCGGCCATACGAACCTTGCCTGCTATTGTCCCGCTGTTGCTGCGTCTACATCGGACTTTTGGCAGGCCGGGCAGGGCGGGCTCCTATTATTCGCATCGTTCGCATCACCGCGTCGGCACACACAATGTTTGCACGGTCGATGCCTCCAGGGCGCTCGGACGCCCCCGCCCCCTCCGCCGCCGCAAGCCAAGCCGGGCGGTACGACACGGCGGCGGCACGCGCACTCACCCGCCACGCACCGCCGGCGCAGGAGGACGCGTGCGCCATCTGCCTGGACGCGATGACGGTGGGCGAGAACGTGCGCATGCTGGGCTGCGGCCACCGCTTCCACCAGCCCTGCCTCCGCAAGTGGCTGCACGGCAAGGGCGAGTGCGTGTGCCCGATGTGCCGCGTGCGCAGCCAGCCCGCCGGCAAGGCGCGAGCGCAGGCGTAGGGGCACGAGTGCCGGCGCACCTGCGACGACACGTTATGCGCGCCTCGTGTCGGGGACGCGCGACACCCACCGGAACATTTGCGATAGCTCTCCCCCCCACTTTCGTCTACATTTGACCTGTGGCAGCCGTCCTCCGCGCGGGGTCTCCATCACCGCGCCGGCAGCCGTACATTCGAGCAGGCGTAGGCCAACTGCGGCGGTCGGAGAGTTCTGAGCGCCGGGCGGCGCCTGGCAACTTTCTACCCTTGTGGCCCCCCCCCCCCCCCCCTTCGGATTGGCGACATTCCCTCGGCGAGTTTGCGGGCGCTGCGTGCCTGTTCGCTCGGGCCAGACACGCAGCCATGCTGGCGACCGGTCACATCTTGCGACACCGGGAACATGCTGGCGGCAGCGGCGACCAAGGAATGCTCACCCCCATCTGTTCCTTATTCTTTATCATTACCATCGTGTAATAAATTCATTTCTCACTGGCACGTTGCGGCGCACACGTCTCGTCGGAATCGTCGGCTCACCCCTGCTTGTGCCTGGTGACTCGCTCGTATGCGGGGGGTGGCGGAAGGCGGCGGATGGCGCCCGCATGCATGACCGTGTCGGAGCGTGTAAACGTCCGGGCGAGGACGCAACAGCAGGAGGGCCGATGTCCCGCCGCGGCGGTACGAGGGTGGTACATGCCTGGAAGGATGATGCCTATAGTAGGGACACGCCACCGCGCGCCATTTAATTGGGTCCGCGTGTCGAAGGAATTATAGTCCTTACGGGCTGGTTCAGCTCGCCTAGGCCGTCTGTCCGGATTACGAGTACCTGTACCCGTAATACCGGCAAAAGCTTTACAAGGTACATCCCTTGTCCGCTCGGTAGAGCGGTCGTCTCGTATGCGAGAGACCCGGGTTCGATTCCTGGCTGATGTATTTCGGCAATATCGGCCCGGCGTATCCCGGGTTTACCGGGTTGATGCATTAGCCCTTCGGGGTTCGAATGAGGCAATGGTCTATGGGCTATGCCAGACCTACGACTGCAGTTGGCGCACGAGGTCAAGTGCTGGGGCGGCTTCGGCCGATGTCCCGGGGCGAACTTTACTTTTATAGTCCTTACGCATTGTTTTGCAGCAACGGGCCGGACAGTTCGTGCCGCATTCCGGTGTACAGGTATTTCAAGGTACTCTCTCTCATCTCTCTCATTCGCCGGAGGGTCAAAAACGATGATGACTAGTAATGTATTAGTATGATGCGCACCCAAAATCTTTTGTATCGTAACGGCAATGTAAAAGATGGCCAAGAGTGCCGGTAACTACAGCGCTTCCCGGACGCCGCCTGTGTAGTGACCAATGCACCTAATAATATGCTGCCGGGCACCGCTGGGAGTGGTGGTGGCTGCCGGGGACGCGCAGCAACCTACAGCTCCCGGAGCAGCAGGCAGCGCAAGAGGCGAAAGGGAGAAAATGCTCTGATCCAAAATAAAAACGGCCGCATGCGTTGTGTGCTTGAGCGGGGGGCTCGGCTTTGGGGGGGGGGGGGGGGGGGGGGAGGGGGCTCAGCCGCCGATGACGACGTAACCCTTGCTGGCGCCGACGATGTTGATGGCGGTGCCGCCCACCATCATGAGCAGGCCGAACGCCAGGATGAGGGCCGACACCGCCGCCCGCGCCATCGCGCCCGCGCCCCACGGCACGTGCTTTCCGTGCGACCGCGCCAGCAGCAGGAGGTAGCAGGCGGCGGGGAAGACGTAGCTGATGGCGGCGGCGCACACGGTGGACGCGAGCGACATGACGAGCGCGATGCTGCTGGCCGCCATGGCGGTGCCGGCCGCGCTGCCCACCACCGCCAGCGTCGACAGGCAGTGCAGCCACAGGCAGCGCTCGGGGTGGCGCGCGCCCCCCCTGGGGGCCTCCCCGAACACGTACCTACGCGAGCAGGGCAAGAGTGAGCGAGGCCACTGACAGGCCGGGAAGAACGCTGGCGTATGATGATGTATTGGCGCTGTAACGTTGGTGTTGGAGCCCACGACTGAAACCCTAGGAAACGTAAACCCTAACACCTCCCCATAATCCGGCCCGCTATGTGTAGCATCACAGCTATTAAAAGCGTTGCATTGCCACAACATTGAGTTATTCACTTGCGTTCCGATAATTCGAGGTCATGATGGAAATAAAGGTACGTCTTGGCCTGGAATTGTTAGGGGATGGCGCTGCGATGTGGAACAATCACCGGCAGACCGAACCCGTTCCCGCTTGATTGGCGCTTGTTTTGGATTGCGGTTGTCAACATCTGACACCTCGCCGATGGGCGGAAGGCAGCCTTTGGGGGGGGGGGGTTAAGCATGCTCACTTGTTGACGATCCCCCGCGTGACGCTGAACCGCAGCGGCAGCCCGCAGATGAGCTGGGCGACCAGCATCGCGCGCGCGGCGAGCACGGCGGGCGTGTTGGGCAGGTTCTGCAGGATGTCGTCCTTGGTTTCGGAGCAGTAGGAGAAGTAGCTGCGCGCACGTGTGGCGGGTGGCAGGGTCAGCGGCGGCGGTATGGCCTGGAGCGGCTCTGGTAGCGGATGGGAGAGCGACCCGCCTTTGCATACACGGGTGCCGACGCAACTGGAAAACCCCATCATGTGAGCCTTGGATGTGGGCCGGCTCAGATGATGGAGGGTTGTCAGGAAATCCGTCAGGGATGAAGAGCAAGAGGAGATACATAGCATGAAAGATATCAACAATATCTATATATTTTTCATTTACATACATTTGCATATCAATCTCATTCTATGGAATGTTATATTATGATATAATATGTATATGTATATATATAACAATGTGTCATGGTTTGCTTATTTCATGGCATGGTTATTACTACAATAGTTTTCTAATTTGCGATCAGTATTCAGATAAACAAAATGGCTGCAGAGGGGATGCATTACATGCACTGGTCAGTTGGGTCAGTTGGTCGGTTAGCTTGCCGGTTGTTTAGTAAGTTCAGTTCGTTGGTTGTGGTTGGTCAGGAAGTTGGGTTTGGTATTGTCTTATTGTTTGCAGGTGTCTAATAACTCCGTGTAAACATAGACATCGAAATAATAGACACATGCAAAGACATAGACATGACCGCTTATAAGGAGAGGGGCGGACAATTCGGTTAACAATGTGCATACTACTGAGGGACATGAATCGATCGATATATGTGTGCATAGACGCAGCGATGCCGTCAGGTTCAGCACCGCGTGGCGGCGGGGGCGACGGTACCCGGTGACGGAAATGAGCGCGTAGTTGACGAGGATGATGGCTTGGCTGGCCACGATGAGCGCGCTCGCCCGGGCGCGCGTGGAGTCCCGCAGCGCGTGCACCAGCGGCACGAAGCACCACGCCGAGTTGAGCGCAAAGCCGCAGATGGCGAGCGCGGTGGTGATGTTGAACAGGACTTGGAACCTGCCGAGGGGGGGACCGCGGCGCAGGGGGCAGGCGTCAGCTGCTGGGCGGGTATGCTCCCTTTGCATAGCGTCGTCGCTCATCGCGTCGCCCATCAGTGTGAGCACCGCACAGAGAGAGCCCACACTGCCTGCCATGCCATGCTCTGCGTTTACACCGGCTCCGGCAATGCTGTTCGGGCTATCCCTCCACTGTGGTGAGGCTGCCATCACACCGAGGCTTCCATGCCCCACCTCCCAGGCCCCCCCCCCCCCCCCCCCTCTGCAACCCCTCCATGGGTGCGATACTCCCGCCGGTTATTGGGCCATTGCATACCGCTGAGCCAGGTGATTGTGTCGTGGTGAGGCGAGCGCGGCGAGCGGGCGGGGTCGCACATGGGAAGCCCGTCAAAGTTGGGTCCGAGGCTGAAGTGAGCGGCGTCCTCTGAGGAGTTCGCCCCCGCCAGCGGCAGCAGCGACGGGAACATGTGCAGCGCCGGCCCGGGTGCGCTGGCGCCTGCTGGATGGGGGGCGCACAGGCAGAGTGAGCAGGTGCATCAGCGAGCGCCACACAGTGTACCGCCCACTGTGTCGTTCGAGCCCAATTGCCGCATGCACATTGCCTGGGCCGCAGGGCAGGTGGTGATGGCCCAGCAGGGGGGGGGGGCACACCCAGGGCCGAGTTGCACGAGCCGCCGTCAGTGCACTCGGGGTCCGAGGGGCCCAGGCACGGCCCGCGCTCCTCCGCGCCCCAGACGCCCGTCAGCGCATTGGCCGCGACCACCAGCGTGATGTACACCGCGGCGGCGGCGCCAAAGGTGCTGGTGAACTTGAGGCGGTCGAGCTGGCGGACGCAAGAGAGGGGCAGGATGATGAGCGCCACCGCGGCGCCGAGGTACGTCCTGGCGCTCAAGCTGCGGCGTGATGGCCCGAGGGCAACCGAGGGGGGGGGGGGGGGGGGGGGGGGGGTCAGGAATGTACCACCACGTGGCCGGTGCATTTCCAGCTCGGGAGGCCCCTAAGGCTTGCTGCCTCTGTAGGCCTAGTCGCCACATCAAGAGGCGTTCCGGATCGTGGAGAGCATGTGCAGCCCCTAGGCCCCTGTGCGCCATCCCATCTGCCTCCCCCCCCCCCCCCCCCCCCCCTCTGCTCCAGCAGCCGTACCGGCGCACCTGAAGGCGCCGCCCCCGAGCACGTGGTCCGCCACGGTGGCCGCTTCCTGGCCCAGGATCATGAGGTACGTGACCCCGCCGCCCCACGCGTAGAGTGCCAGCAGCAGGTTGGCCCCGTGCGCGGCGGCCGGGCCCAGGAAGGCGCGCAGCAGGTTGCCGTAGTCGCGCGCGCCGACGGCGGCCTTGCAGGCGGCCAGCATGTACAGCGTGGCCACCGCGAAGGAGCCCATCACCGCCAGGCAGCCCACGCCCAGGTATAGCCCCACGCGGCTCAGCGCAAAGGGAAGCGCCAGCTGTCCCGTCCCCAGCACGCCTGCAATGTTCCAGGGGGGGGGGGGGGGGGGGGGGAGCTGCTCATCCTCGCCTGGCAGGCGCAAGGGCATGCGGAGACATAACTCATTGTACCTGTCGGTCGGGTGCCACTCTAGTTGGCATGCCTACCAAAGGATACGGCGGGTGTCACCGCGGCAAGCCAATCGCCCCCTTATGTATGGTTTGGGATGTCTTAGTTGTACCGATTGTGAGCGGCGGAAGGGGGGAGGGGGGGGGGAGGGGGGGGAGGGGGGACGTGGCTCTTCATCCTCGCCTGGCAGGCGCATGGGCGCGCGGAGACATGTCTCATTGTACCTGTCGGTCGGGTGCCACTCTAGTTGGCATGCCTACCAAAGGATACGGCGGGTGTCACCGCGGCAAGCCAATCGCCCCCCTTATGTATGGTTTGGGATGTCTTAGTTGTACCGATGTGAGCGGCGGAAGGGGGAGGGGGGGGGGGAGGGGGGAGGGGGGACGTGGCTCTTCATCCTCGCCTGGCAGGCGCATGGGCGCGCGGAGACATGTCTCATTGTACCTGTCGGTCGTGTGCCACTCTAGTTGGCATGCCTACCAAAGGATAAGGCGGGTGTCACCGCGGCAAGCCAATCGTCCCCCTTATGTATGGTGTGAGATGTCTTAGTTGTACCGATGTGAGCGGCGGAAGGGGGGGGGGGGGGGGGGGGGGGGGGGGGGGGGACGCTGCGCCGCTTGGAACAGCTTCGAGAGGCAACCCATGCTAAAATACTGCCGAGAATCGCACAACATGGCACAAGACTATGTGATGCATCATATATGCAAACTCGGTCGTACCGTCTGGCGCGTGCAGTGCAGTATAGTGCAGTATGGCGCGTATGGTCGTCGTGCGGAACGCGTGAATCCTGAAAATTGACTCGCGATGCGTGCAGCGTATCTCGCGACTGGGTGGCGCACCGATGGTGAGCGTCGCCGTCACGGACAGTAGGGAGCAGCCAGAGCTGGAGGCGCAGGCGGTGTTTCCAGATATCTCGTCAGCCTCGGAGCCCTCCGCCGGCAGCGCGGCGCCGGGGGCGTAATTGTCAGCGGTACTGGTACGTGCAGGAGTAGCGTCGTCCCCCGCATCAGCGGCATGGCGCGCCTCATCGTCGCCGTTGTGCGGGGCCAGCAGCGGCCGGCGGACGCCTATCGCTGCCTCCTCGTCTGCCATGCTCATGGCCTCAGGGTTGAGAGTTCAGGTAGGGGTGTGTTTTCGCGGTTTTGTCGGTCCTGGCTAGAATGTCGGGACCGCCGTAGGGAAGCTGGCTCAAGGGTGGAGAAGGATACGATATGGTAATAATATTGCGGCGAGTCTGGCGGGCGGACGGCTGACGACGGCCCAGCGGCCGAAGCTGCCAACAAGCTGCGGCAGAGCGCCGCCAGCAGCTGCGCGCCCAAAATGTACACCCCAGATGCTGGAGATGCTACGCCCAAAATAGCCATTTCGGCAGGGCATTGCTGGCCTATTAATTAACGGGATATGGAAAAAGATTAACGGGATATGGACCAAGAACTAATCCTTAATATATATGAGCTGTTAGTCCTAAATTTACAAGCTATAAGTAGTCATGGGTCATATGCTTCATTAAAAATGTATATATAGGGATCTTATGGTACGGGTTAAGATAGGGTGACCCCGGGAACACTATTAGACCCCATACCCATAGAGCGTGGCCGCATACAGGGGTGCCCCGCTTCACCCATCCTATTTAACATATTTATTATTAATAACGATATATCCGATGGGGTAAAACATCTAAGGTGTGAAGTACCAGGTGCCCCAACACATAGTAGTGGCAAGGCATCAAGGCAAACACTACAGGTGCGAGATCAGTTATACGTGGACGACGGTGTTGGTATCACAGGCTCGTTCGATAACACGCATGCCATATTCGCCCACTTCGATCTCGCAATGGGCGGCGGACCATTTGATGGGGTTTGAAAATTGAAGTGTGGGGTGATGGCATTATATAGGCCGATATTCCAACGAGAGCGCATTCCGCGAACAAGCTGCCCGATGTTACCAATTGTAGATAATATAGGGATTTGGGTTCGGTCACTAACTTGGATTTAGGTATTCGGCACATAGTAGACGACGCGATTAAGAAGGGTAAACGAGCCATTGAGGCGCTCGATTCGGTAATAGTCGGTGGACGGGACATAATTCCTATTAATTGCGTGTGCATGTCATTAAAACCTATATATTTCCGGTTCTAACTTACTAGTGTGAAGTATGGATATAACTAGCGGCGTAAATAAATTACAAACCGTACTCAATCAGTGCTTGCGGTGCCTTATCGGGGTGGGTAAAACCCCCATGCATGGGTGGCCACTGCACCGATGATGCGCGGGAATCGGATATTGCACCCATAGAGGCTACGGCCGCTGCAACACGGGCTCGGTGGCTCCTGAAAGCATCCGACTTGAATACATGTATTACCCATATTAATAGTAGATCAGCCAAGTCGGGCCCGCCGTAACACTTGGACATGGGAGACTCTACTGCGGTTAGATCGACGAGCTAGGTCGAAAGTAGGGCTAGATGAGGGGGCGCACCTGCACTTGAGTGGACGAGGTCACTAGCCGCGCGCGATGCCGCTAAACTAAAGGGCATCGGTGTGTGCGCGTGACTAATCGTCGGCAGCGTTAGCCCGTACTAAAACCTGGGGTATATATGTCCATGCGTCTTACGCGTCACACCCGTTGCCGTAGTACGGCGCGTGTGTCCCTGCGGGGGTTGTGGCCGGGCTGCGCAATATTATGATACAATTACGCACCGTCGCGAGTATTTCCCACTACATTATTTCCCATTGCATGCCCACCGATTGGCCCGGATTCATGCCATGCTTGAGCGGTTGCTTGAAAATTGCCATGCATGTGGCGGAAGTGAATATGAGACACTATCGAACATGTGTTGGTGGAGTGCCCGCGGTGGGGGTATCACCGTCATAATTTGGGGTTGTTGGTTCTGGAGTTTAGGGGTTTCATTAGTGGTCAGGTTATTGCGTCAACACCTGCGGACTGAACTGCCTTTCTTTTGGGCGCCCCCCCCCCCCCCCCCCCCCCCCCCCCCCACCCTTCATGGCGCCTTGGATTTACTGAGAATGGGAAATTTTCAGTTATGGCGTACGTCGGGCCCTCCCTCACATTGCATGTTTTGTCGCAATCCCGAAATGCTTTGCTCCGCGGGATGGGGCTTGCCCCAACTCGCATTACTCGAATATGGATTGACGCCCAAGCGGGTAGGGCGGCGGACCTTTCGTGGTCATTGCCGGGTAGTTTGATGGCAGTGTTTTAGACGATGATCCAATAGTGTTGGAAATTCCGTCACTAGCCTTCAATTAGTCTTGCAGAATGCTTCGGCAGTTTGCTTGTTGATTATATATGTAACGGAGCGTCGCCTACCAAAAGCTTTCCGTAACTGGATCGCTGCCAAACCGGCCGTCGTGGAAACAAGTTTCACTGTTGCCAATCCTCTCCCGGGGACAAAAAAAAGCTTTGCGCCCCGGCAACTTGATAGTAGCGACGGCGATCAAGAGGTGCCGGTGACAAAGTATATTGTGCTATTCCTCTGGCTAGCATTGGTCTTGTGTTCATCTTCTCACAGCAACGCACCTCGATCATTGCGCTACAATACCGTCCTGACCGACGCAACATATATAATACCACTGAGCTCCATTTGCTCCGTCCGATGTTCCTTCCGCGCATGTCGTCTTTGCTTCTTCTCCAACATTAACTTGTGGTTTTTCGATTGACCAGTATATAAATATAATGCATCGGGCGATATAGCGACTACCCTGTGTTGGAGACTTACTGAATGTACCGTATTGGTCCAAGCGCAGCGTCGGATTTTAATGCAGCAGCATGCATTTTTGTTATTGTATATAGTGGCGCGAGATCTCGAAAACTGGAGCCTTTTTTTCCGCCCCCGGGACAGGACTGGCACCAGTGAAACCCTTTGCAGCGTCTCTACGACGGCCGTTTAGGCAGCAATGCAGTTACGGAAAGCCATGGGCAGGCGACGCTCCGTTATAGTCATCAAGCAAATTGCCGAAGCATTCTGCAAGACTAATTAGAGGCTCGAGCCCTTATTTTGTTCTACCAAGTATGATATCAATTGTACTGCTACCCAGTACAGCTTTTGACCTCGTGGTGAATAAGGAATCCGTGACACAAACTACAGCGCCGTCCGATCTTGGCGAGGATTCGATCGTCGCCTTCGGATCTATACGCCGCTCTTGAAAGTATGTTGCCCTCGGGTGGTTCTTATTGTATGGGGCGAAGCGGAGGCCACGCCCCCACAAGGATGAGATACATGTAGACATCGCTTTGTTAGTTCTGTTTGTAGTGCGCTTTTGTGAAAGCCCTTATGTAATAAATACATGTAGACATCGCTTGTCGCCACATGTATCTTCGTACGAGGAATAATCACAACGGTGAACAGCCGCGACGGCGGTGAGCGCTGCAGCACGTCGCGCGCCGAGCGAGTGTTGTAACGGGATGTCGGGAGAATACTTTCCCAGCCTCGCGGAGCGGCCGGTGCGGAGGGCTGCAGGAAGGTAGTTAAGGGATATGGGGGAGAATCCTTTCCCGGCCTCACGGAGCGGCCGCTGCGAGGGGTTGTATGGAGGTAGTGAAGGGATATGGGGGAGAACCCTTTCCCGGTCCCACGGAGCGGCCGCTGCGCGGGGCTGCAGGGAATGAAGGGATATCGGTCATGATGTTCATGGGTAGTCGAACAGACCAGGAGTTGCGCGGGGTCGTAGAATATACGGAGGTACGTTGGTATGTGGCGATGCTACTTATGTGCCGGCTGCTCGGAGATGTGCGTGTGAACCAGCTCCGTAGAGCTATATGTCATGTTTTGCGGGGCGGTCGCTGCGCGGGCGAGGGGCTGCTTAGCACAAAATCACAGATGGCGCCTTGTTGGAATGGCGTTGTTGCCGCGCTTGGGCGGTGAAGGGTGAAGGGTCATTTTTTGATATCAAGATGTAGTTGAATAGTTGATGGTGTCCTGGAAAGATATACAAGTACACATGCACGTGTTGCTATAGTGACAACTCTATTATATCCTGACTGTAACCCTAGGCAGAGATATTGCAGCGCAGTGGTCTCGTGTGCTAGTGTCAAGCTTGACGCCACATACGACCGGCGCCGAAATACTCCAATGAAAAAATGGTACTGCAGCTGGAAATTCCGCTCTAATAATAACTAGCAAGAATCCCACCTCGCGCTTGCACTTGACACACGGCATTTGATACTATTAAGAGCCACCTGATATTGACAGCCGAATTATGACCGAATGTGATGACGACGACGACATCACATTTCAGTTTATTTCGCCCACTTTGCGTTATTAGAATCTTGCATAGATCCCTACAGAACACGCAAAAGGGTTGGCAAGCTCATTGGAAGAACGGCGTGGCATGGTTGGTTATTGGACAAGCTTATCGGAGACTCGGGGCTGCCTAGCCATGTTGCTGCAACAAATAATGCGATGCAACAGCATTAATTGCATAGTAGGGCCTTCCACGCTAATCATCAGCTACGTGCATAAATTCCTTGGGTTGTCCACGGCTGGCGTCTTGAATGATGATAATATAACGACTGTTTTGGATCTCAGCATAACTTCTAATTGCATTCTCTAAGACAACATATTGTATCGAAGTCTACTGTAGTATTTCACTGTATGTATAGTACGTATAAATACAGTAAAATAGATGAAACACTACATTATGTGCAGTGTATATATAGCGCCCAAAATAATACATTGATGTATCCACCGCCATCTCTACTGCGGGTAGTAGTGTACTCCATTACATCAGATAAACTAGTTTGGGCCCTAAACTATATACTATCGGTTCTCGTTATTTAACCGGCTTTGCTAGCAAAGTAATATTGAAAACGGAATTGCCACCGACGGATCGCGCGCTATCAAGGCGACGTACCAATTTGATACCCCCTGGACTTGGGATATATGATGCGATTACTTAGAGCGGATTGCGCATATAGTCATTACCTATATAGATAGTGCTGCCGGTGACATTGTGTCATGATGTTTTGATTGTAAATTTAGCAGCAATTATATGTTTCAAATAGTTATTCATAAAAAAATAACTACAAACTCTGCTGGCAATTTGTTAATACACCCCCGATCCAAAACGCTCATCATCATCTCTGCACAGGCCTCGATTGGCCAATAGCTGCTCCCAGATGAAACAGTTACACCGCCACTCTGACAGCCACATCGTGTTTATGCCCTCCCCCCCCCCCCCCCCCCCCCTCTCTCCTCCCCGGACCCTCAGCAAGCGGCTTGCTTACAATGATATAGTGATATAATGCCCCCCAAAATAATGATTGGTAGCTTTGGATTGCTTTCTCAAGTAGTGCGGTTTATTTAGTCTATGATGATTCAATAGTGTAATTCGCACGCCACATGGGCGGCTGCCCTAGGTTGCTTTATACTTTCATGCCGAAAAATCTTCGTATGTATTGCACGTCACCTGAGTAAGACAGTAATACCGAGTAGTGCATATCCTGCTGAGTAGTGACCGGGCCGAGTGTGGGCATCGAGGAGCGCGCGGTAGGAGTGGCGGGATGACTACAACGGAGCGTCGCCTACTCAGGGCTTTCCGTAACTGGATTGCTGCCTGAACGGCCGTCGTAGAGACGCTGCAAGGGTTTCATTGGTGCCAGTCCTGTCCCGGGGGCGGAAAAAAAGGAGTGGCGGAACTGCTGCGTGCAACTTGTCACGGGGTTGGCCAAGTTGGGGGGCATATAGTCGCCATTATACTACCGGGTATATACCTGTACACTCGAGCTGAGAAAAATACTGGTAGAAGTATCCAGGAACCCTGATGAGGATGAGGATGAGGGCTGCCTGATGAGGAGACGCACGTGCTAGACAAGGTGTTGGTGCACTTGGATATATTCTTTGATGGAGGCAAATCGCGCGCAGCGTTGGGCACATTTCACGACACAATACCTCCCACTGATAAATTCTGAGCAGTATGGGGTCCTTCTGAATTATGTTAGATTTCGATTTCTATCCTTTTATACTAGGCAGCGATAGTAGTATCGCGGGTGTAATCGCCGCCAATCTCACGCGACTACAGTTCATGGGTACATTTCACAAGGACCATCCGGTTTGCCGAAGAATGCCAGGTCTGGCTACATTTTGTGATCATTAGGAACTTGCAGGCAAACAAGCCCACATAGAGGGGGTGGGCGGGCTGTGGTGCGCTCGATCGATGGAGTGTGCCACAGCAAAGGAGAGTGGCCCGGTCGGCCGCCGTGGAGGCAGGTGGTGGTCCTCGCCGGCCCCCGTAAACATGCGCGCGCACATGCCCGCTACGTGCGCCACGCCAAGGCTATCCCGTACAGAGAGAAACCAGATAAACTAGTTTACAACATTTCACAAGGAACGTCTGGTTTGCCGACTAGAAAATGCCAGCCGCAGCAAGCCATGGGCGGGGGTCACGGGCAGGAATGCTGAAGGCGACGGCATGCTAGCGGGACGCGCCAACGGGAAGGCGGTTGCGAGTAAAATATACGATTGAGTACCTTAGTATGTTTACCTACGATTGAGTACCTTAGTATGTTTACATAAGATGCATGTTTCCTCAATAATGGGCTAGTAATTTTATGGCTACTGCTACTATGAATAGCAAGGCTAAAGCTCGTGGCAGCGGCAGTCTGTGGCCGCGAGAACACGACTAGAAGACGCCTCTAGTTATTTGTCCCTAATGCATGAGAATGTGTGACAATTAATACGATATCTGTATATGCTACGAGTGCGTGTTCGGTGTGTACATCTGAGGGTACGACGAGTAAATATACAATATCACGCGCGGCCGTGTGGCAAGCGCTGTGCTTTTGAGTCGGATGTCGCCTCGATTGTTACACCTGGGCTGAGCGAGGTTCTGAGGTTCACGGTATCCACGGGCCGCGGCAGAGCACCTCAAGTGAAAAGGAGCACTGCGGACGCAGCACTCAGTGACGAAACTCCTGCAGTGTCTCGCAGCACCCGCCAAGGTAGGCAATGTGCATTAATGCCACATGACCAGTACGGGCCGCATCAGGGATCGGGGGCGTGTAGGTATAAACCTCCGCTGTCTATCGATGAGCACGCGGCTGTTTGTGGATGCCGCTAATTGTTGTCTACTACTGTACTGCTGTGATAGTCAGCATTGGGGGAGCAGCGGGCTGTCAAGCCTCCGCGCGCCTGGGCCCTGCTTGAGCCACAGGGCCCAGGGCCGGCCGCTGCCACCGTGCTCGAGGGTGCTTCTGCTCCCTACCACGACAAGCGCACGCTGGGCGCGGGTGAGCGCTACGTTCATCCGCTGCTGATTCGACAGGAAGCCAAGGCGGCCGGCAGAGTTGGCGCGGACGGTGCTGAACACGATCACCGGCTTCTCCCGGCCCTGGGAGCACAATGCGGGGCAAGAGTGGAAACGGGCGCTCAGGCTTGCGCCTCTGATCAATTAGGCAGCTCGAGGGCAGCTTTATGTGTCGGAGCAATGGGCAGTTACATAATGCCCGTGACAAGCCCACCAAGACACCAACCAAACCCTGAAAACCCTAAACCCCCCTACAACCTGAACAGTGTCGAGCCACGCCAGGCAAGCACATGCCTGTGTCCTGCCCCCCCCCCCCCCCCCCCCCCCTTTCTACCCTTGCGGTGCGGCGGAGTGGCCGGGGGCAAAGTTGCTCTGAATTGCCTCACCTGGAACGAGTCCACGGTGTCCACCTCCACGTTGGCTGGCAGCTGCCGCTTCAAGGCCCCAGCCATCGCGCGGTATGGAGTGATGATTCCTGATGCGGGATGGGAAGGGATGAGGCGCGGGGGGCCCCCAGGGGAGGGGGCGCACAGCGTGGCTCTGGGTGGCGGGTGAGAGAGGGTTAGTTGGTGTGAGCGGCACCCACCGATGTCACCGGCCTGCAGCCCGCCCCTGCGGCTGAGCAGCGCCTGCACCAGCCTCGACACCGCCGCCGCCTCGGCCCGGTTCCACTTCGACGCGCCCATCTCCTCGCGGCCACCCGCGACGTCCACGAAGGTGACGGGCTTCAGGAGCGGCCAGGGCAGCGAGCGCCTCTCCCGGCTGAGGCCGGTCTTGATCCTGCCCCCGTAGAACTGGCAGGAGGGGAAGCGCGCAATGTCGGGGTGCATACGGTACTGCACGTCCAGCAGGAAGGCCTCCACGCCGGCCTGTCGGTAGAGCGAGGGGTGCGGTACTTGTTGAGAGGTAGATGGGGCTCGTGGGGGGGGGGGGGGGGGGGCAGCGACGGATACATAACATCTTTCCGGCTCGATGCTCTCGTGCCGCTATGGGCACAGATCGCTCAGCGGCGCGGTGGCTCACCTTGAGAAGGCGCTCAAAGAGCGAAACGGACATCCCCTGAGCTTCGGTCTCAGCGGACACGGTGGGGCCCAGCTGCTTGTGGTCCCCCACCAGCACCAGCTGTTGCGCGCCGTACATGAGCGGGATGAGGGTGCACGGCTCCGTGACCTGGTGCGTCCGCAATGATGGCGCGAGTGTGTGTGTGGGGGGGGGGGGGGGGGCGCAGGGGGGGGGAGCGGGCAGCACTCGTCACCGGGCAGTGAGCACCACGGAGCGAGCGCGCAGTTTCATGAGTGTGGGCTTCAATGCGATGCACGCACAAGTCCGGCATGATTGCGCCGCTAGGCTTGGCCTTCAGAGGGCTGCACGCTACGCGCTTTGATTAGTGGACCCTATGCGGGCTGGTGCAGCCGGGCCGTAAGACAGCTGGCCGGGTTCGCCCGGGAATAAGTGTGTAAGAGATTTCAAAAATTTTCAAATTCGAATGCGCCTCCCTTTCCTGGCAGGCAAGAGGTATACACAGTGGGGGCCATACAAGGGCACAGTAGCGCCGTTGCCGCCGCGCTCAAGTCTGGACAGCTGGTGGCCCCTGGGCAGAAGAACCACAGCGCCCTTGCGACCCCCCCCCCCCCCCCCCCCACTGAGTCCCTCCCCACCTGCGACGCCTCGTCGACGATCACAGTGTCGAACCTGCGACCCCGGAGCAGCTTGCTGCCGGCGCCGGCGCAGGTGACAAACACCACGAGCGCCTCGCCCAGGAGGCGGCGCAGATAGCGGCTGTCGAGGGCGCCCCCGTGCACGCGGGGGACCATCGCCTCCACGCTGTGCCTGTCGCCATCAAGCGGCAGTGCGGGTGAATCCTTGGAGGCATGGCATCGAGAAGTGGCAGTCTGATCGGTAAGGAATACGGTAGGTATGATGAGGTGAGAATAACACTGTTTTGGCTGCAAGAGCAGAGGATTCCAAGTCCGGACAATAGATAGTCAGTACGCGCTCTGACGCATTGGGCCGGGCGTGCGATGCAGCACCTCTGCAGCTCTTTGCGAATGCTGCTCAGCTCGCCGAGCCGGGGCAGCTTCTCCGGAGGGATGGCTGCGCAGCTACCCCCAGCTGCCCCCCCGTCTCCCGCCCCACACCGGCCGCCTCCGGCCCGGAGCAGCGCGTCAAGCGACCGGTGCACGCCCGGGCGGCCCAGCTCCGCCAGGAGCCGTTGCAGGATGTTGTCGACCGCCACGTTGGTCTGCGCCGCGACCAGGATGGGCAGCGCCCGCTGGCGCCCGCCACCCTCGGCGTGCTGGGTCAGCATCAGCAGCAGCGTCTGCACGATCGTGGTGGTCTGCGAGCCGGGGCGGAGGCAGGCAAACAGGTGTCACCCCGGGGGGGGGGGGGGGGGGGGTTCTCCTTTTGACAGGGTCGCTGCGCACTGGTAGGCGACTTCCGGTCCGCTCGGGTAGGCGACTTTCGGCTGTAGGACAAGCAATCACCTCGGAACCAAACAAAGTACTGATGATACTGATACTATTACTGTTTGTTAACTACAGTAAAGACTGCAATATAATGAAATCTTTACTGTACATAAAAAGAAGTGAATATGTTTCAATCACATTCAGCATAATCTAAGAAGAAGATAAATGCTGTACTCATCCTGACCATATATATACATCGCCCCTGGCCCGGTAAAAGTTTTGAAATATAAACCTGAAATATATGGCGTCAGTTATTATTTAATTTTTTAATCTCTGTAGTCTATGATTGATAGTTGACAATGGTTGTTTTGAATTCGTTTTTGGTAGTTCATACTTGCTTGATTCTGTAAGAATCGATCGAGATGTAAATTCATAGTAAGTGCTGGAGTTTTAAAGGAGTCACTCCTAGACCCGGCTCCCCAACCCTAAGTACTGTCTCACGTAGATCAGCATCCAGGTCACCTATCCGCATGCCGCCTTGGCGGGCCCACAGTCCGGCCCCCCTACATGCGGCCGCTGACAGACGGCATCATAACGCATGGAATGTCCAATTTATGGCGGAACGCATTGTCCACCTCGGCATTGTGTGTGTTTCGATGCGGCTGGGCGCGGTTGGTGGTAGGGGCGCCGATGCATGTCGTCATGGCGGCAGTGGGATGCACACAGCGCAGCGCGCTTGACCCCTTGGCTGGCCCGGGAGCCCGAGCGCCCGACAGCCATAAAGGGACGGCCACCCACTTGACGCCCGGCGGCGATTTGCGACCTTGCGGTGCCACTAATTGGGCGGCCATCCCGATCATGCCCTCGAGCGATTTTGTCATGGGGCTCCTATCAGGGAAAATGACATCAACATGCACCGGCATGCAGTGGCATGATGCTGCCTCGGGTTTGTCTGCCCAGGGGTGTGGCATCGACCCGTTGGCGATCACGCCACCGGGGAGGAGGGAGGGGAGGCAAGCATCACCTTGCCGGTCCCCGGCGGGCCATGTATAAGCACGAGCCTGCTGGTCGCGGCGGCGCGCCCCACGGTGGCCTGACTGTCGTTGCACGCCTGGCGCAGCGCCGCCTCGCACGCCTCGCTCGCCTGCGGGACCACCACCGCCGCCGCCGCCTCGGCGACCGCCGCCGCGTGCGCTCCGCCCTCACCCCCATCGCCGTTGCCCTGCCGCTGGTCGACCCAGCTGGAGATCACGAGGGCCGCGGGGCTGTCGGCGGTGGCGGTGTGCCCGCACGGCACGCGGCAGTGCTCCTCCAGGGCGCGCAGGGTGTGGGTGAAGGTGGACAGGCTCCCCAGGCGGTCCAGCCGCCAGAGCCGCTCCTCCCCCGCCCCGGCGCGCACCGCCGCAAGCGGCGCCTCCACTCTGAGGCCAGTGAAGCCCACCTCCCGGGCGACGCATACGAGACCCCCGTCACGCCGCAGCTGAGCTGAGCTGCTGCGAGCCGGGTGGGCAACCCGGGGATGGTCGGCCATCTCTGTCAGCCGCACCACGTCGCCGACCCTCAGCCCCTCGCCGTCTAGGTGGCCGCCGCCGGCGCTGTACAGGGTCAGGACGGCGACGAGGTCCGGCGCCTCCGCGCCCTCCCTCTCGCACTCATCCGCGGAGACCCGCAGGTTCAGGAGCGACAGCGCCCGTGTGCCGCCCTCGTCCGGACTCGCTGGGGCGCCGCGCGTGCGCCGCGCTGTGGCGGCCGCCTCGCGCCGCGCCAGCCGAGCCAGGGCGGAGCCGTGCGCCGCGCTGCCTTGCGCGAGGCTGCCGGCCACGTGCTGCCACAGGCTGCCGCCGCCCACGGTAGAGCCGCCGCCCAGCCGGCCCTCGCCCTGCTCCTCCGCCTCCTCCAGGGCCTCGAGGCCAGCCCGCAGCTCGCCCACCGCTTCCAAGCACACCAGGTGCGCCCAATGCAGGAAGTACCCCGCGGGGCTCCGGGGCGGCGGCGGCGGGGGCGGGGGCGGGGCGCGCCCGGAGCCCGCTGCCGGGGGGCATGCCGCACCCGCCTCCCGGACGGCGGCCAGCGCCTGCACGGCGGCCAACGGGTCACGCGGGCCGCAATCCTGCACGCATGCCAGGAGCAGGGCGCCGAGGGAGCGGACGTGCTGCGCCAGCCTGCGCGCGTCCAGTGGATCGACCGGCGGCGCCGCCACGCCGCTGCGGTCCAGGATGTCCTGCAGCAGGGCTGCAGCGGGCGGCGGCGGAGCACGAGCAGCAAGGGCGTGCCTCTCAGTGCCACGCAGTCAATGCATGTTGCCACCGGAATCAACGTCCGTGGTCATGGTCATGGTCATGCCCCAGCCCCATCGCCCTGCAGGCCAAGTAGGGGCTCGTCCGTACCGTCAGCGCCCGCGTTGCGGGGAGCGCATCGGATGGCCGCCACCGCCAACTCGAGCGCTTGCTCGGGGCGCACAGGCGGCGCGGGCGCGGGGCTACCGCGCGCGGAGCTCCCCTGCTTGAGGCGCTCCTCCCACAGCAGCGCGCCCACCTCGGGGCAGAAGTGCAGCGCCCGCGTGACGCGGCAGAGGCGGAAGGTGTCCTCCCAGCCACTGGCGCCGGCATGCGAGCGAGAATGGGGGTGGTGTTTGCGGGGGGAGGGGGTAACTTACCATGTGGGAGCTACGAATCGACAACAGCAGGAAGGCAAACACGGGCAGGTGCACGTATGCGCCGGCGCACACCAGCCGGTGTCGAGCAGCCACTTTGCGATGCTGCAAGCCGCCTCTGGCTGCTGTAGGCGCGACGCGGAACGGAGCAGCGCCATGGCCACAGATGCACGGTCCTCGGAGGGCAGGCTCCTCGGAGTGGCCTGCCCGGCCCGGGCGGCGCACCACTTTCTCTCAGCAACGGCACGCGACATTCAGCACACAGGACAAGGACCGCATTCTGTAGGAGGATATGCTGCCCAGTGGTAGCCGCTGCTGCTGCGAGTGGGCCCAGCAGCCTCGCAACACAACTTGGTCTTTCAGAGGGCTGCACGCTATGCGCTTAAAGCAGTGGACCCTATGCGGGTTCATGCAGCCGGACCGTAAGACAGCTGGCCGGGTTCGCCCGGGAAAAAACTTGCAAGCAAATTCAATTTCAAATTTGCGACATATGTGTGTGCAACGTAGGTGCATGTAGTGCTGAGATCAGAGGTGGGTGGATGCATGGCGGACTGCGGGCCCAGCCAGCCTGTCACCCACCGCGGCCGCCGTGTCCCGAAGCAGCGCCATCGCTGTGGGCAGCTTGTCCTGCTGGGCAAGGCGCCGCAGGGGCGCAGCCATCCGGGCCGATGCCCCACACGTCCCAGCGCTGCCGCTCGGGCCGGGCACATCCGCACCGGGCACATCCGCTGCGAGTGGCGCGGGCGGGTGGCGGGGCGGTGGCGGTGGCGAGGGACGGGGATGCGCCGCGGCGTGAGGCTCCTGGTGGCGTTGTGGAAACTCGCCACTGAGGGGCGGCCACGCGGCTGGGTTGTCATGCACGGGGGCAGGTGGGGCGGGGGGGTGGGACGGCCACGCTCGCTGCCGCTGCGCGGGCCGGGGTTGTATAGGTGCTGCTGCGGTCGGGTCCGGAGTGGGCCCGCCAGCGGAGGTCGCAACCGCGGCGGCGGAAGAGCTGCCCACCATGCTTGACACGCAGCAAGAGACCTCCAGCAAGTCGGCCTCATCGGGTGGGACAGGCAGAGGGACAAGCGCATTTGCGCCCGCCTGCTCGTTGGCCGGACTTCCTGGTGCGACAGAGGCCAGGTGTTCGGTGGGGGTGGGGGTGGGGGGGGGGGGGGGGGGCCGACTGTGAGACTGCATATGACTGGGAATGACACAATCTTGGCTCAGTCCTGGCCGACAGGGCGGGCGATGTGCGAACATGTTGCGCCGCGCGCCGCTTGGCCCGCACGTTGATGCCAGCACAGCAACATGGGCGGTCAGCGGGGAAGGCACGGCGGGGGCGCTGTGGCCCACCGCATTGGTCGCTGGCGCATCCGCCGTTGCCATCTCCACCACCACCGCCGCCCGCTCCGCCCCCCTCGAGCCCGCCGATCGCCAGCGACGCCCTCCGCAGGGGCTGCTGGGAGCTGACGACGTAGAGCTCGTACGCCGCCACCGGGACCTTGTTCACCTACGGCAGGCGACGCATGGTACGAGGAGTCACATGGGCACAATCACTCCCCCCCGCCCTCCCGATTGCTTGGGGCTAGCATACGTCCTGAAGCCGGCCATCAGGGTGACAGAAACAATGAGAGACAGTTGTTGCAAGCTAAGGAGGGCCATTAAATTTAGAGGGTCCATTGACATTCTTACGGAAACAACATTTTTCTCATTGACAAGGATATCGAGCATCTGGGAAATGCGCTGCGCCGGAACATTGGATACGTGAAAGATGGTTTTCTATCCGGATCATAAGCATTTGGAGAAGCAAAAAAGATTTTTGATTTCAGACAACTTGTGACAACGTGTGTAGCGCGTCAATAAGAAACAACCTTGCTGTAGTTACTTGGCCGCAGCATCGGAGTTTCACGCAGTGCGCAGAGCCATTGCGCAAATACCCCTCTCCCCAGAAAAGAATGCCACCCCACCGCCGCGACAGCGCTCGGACCGATTAGGCCGCTTGCACCTTTGGTATGATCCCCTGCGCGTAGGCGCCTTTGTCCATCTCAATGGTGGCCACGCTCAGCAGCACGGCCGGCACGCGTGTCATCTGGGGGGCGCCCCCGGTTGCGGGCCCCTGCGGCTGGCGACCGCCTCGAGGCGCCCCCGCCGGTGCTTGCCCACGACCATCTCCCCGCCCCCCTGTCGCCGCGCGCCGCCCCTGCTGGCGCCCGCCGCGCCCTAGATCCGCCGCGCCGCTGGAAACCACGCTCCGCTTCAGCCACAGGAAGGACCTACTGGTCTTGTGCTCTCGGTATATTTGCAAGCGGCTGCCGTCGATGTCCAGCTGGCAGTTCTCCAGCACCTTCTTCACCGCTCTGCCAGGCAGCAGCACGAGCGCGCCATCTGGATAAGCGCCGATGCAGGAAGCAAGCTCCGGGCGACAGCAGGTTTGGGGCCAGGAGGGCAATGCGCTGTACACCGCCGTGGCGAGGCAGCCAGCCCGGCACTGTGCCCAGGCATCACACAGTCGTCATCAGGTCCGTCTTTTCGGGTGCCTGGGCGCGCGCGTACCTGGTGCTACCGGCGAAGACAAAGCTCACCATGGGAGAAGGGCACTCGTGCGTGCCGATGCTGTCAAACCTGTGTTGTTCACGGGACACCGCGCCGCAGGTGTCATCGCCGCGCCAGCACCGCCGCACATTGACTGACTCCAGCAGGAAGTACCCGGCCGCTCCCAAGATTAGCGGTACCATTTGTTGGCGCGGCTCCAACACGCACTCCTGCCGCAATACCGTGTACAACTGACACCGCTGACTCGCGAGCACCGGGCCCGCGTGTTTTGATCGTGCTCCGGCTCGTCAAGAGTACCTGAGAGTACGCATACTGCGCTATGTACTGAAGCCCCTCAAATTTGGCCGGAACTCCAAAATCTCCTCGTGTAGCCCAATAGCCCTGGATATTTCGTCCAGGCTGCAGATTTTGGGCGGTCAATGTGGTAGTTATTAATGTCTGTGGAATGAATGAATTCTACCGTCCCCTTTTATTTTCAAAGTTAAAATGCAGGAGTGCTGGATTTGCCTCGGTATCACTGCAACCATAGTACCACGCACCCAAATGGTCGAGTGGGGCGGCCCACAGCGTTCCTGAATCGCCGGTATCTCACTCGCTTTTCTCGTACACGCCGCGAAGCGTGTTTAATACTTGGTGCAGTATATATCACTTTGTCAAAATTGAGCACAAACATGAACAAAATATCCGGTTCGATCGCGATCTTGGGCGTCATCAAACTAGCCAAGGGGGAGGGGGTTAACGGGGGGGGGGCTGTGTGTCGCTGGGCTCGATCGGTCCCTCAACCCTCTCTCATTATGTCTCGAGTGTTAGCAGTATGTTGCGTAGTGCATCTCGCAACAAGAAACGGGAGGACCGTCGAAAAGGGGGCCAAAGATCTAAATCTCATCGGGGGCTGGGGCGTGACCGTGCCGCTATTTCGATTTTCGGTGTCATTTGATGGGTTGCGGTGCTAACGCTAGTATATCGGGTACTCGCGCATGGTCACGGCGCGCTCGGCAACGGCCAGCCGGGCACGCCGTGTCCATCTTGGTCTACCTGTTTGTCCAAGAGGGGCTCGAGGGCTACTAAAAATAAAGATAAGGTTCGCCCCGGGGTCTTCGGCCGAAGATACATTGCCCCAGCACTTGACCTCCTGCGCCAACTGCAGTCGTAGGTCTGGCATATATAGCCCTTGAACCATTGCCTCATTCGAACCCCGAAGGGCTGACGCATTTACCGGGTAAACCCGGGACTGCCCTCACTGGGAGAACCATGAATCGAACTCGGGACCTCTTGTACGAGAGACCACCGCTCGACCGAGCGGACAGGGGTTGTGCCTACCAGAGGTGCTGGTGCACGATTTCGAGTTCTGCTGTGGTTTTTGGCGAGTGATGGCGACGCTACCAACCCAGGCGCAGAGTACTAAACGTACAAGGTTGTATACGTGGAGGAGCGGTTGGCGCCCACCCGCGTCGCGCCTCCACCACGCACCGGCACGCCACCAGGGAGCGCTGGGTGCACCCCCCGGGTAGTGTCCCCGGCGCCTCTGACAGGTGACCTCGGACCCATAGAGCAAGGTTGGGGCGCACCGCTTTTTGCGTGTTGGCCGCGCGCGGCGAGTGGGTGGCGTCCGATGCCGACCCTTTTCTCGACTTTACGGCCCCCTGAGTCGGCCATATATGCCCAGGGCCGGCGTCCGGGGTATGTCACACGTACGGTGTAGCTTGACAACTTGATCTCATGATTGTGACCGTCTCCGATGGCACTGCAGTAGTTCAGCCCGGCCACAACACCCCAATGGCGCTTTCCATGTACTCGCCGCGAAGCGCTGTTAGTACTTGGTGCAGTATATCTCTGTATCAAACTCCTAAAATAAAAACTTTCCCACAGTAGACATCTTCGGCATTGTCGAAATAGTAGGAGGCACATCTGCTGTGCCGGGTAAGATCGGCGCGGGAACCTCCTCCGGTTTTGTTTCAAGTACTGATACCTCACAAATAGTATGTTATGCAGTACATATGGGGCTCATCACTGGAGGACCGTCAACAAGTGGACGGCAGGTCATGAAATAAAACGGCATCCTAGAAGGGTTTCCTGGTTTCTGAGCGCTACAGTGCCGCTTTTTATTTTCGGTGTAATTCGATATACTGTAGTACTTATGGTAGTATATTGGGTAATCGTATACGAACATGGCGGGCACGGTATCGGCCGGTCGGGAACGCCATGCCTCAGCCCACTTTCTGCCTCAACTTGGTGATAAACTGCCGGTCTCTCTGGAAAGTATATTTGCTCCCTGCATACTGGGACGGCAAGGTGTGGACGCCATGGGGGGGCCTGGAGGGAGGGCGGCATCGTGCCTTGTTGGGAGATAGATGGCCACGGCGAGGGCGGGGTCGGCGCAGCGGAGCACCAGCAGCTTCTTGGTGTGCTCCGTCATCGCGTGCTGGAGGCTGGCATGGAAGCGGTCGATGGCGCTCCCGCTTGGTACCAGCGAGACGGGCGGCGTTACTCCCAGCGCTTCAGCCACACAGCCACGGCCGGGCCGCAAAGCAGGGCCGCTCGACATATCCGCGGTGGCAGCAGAAGCGCCGGGTAAAAAGCATGGGTGGGGGCAGCGGACTGGCACCGGTCCCAACCCACCGCCTGTGGCCATCTCCACACAGCCAGCCAGGAGCTTCCAGTGCAGGTTCTCGGTGTGCAGGTGCAAAGAGCGGATGTCGTCCGGCGACAGGAGCGTGGACTGGTTCAGGGCGTTGTAGAGCAGCTCGCGCGGAATGCCGGCCCTTTGCGCAAAAAGTTTCTGCATCCCCCGGGGGGCATCGGCAATGGGGGCATGTTATTGCTTAACATTGTTTTTTATCCAGGGCAAGCAGAATGTGGGCTGTGGCGCCACAGGTGAATCAGTGGGCAACGAGGACATTGTGATACCTGCGTGCTCGAGAAGCGCTCAAAGTCCAAACAACGGACCAAAGGCAGCAGCGGCATCCCGCGCGTCCGGCACCATCTGTCCACCAAAACCAGCAGGCCGTACTCTGACAGGCAGACGTCAGTCGTCTCGATGAGGCGGAGGATAGCCTGCATGTCGAAACCGGCGCGCTGGCCCCCGTCTCCCTCCGACTCCTCCTCGGCTGCGGGCGCAATCGCTGCGGTGGCCGGGACTGCCCCCTCGGACCCGCCCCCAGCGAAGGAGGGAACCCACCCCTGCTGCATCCTGGAGGCTAGAGAGCTCAGCTCCCCGTGGCGAGCGGCCAAGCAAGCCTGGTACGCCTGCGCCAGCAGCCTTCGCCAGATGCGGCCGCTGCCAGCTGCATGTGGCGGCAGTTCCTCCGCCAGGGGCGCGCTGTCGGGTGTGTGGCCATCCCCACGCGGGCGCCCTGGTGTGGGAAGGATGAGCCTGGCGGGGAGGTGCTGCTGCTCGCCAGACTTGACCGCGTCCACCCCGCGAGCAAACAAGGCGTTGATGGTTTTGCACTGCTCGCAGTCCGCCCCGTGCAGGTCAGCCCACTGGATGTACAGCTTGTTCAGCCTGAAGAGCGGCGGCAGTGGCCCAGCGTCAGCCCCGCCAACATCATCACGGGTGTGGCATCGATAACGCACAGCATTAGTCACACACTTGCGCGCACACACACACACACACACACACACGCGCGCGCGCACTCAGAGCAGAGAAGTCCGCTTGACTCAACGGAGTATTAAGATGGAAGTTCGGTAGTTAGGAATAGAATAGAATAGAAACAGAAACTGTGTTGATCGTTTGGATGCTTTTGAAAGGAAACTGACGGATTGATCTCAGTCGTGGTAACGATTCGACTGCGGAAGGCACCAACGACATTGTTTGTATTCCCCACATAAACAGGATAAAGTATATATGCATTAATTTAGATTAGACAGAGATACAGGAGTTCGGACCGACGCACAACAAAAAGATGACGCCAATTACACCACACTCGGAACGGGATTAGCAGGAGTGCTCCTGGTATTCATGAGCACCGGTAGTGACAGGTAGGATTGTTAGGAATTGTTGCAGCGATATTGCAGACATGAAGGATTATATATCAAACAGTCTAAACAGTATATTGCGATGGAACTTCAGCAATAGTATGATGATGAGAGTAGCATAATACCAGCATCGAGAATAGAAATGCGAAAAACGCGGAAAGAGTGGTAAAACACGGCCAGGCACCGCCGTTTGGATTTTTGCCACCTACGCGACAGCATATATTTATTTGGTATCATTCTGCACACTACATTGGCGTATGTTTCAATGATGTAGATGTGGTTTACAGAGAAATCATGTGGACGCGCAGCAACATGCAGAAAGTAATCGCAGGCATGCTCGGGGCCGGCATGCGCGTTGATCAGTGCTCAGTAGCGCACTGCGCTATCCATTCAGCGTCCACCTGCCAAGGAAGCTGTCATTGAACTTCGCAAAGTAGGTTATCATGTCCTTCTGGGAGATGGAAGCGCTGGGCCGCTCGGGAGCCGCAGGGTAGGCGGCTGCCGGCGCCTGCTCCGGCACCAGCGCCGGGTCCCAAATCACAAGGACGGTGTCGCCATCCACATCACCTGTGCACACGAGCTTCACCAGCCGCCCTGCCCACTGTGCGCGCGCGCGCGCGTGTGTGTGTGTGTGTGTGTGTGCGCGCGGAAAGAAAAAGCTGAGCCGTGTTGACCAATAAGATATCAAATGGATGGTTAACCGCCAAATTTAGCTGCGATCAGCCACAGACGCCCTTGGATGGGTCGATAAGAAAGAACAATGTTGTTCAAGTTGATACTATGCTATCGTTTTCTCTGCCAGTCAACACTCGCAGATGGCTGCGATGTAGGGCCCAATCTGGACCACTGCATGATTCTGTCAGTGCGAGTTGGTCCCTACTGAGGAGGGTATGCCGGGGCACTTGCTGCATACCTCCTGCTGCTTCGTCCATGTGTGGGCGCGGCCCGTTGACCGGCAGCACCAGGCAGTCCTGAAGGTGGCGCAGCTCCGGGACGTCCACCGCCGTCAGCACTCTGATATCTCCGACATGATAGCACGGGTTGCGGATCTGTGTTTTGTGGGACGGCGCATGGCATCACAGGTCCCATCTTTCTGAAGAAGCGGTTATAGGCGCCATCCGCACTGACAGAAATGCCGCTCGGATGTGGCCGGAGGCACGGTCATAGAGGGTGTCATCGGCAGGAGTCTATCCCATAACCACGCCAAATTATCATCTCATATCCACATGTCAGTTACGCGCCAACAGAAGCAACGGACACTCTCATCCTGCCAGTCATGAAGATGGGGCGAGACGGGACGGCACGGACATCACAAACAGCAGTGTAAAGCGGCGGGAATTGCATCCCACCATCACAATGCGGCCACGTTCAAGCGCTGTTGGCGTGCCGTCAATCGTTGGCTGGAAGAAACACGAGCCGTATTGTAGCTGAGCGGAGGAGTCGGACACACAGTACGCGAAGCGTGACTTATCCACAAGAATCCGGAGCCTCAGCTCATCGACCGTGGGATCCGGTCTGAGGCTGGCCTGCCCACTTGCTGCCTCCCAGCCGCCATCCGGTGCCATAGGAGCGCCGGGACCTTGTCTGCCGCCTCGTGACGGCTTGGCTTTCTTCAGCAGGCTGTCAAACTCTCTTCTCTGCAGAGCCTTCACCCTCTGCCTCGTGCCACCGGTGATGCCACTTTCGGCAACTGCCAATGCCTCCTCCTCCTGCAATGGCGCACAACGGCATAATGTACCATACTACTGATATAGGGCTGTCATGAAGATATCTGTCACAGGCAAGTGCTGCCATTTCATGCGTACAAATCTATATTTGCAGCAGTGCACGGCGTTCCTGAATTCCCGATGTCGGATTTTCCTCGTGCACACTGTGAGATGTGTGTTTAATACTTGGTGCCATATATCACTTTTATAGAGATTGAGTACAGGAAAACGAAAAATCCGGTTTGGTCCACGGTCTTGGGCGTCATCAAATTAGCCAGGGGGGGGGGGGGGGGGGGGCTGTGGGTCGTGGGGCCCGATCGGTACCTGAACCCTCTCCCATTATGTGTCAAGTATTAGCAGTATGTTGGTCAGCAAACCTCACGACAAAAATGGGAAGACCGTCGAAAACGAGGCCAAACATCTGAAAAAAGTTCCCCGGAAGATTACACCGGGGCAAGGGCGTGACCGTGCCGTGTTATTTTCATTTTTTGGTGTCATCCGATGGGCTGCAGTACTTATGCTAGTATATTGGGTACTCGCACAAGGTGACGGCGCACCCGGTATCGGCCGGGTGGCCGAGAGTCCATGCGGACTCCCAGGCACCAAGCGTGTGCTGCCAGAAACAATGCATTATGCGATGGTACCATCACACACACACACACACACACACACACATATATACACATATATATATATATATATATATATATATTCCTATATATATTCCTATATATATTCCTATATATATTATAGGAACATATATTGAAGGCGGCAATATTTTCATATTAGCACCAATTAACATACCCCTACAGAGCCTCTAAAAGCGAATAATCATCAGCAAGCATGCTGCACGGGGCTGGCAAGTATATGCAGCACCTTGTCATGTGTCATGAGAAATTTGAATGCCACCTCCTCATCATCGCACATGATGGAGCACTGATGGAAGTAGTGACACTGGAGGTTGATGAACACGTCATCAGGTATGCCGAGCTGGGAGAGAAGCATCACCGCCTGCGCAAACGCAAGGATGCACACGTTAGCACGGATGCTGCCATCGGAGCGGGACAGGAGTGTGAAAGGTTCTGAAACAGCTCATCTGCGCATCGGCGCTGGCCGAGAGGTGCCACGCTCTAATCGTTAATAATCCTCAGTACGACGCAATATGATACTCTGACAATGCACAGCAATCTTTTTAGAACTCCAAGCATGTTTAAGGTGTCGCAAGATAACAAAATAACGAATACTAAACAAATTGTATACGTCTCATGACGAACTATTCGTTTCTTCAACCAAACTCTGAACTCCGAAATTCCGGCCTTGTCGCGCCCTCGGCCCGTCATTGAGGGGTGCCCTCCCGAGAAAGTGTTGCCTCGGAGTCGGCACCTCCAAAGAGCAAGCAATAGGTTACAGTACCAGGATTGCTAACGTTAGTGTATTGGCGAACATTCGGTATTCCGCCTGCCGCTGAGCAGTACCGCCCGCAGCGTAACGACCAAGTCCCAAGTAAATTATTCCGGTATCTTAAATATTGATCGATTTTTGAACAGGATTGCTGTGTGGAGCATCAGCGAGGCAGGTCAAGAGAAGCTGCACCCGCAGAGCAGCAGGGCTCTACCTGTTTGGCGCTGAATGCTGTGAGTGCACAGACAACACAGTGACTGGCAATTACTTGTCCGCGTGCATCGTGCTTGTTAGGCGCCTGCTCGCACCTGCAGGTTGAGGTATCCATACTTGTAGGGAGCCGAGAAGCCGCTCAGTCCAAGGATGGCCTGCGATCCTCCGTTTGGATCTTCGAACTTGAGCATGGACTTTCTGACCCCCGCATTGTTTTCCGCCGCGAAATCGTGACGCGGCCAAAAGTGCAGGTTCACAGGAACAACGCAGACAGCACGTCAGGAATTTGCTGGTGCAGTATCACAGCTAGGGCAGCAGGTATGCGTATGTGATGACATGCGTGCCCCACACACATGTAGTATGTATGCATATTCTGGAATTGATAAAGGCTATGAAGAACACCTTGGTAAAAACTGCCTTTTTAAGGTTGTTTTTTTCACCACCCACCTGAATTGGACGTCCACTCCCTCCGACATGCTGGGATGGACTGCAAGCACGCCTTTAAAGCCCATGTATCGAATCTGCACAGAGAACACATGGCATACATGCGCAAACCCAATGATAAAGTGTAGAAGCAGCATCACATGGGAGCAACAACTGCGCAGCTGTTGTAATGCCTCTTTGGGTGTTCACACGTAGCAATGCAGCAATGCATTTGCTGCTGAGAATGCGCTTTGCGGGGCCCAAGGACGTCTGTACTTGCAGCAAGTAGAACCTGACAGCCTGACATCACAACTCATTGAAGCTGAGTAATACTCTGGAATACCAAAATGGCGTCGATTGCTGCGGACATACCATGCTAATGCACAGTTCTGACCAGCTAGTGGCATGCACATGTTCCGGCCAGAGCCCGACCTGGAAGACGCTTGGATGATACCTTTCGCCTCGAAACCTGATGTTCTGCTCCCAAGCGATGCGTCGTGCCATGTCGACACTGATATGACCGCAACCATCTGTGAATGTGAACCCGTGTCTCTCCACGTCAGGGATAACCTCAAATCGCAGAGGGGAACCCTGACCGAACGAAACCGAGGCTGCAAAGGAGCTGAAGAGCAATCCAATGCGCTTGGATCTCTTGGCAACGGTGGGAATTCTGTGGAAATCCCCAAACTCTTTCAAGAGCTGCTCCACTTCACAGTCTGTTGCGCACTGATACAACATGCAGCTCCTGCTTTTGAGCTGCCCAGGGCTGTGACCCATGAAGCGGTACGGTTTGCCATCCACTTCAATGCCGTTCTGAAGAACCTGCACTTGCACCGTCGAGCATATGGGGCCATTCACGCATATCATGTCCGTATATCCGTCCATCTGGAGGAGCAATGCAGCATGAACGTCCAACTGCACCATAGAAATAAGATGCCAGTCTGTATTGACAGACTAGCACGAAGAATTAAGCGGCTCCTGCCCTGCTTTCAGTATTTACACATGTAACCTCAGAATCACCGCCCATCTCAGCGGTTTGGCAACACAGCTGTGTCAGGGACCAGCAAAGACAGGCTATTAGGGAGGTCCACATGTTGCTGTCCACGTTTCGCTTCTCAAAGCATGTGGTTTCAATATACCAAAGAGCACAGAATATTATTTGCTTGTATCAGCGCGTTTCCAGCATTGCGATAGTGCCCAAATTGTGCTGTTGCGGTGGCTGCAAACGGTGCTGCAAGTGATAAGAACAAGATGTATGAAATGGTGGCCTGTTTCAGGCTGCAGCGGTGGTCTCACCTGTTCAATATATACGGCTGCTTGCTTGCCGGACCCAAAGTGAAGGCTGCCAAAGTGCGCAGCGAGGAAGAGGTCGGATCCGAGTCGTTGGAAAACTCGATTCGCCTTGCCCTTTTCTATGGAAAGCCACTGGTTTATTGGGCATGATACGCGCACATGGCGTCAGATACGCAAGTGCCATATAAGCAAAGCGTTTTGCTACCAGCACGACAGTAAGGGCATCACTGGGTACGAAGGCCTACTTTTGTCGTGATCTCGTCTTCCTCGATGAAGACTTCCTTTAAGAACAACCTTTCGCAGAAGCTGTGCTGCCAGTCCGGCTTTCGCCCGGGTCGCATGCGAAGCTTCAAATGAGTGTTGTCGACGTCGTTGGGAGCCGACCATTCGCCAGCCTTGCGCCCGAGGCTCGTCCCAGCTCCACCGCTGGGCATATCTGCGACCCTGATGTGCTTGTATTCGGCAAAGTTGTGGGCGCGTATATATCGAATGTGAACAAGCTCCGTCGAAGTCGACGATGACCCCGCCGGCGATGCCGCGGCACTACCCTTTGCACGCTGCTGGCCGGGGCTGCGTCCAAGGATATGCTGGTCCCAAGAATGTGTTGATATTCCTAGGAGTGAGCAGAAGGAGGCACTGTGAATCAGCACTGTTCTGTTAAGGCCAGCAGTGTCGAAATCACGTCTACTTGAAATCAACACGGCAAGATGATGATGATCATCGCCTTATTCTTTGCCTCCAGAATATTACAAAAAATCCCGAAGCCGAGTTCGGAATGGCCACTGGAGCGGCTACTCTCACCTGCCGCCGGACCACTGCGGACTAGCTGGTAAGATGGCATACTCGTAGTCAGCCTCGCTGTACTTGGTTTGAACCAAATCGTGAACATTAGCGCGCGAGCTCTCACGCACTATTCACGCAGAATCGGCGCGCGAGTCGTGAGGAATGTATTTCTAGGCATCGACGGTGCGAAACGGCGTCACGGACATCTTTTTTCGTCATCCCCAACACAATGCAACAGTGACATGTTGAATTCATTGTACCCCTACTGATCGACAGGTTGTAGACGGATGTATGTCAAATGCCGGACTGTGCCACTGTGCCAATAATGACGATGATAATGATGGAATTGCCATATTTGTTCCTGGCCTCCTCGCCAACGCAGACTCATGCATGTATAATATTGCATGTATAATTTATATGTTATAGTCGCTACGCGATATAGTCATGTGGGCACCATCCGTTTTACTGGTATTTGAGCGGAAACCTTCCTGATGAGCAGTCTGTAAAAACCCTAGACCATTGCAGTATTAGACGAGATCTAATACTTATAATCTGCACCGAGCCACCACCAACAGTATGGCAGTACTCAGCTCGTCGGCCGGCTGCTAAGACGACTATACAGACTACCTATAGATTCGTCCGCCGGGCTCAGGTAGTCGCTACAATGCCTGATTAGCAGTGCCCGGTATATTGTCAAACCACACGATGTCATAAAAACTGTTTATTTGCACCAATCAGCAAAGCGAACACGCGCGTGTTCAACACGCCGAGGCAGCAACACCGCGCTCGCTGGCTCGTTGCCTTGTCATACTCACATCTTCACTACAAAGAACTCGACTGCCGCTGCTGAACCACACGCCGTTGTCGCATAAACTATGATGATCTCGTCGCTCGTCCTCCTCAAGCTCCTCGCCTGCGCCACGGTCGGATCTGTCGGGTGCGCGTACTTGTACAAGATGCTCGCCAATCTCTTGATGAACACGGTGCTCTTCCATTGGCGTTTTCAGCGCTCTATTCCCGAGGCAGCAAACCACTTCAAGAAAGCGGCCGGCGGGAGCGCAGTGGCCGAAGCCCGCGTCCTGCCCTACGGCCGGTTTATCTTCGTCTCAAGGTGACCAGTCGGCTAAATACTACTGCTCCGCCGTATTTCTGCAATTATTGCAATGGCCTCGGTGGAGGGCGTTCTGTGCTTGCGCTTCTGCCGACAAATTGATGTATTGAGACACTTACTAATACTTAGGCATACGATGCCGTCGCCACGACGAATATATAAGCGTGGAGTCATGCATGCTTGCAAATATTTTAGTGCTAGATATAGCCCGTTCGCGCAGCTTTCTGAGATGTTGCGTTGCCGACAATAGCTTGCTCGGGGTGGTGGATAATAGCCCACCCATCGCCCCGAATGGGGCCAAAATAGCAGGGGACACTGCGACTCGCAGAATACTGATTTCAGGTAGGTAATAGTATTTGTTATTGACAGTGCTACACCGTCGCAACTGCTGTAGCATCAGCTAAATGTGTCGAAGCTCCACGCCGCGCCGCACATCCTAGCCGGTGTGTGCTCGAGTGTCACCGTATGCAATATAGCATTATGATAATCCAAGTGAGGGTTTCTGTCTGGTAACAGCACAAACTGAATCCAATGTTGATCTCTCACAGTCTGCTGCGTTTCCCACTTTGCACTTTCCCACTACATTGCCCGCAGGCATGATATAGCCCAGCATGTTTTCAAGAGCAGCAACTACCACACGCGACTTGGGATGGAGAGTGGCCTCCGTGCTCTTGGAATGCACCGCCAGGGTGTCATATGGAATAACGATACAGACCAATGGAGGGCCGTCCGCAAGATATTCCACTCAGGTGCATGCATATGCTCACTGGATGTAATGATGAGCAGGATCATGAAACATCGAGAAAACTGCTGAAATATGATGGGTGTTGTCTCCATTATTGTGCAGCGGTGCAGGAGAGGAGACCCCTGGAGGTGTCAAACAAGGTGGCATTTGAGGCGTTTCATTTCACCTTACGAGAGCTCCTGCAGGATGCCTCGACAGGCAGCTCGTTGTCGGCGCCGTCCCACCAGGTGCTGTCCATACTGCCTCGGGTGGATCAGCCTCTCCATCAGCCCAGCCTGGATGCCCGCCAGGGCCCCCCTATGCAAATGAACATCAACGCGTTGGAGTTCTGGCGGCTGTGTACATTTCGCATCACATGCAGGCTAGCCCTCGGGCTGCCAATCGGGGCTCTGCCCCTTGCCGATGCTCTCAGAATTGTCCATTGTGTGACGGAGTACTTCAAGGTGCGCCTGCATAAACATATACATGGCACAAATAAATGATACTCAATGTCTACACCCCCACCTAGGGCAGCACTGCGCTTGTCCAGTGGTATGCTCTGCGCTGACTCCGCGTCGTTTGCATGGCATGTCACGATGAGACTGGCGTGGGCGTCTTGATGTTTGTATTTTATTGTGTGCACTTCTCCCGGCAGGCATGGAACTACTTCTTGCTGCTCCCCGCTCCTCTTGGATTCTTTCATAGTCATCAAGCTCGCCATCTTCAAGCCATTCGAAATTTACAGGACGCTGTTGCCACCTTCATCGACATTGCAACGCAGCACATCGACTCCACTGCACGCGGGGACGGCCAGTTCTTGGCCGCATTGTTGGACGCGGAGGAGCAGGGCGATATCACGGGAGACGACGTCCGGCAGCTGGTGCTCGAGATGATTCTTGCCGGAACAGACACGTCATCGGTGACAATGAGCTGGCTGCCTGTTGCCATGGCTGAGGACGCCAAGCTCGAGCTGGAGCTGCGCAGAGAGATACAAACCCTGACCAGCGGTGAGTAGCCCTGGAAAATGCCTTCCATTGGGTGCCGTACAAAACCGGTAGGATCAGCGTTGTCCTGCCGCTGCATGAAGGTAACTGTCAGACGACTGTAAACACCATGCGCCCAATCAAACACTGTAGCTTCAACGCGCCGCTGCAGGGTCGGCCCTTTGCATGGAGGACGTCCTCCTGGAGATATGCAGAGCTCGCAGGAATGCCGCTGAGAGCATGCCCTCCATGACTGCTGCCATCAACGAGTGTATGCGGTTCAAGCCAGTTGGCCCAGTGGTCATCCGCCAGGCTGCAGCAGCCGACCACCTCAGGGATGGCAGCGGCTGCGTTGTGGCCCATGTGTGCCCGGGAGATGCGGTCATTGTCAACTTGGCGGAGATGCACAGAGATCCAGCCATCTTCCCCAATCCGGACACCTTTGATGCCAGAGCCAACTTCCTAGAGAATCCAGGATTGAAGGACAGCCAGTTCCGTCCGTTTGGGCATGGCCGCAAGGGCTGTGTGGGGCTGCACCTGGCGCAGGTGGAGATGAGGGCGCTGCTGTCCTGCTGGCTGACGACATTCAGGATGGCAGGTGACGCCGGGCATGGCATGCATGAGCTGCACGCCCAACCCTTCACCGGGATGCTGTAGCTCACGTTATACGTGAAAATAAATGCCGGTCGTCCGGTGGCTTGCCCAGGGGATCAACCTGGAGGCACCCTGCCCCCCATGGCTCAGATGGAAACACGGTGGGACATCGCAAACCAGCCCACCTCAGACATCACAGTCGGCGTTGAGCTCCTGCAGCCAATGCAAGTCTTCATATCTGGCCCACAATGTGTTGGCAAGACTACACTGTGCTCCGATGTCCAGGCCAGCCTGCAATGCCACCCGGCCGGCTTCAAGCTCCTCGGCGAAGTGGCACGCACTGTGATGCAGGTGACAGGTCACATTACACAGCATGGACAGGGACCCTGTGCGCGCGCAAAGGGATGTGCTGACAGCTGCCATCACTGCGCCCGCACGCTTGCAGGAGCAGGGCATTCGCAGGGAGCAGCTATCGGACCCTGTCACATTTCTGCATCTGCAGAAGCTGATCGTGAGAGCGCACAAGGAGCAAGTGCACCGATGCCTGTCTGGTCCATTCATTTCTGACAGGGGAGTTGTGGATGCCCTTGGCTACGCCGCGTGGAGATTTGGACAGACCTCACGAGAGGTAATCTGATACCGCGACCGCTGACCCCAATGCTGGCCGCCACATACCGATTGATTTCACGCAAGTTTCCAAAAGCTCTCAGTAGGATGTGATGCTGTGCATGCGCAGGTGAAGGAGTTGGAGGAAATGCCGGAGACTCGGGAGATGCTGCGACGCTGCGCCTCACCGGGCGCGCTTGTGGTGCTGGTGGCGCCGTTCGTCCCACCCACTGGCGAGGATGGCGCAACGGACGACGGAGTGCGGCTCCTGGGTTCCGGGAAGGACGTGCACAACCTCTTTGCGGCGATGGCTGGCGTGGTGGACTGCCACGGCCTCAACTGCTCTGTCTTGCGCCTCAAAGGCCGCGACCAGAGGTGCCAGTGGCTCCTTGAAGCGCTGCGTCCAGGGGGCGGTGGCTGCCCCGTTGGATCTCTCTGAAAACAGCCACTTCTCAATCCTCCAGACAGCCAATTATACATGGGCACCAAGGAGGCTGCACGTCCTACGGCAAGGCGAGCAGGAACAAGCAGCGTTGACAGGTCCATTACAGGAAATGCACATTGTTGGCGTAAATACTCCGTTGAGGCCGCTGTATATGATAATATGACCGCATAGGCAATGTATACGTTCCGCTGTCGGTAGATGTGCCTGTAATACGGGTGCTCAAATTGCAACAAATTGTGCTCAGCAGTCATGCATCCAGTCACGCCATGCGCCGCCGACACAAACTGTTTTGCTTGGTGTTGAGCGGTGTTTGCTCTGGCATGCACTGCCGTGGCGCAGCGTATATGTATGGGGTATATGTAAAGAAGTTGCAGGTAACGCTATACTATTACATGCGTATTTATGGGTTTTGGGGATGAATGATGATTACAGGCAGGGAAATGGAAATAATCATGCTGCGTCAATAGTCATTATTGGGGCGTGATGAGTACAATGGGGTAGCCGCAGTAGGCGCAGAGTGAAATTTGCCAAGACAAGACACATTTGGGGAGAAGTACCTGGTACCGGGCCTTCCTGGGGGAGGGGGAATAATGGGCACCGCTACTGATTCGGCGCCGGTCCATGAGGGCGGGTGTCGCCGTGGCGTGATATTTGGTCAGCAGGGTTCATCACTCACAACAACGACTAATCCTTATGATCCTTATGATCCTCATTGGTTCGCCCTATTGTCAGCGACATGAAATTATTGCTGAGGCAGTGACGCGTTTATATTCGGCGGTATTACTTTATTTACAGACTCGCGGAGCGTCTCTCTTGACACAGACGTTATGGACGATGGTATATTTTTTAGATATATCCCAGCAATTATATTAGAATATATGTAATCCTTACCCGTACTACTCGTAACAGCAAAGCAAAGCAAAGTAAAGTAAAGTTCGCCCCGGGACATCGGCCGAAGCCGCCCCAGCACATGACCTCGCGTGCGCCAACTGCAGTCGTAGGTCTGGCATAGCCCGTAGACCATTATTGCTCGATTGTGTTCGATTCCTGGCTGATGTATTTCGGCAATATCGGCCCGGCGTGTCCCGGGTTTACCCGGTTGATGCATTAGCGCTTCGGGGTTCGAATGAGGCAATGGTCTATGGGCTATGCCAGACCTACGACTGCAGTTGGCGCACGAGGTCAAGTGCTGGGGCGGCTTCGGCCGATGTCCCGGGCAAACTTTACTTTACTTTTTACCATTATTGCCTCATTCGAACCCCGAATGGCTCATGCATCAACCGGGTAAACCCGATTTTGCCGAAATACACCGGCCAGGAATCGAACCAGGGTCTCTCGCATACGACACGACCGCTCTACCTAGCGGAAAAGGGATGTACCCGTAAGGATGACCTTGTGAAAAGGAATCGAACCCCGAAGGGCTAATGCTACTAGCGACTACTATACCCGTACCACGCGCACTCGACTACCGTCGTACGACTTCGACAACGACATCAGCACGATATGATAACGATGATAACATTCAAGCCGATGATGTAGTCCATCAGCATTTTGAAATTCAAATTCCGTGCTGCTGCTGCTGCGTTATATTGCAACTAATACCGTGCTGGGCTGACGACAGCGACCATAAGGATTTGTTAGCGACTAAAAATGAAGTGAATCCCAAATAATATGTTTCAGTGTAGCGACGACCGTAATCCTTCATGGTCGACGCAGGCTTTTTCCTTGATCTGGCGCGCCAGGAATACGCTACTTGTGGTTGCTTGTGGTGGCCACTGGCACTGTCGATCCGACCGTCACCTTGGTACCGCCCAACCCATTCGCGATCGCGGACTCGCCCAGCGACCGGAAAAAACACAGGCTCGCCTATCCAGCGCCCGACAGCCTCCGCGACTCCCCACTGATCAGCATCGCCACCAGCGGCGGCAAGCGTGGCATGGGTGCGGGCGGTCACGGCGTGCAGCCCGGCCCTATCCTCGCAGCGGAGGGCGCGGTGGCGATGGAGGGGTTGGAGGTACCGAGCGCGACGCCGAAGTGAGCCCCCCCCCCCCCCCCCCAACCCCCCCCCCCCCCCACCCCCCCCCCCGCTGCCCTTGCTGCCATCCAGCCCTGTCCATCCGATGTAGCAACCCCAACCCCAACCTCTCGCCTAGCATCCCTGTCCTCTGCGAGTGCCTGGCCCCGGGTCGCCTCACTCTGACAGCTAGGTCCCCGCTGTCGGCGCAGCCCGGCGTACGACGCCCTGCTGTCCAACGCGCCCCGCGGCGCCGAGGTGGAGCGCACGCTGGCGCGCCTGAACGCCGCCTACGTCAACAAGGTACGTCGCTGCTCCTGCGCTGAGATTATCGGATGCCACCCTGCGCTTCATCCTTCTATACACCCTCCGCTGTCTGGAGGAGGTCGGTGGCGGTGGTGTCGAGCCGGTTCTCTTGTTGACAAATAATAATAGTAATGAAACTGCCTCATTGAACACAGCTATCCAATTCTGCCTGCCCCTACTCGCCCCGCTTGATCCGGCGCCCCGCAGGACGCGCAGTTCACGCGCGATGGAAAGCCGTACAAGTGCCAGTACTCGCAGATCTACTTCCAGCGCCTGATGCGGCTGAAGCAGGTGCTGCAGCGGCGGGTGCAGCAGAGGTGGCCGCAGGTGCCAGGTGAGATGGGGGCCGCCGCCCTGCCCATGCCTGGACCCCCCCCCCCCCCCCCCCCCCCCACCCACCCCTTGCCCCTCCGCGTGGGTCTGATGGCTGCACGCCGGCTCGCGATGCAGTTGTGAACATCCTGGACCTGAAGCCCGACGAGGAGTGCTGCGTGGTGGGCACCATCTTCAAGGACATGAAGCTCAAGCCCTCCATCATGAGCGAGTACGCCAGCGACCCCGTCGTCGCGCCCGCGGTAAAGCCAGCCCCTCTCGGCCCGGTCGCCCCTCACCAGATGCCGCCCGCCCCCAGTCCCCCCCTTTTCCTGCTGCGCCTCCTACCCCTTCCCCCCGCGACCACCACCAACGCCACTGTTCCCAGCCGCATCTCTTTCCTTCCGCTCAGGATTCCCCCCCACTTCTCCATCCTTTGTGGCGCAGCTGGCCGGCGCCAAGCTCATCGACCCGAGCGACAGCCTGGTTCTGGAGGACGAGAGCGCGCGCATGACAATGGCGGCGGCCGCAAGCTCGCCGGGCGTGCTTGACGGGCTGGTCACGGGCGTGATCACGGCGGTCCGGTGAGCCCACCCGATAGGGCACCCCCATCCGCCGCCCGCTACCCATGAGCCATCCCCCCCCCCCGCCCCCCCCCCCTCCCGCGCCTCACATGCTTGAGATGGCCATGCTGCTGCAGGGGGAAGGACAACGAGGGCGTGTTTGAGGTCACAGATATCCTGCTCCCGGGCATGGCGCCCCAGGTGCTCCCCCCCCTCCCCCCCCCCCCCTCCACCACCACTAGCCACCCATATATGTCCTCTGACAGGGAGCGGCATCGCTTGGCGACCGAGGGGGGTCTTGCAGCTGGCGGCGCGGGCTGACACGCTGCTGGGGTTGCCGCCGCGCCTGTCGGGCTGCGTGCGTAGGCACCGCTGCCGGAGCGCGAGGACGACGCCTACGTGGCCATCATGTCGGGGATGGGCCTCGGCAAGGCGGACCAGGCGGGCGAGGAGGCGCTGCGCACGCAGCTGGCGATCGACTACCTCACCGGCCTCCTCGGCAGCCCGCAGGACCAGGTAACCCCCCCTTTGGAGAAGTGATATGGATCCAATAATCAGTTCGCCAGAGATCCAATAATCATAGACAGTACAATATCGTAGATGCATAACCATGTATGGTTTTGTTGCATGCTGCGGCTGTTCTATGTGCTGTGTTGATGCACCGCCCGGATCCCTCTGGGGCGCAACGAGGTGCCTCTGGGTGCGGATTGCGCTCCGACCCTGACCCCTTTTCGCCCCCGGCCGTCGTGCCCTGCAGGAGTCGGCGGCCAAGGTGGTCCGCGTGGTGGTGGCGGGCGGCATCGTGGAGGACAACCAGGCGCTCGCGGGGCTGGGAACCCGCTCCAACGCGCGCGCCAAGATGACCTCCATCAGCCTGGTCAAGGACGCGGACATGGCGCTCACGCAGCTCGCGGCCGGTGACCCCCCCTCCCCCCACCTTAACCTTGCCCCTCACTCTCATGACCGCACTCCCACGCGCCCCAGGCCAGTTCCTCGATGCGCCAAGCACCATCTCACAATTCCGCCCCCCTGGCCTGATTTGCCTCCTGCGCGGGCCCGCAGGCGTGCCGGTGGACGTGATGCCGGGCGCCGACGACCCGTCCACCGCGTCGCTCCCGCAGCAGCCGATGCACCGCTGCCTCATGCCGGGCGCCGCGGGCTTCCCCACCGTGACCAGGGCCACCAACCCGCACGCCTTTGAGGTGCGTCAGCAGAGCGGCAGGGCGCCAGGGGGGGTTGCATGTGTGCGCCATCGCGGTCTCGCTTGTTCGGAGGCACCGGCTGACGGCAGTGGCGGCGGCGGCTCGCAGGTGGGCGGCGTGGCCTTCCTCGGCAGCAGCGGGCAGACGGTGGACGACATCTACAAGTTCAGGTGAGGGGCGAGCGCGCGCCCGGCTGCTGCACCTGGGTACCCAGGTACCTGCGCAGGCAGCTGACGCTGTGCCGTGATGCCGCCGCGCGTGCCAGCACATGTGAGGACCGGATGGACATCCTGGCGGCCACCCTGGAGTGGCGCCACCTGTCGCCCACCTCGCCCGACACGCTGCCCACCTTCCCCTTTGAGGACCGCGACCCCTTCATCCTCACCGAGTCGCCGCACTGCTACTTTGTGGGCAACCAGCCCGAGTTTGCCACCAGGCTCATCCAAGGTCGGCCACGGGCGCCCCGCCCACCTCCCCCAGTTGAGGTCTGTTGTGGTTTTATACATAGCCATTCCCATTTATTGTCGACATGCGACAAGGGCAAATGGGGCTTAACCAGGTATGGTTATGTGTTTCAATATGCCCCTAGATTGTCTACAAGACCTCAACACGGCACTCTTGACACACCATCGCGAAGGTGGCAGTTAATTTACACAGCGGCGCCTGGACGTGTTTAATTTGCCACCCTTCTATCGTTTTTTCTTTTTATATATTTCATGTCGCTATCCTGGATTCTTTTGTTCTTGTTCTTGCTGAAGTTCCATCGTGGTAGACTGTGTAGACGCGATACCAAGGATTCTGGGATCATCCATGTCTACCGTACACTTCATATCGAGTTACACACCATCAGCAATCCTTAACCCGCGTTCATTTATACCTACACCAGCAGCGGTGCGAGTGCTGGCTCCAGACTACCAGTAAGGGTGAAGAATGATAAGATCATACTATAGGGATTACGGCCGTACCTGATGATAGTAACGCGTAGTAATCGCCATAAACGTAATCTTATGGTTGTGCATCGGTACGCTGTCCTGTATCATTCCTGTATCGCTATCTAATTTCAAACACTGGACGTGTAATGTTCCTTCCTACATGGGCAATTCAAACCCAAACAATGTTCTTAGTAGTCAATTCGGAGAACGCCTTCCATGTATCTGCCAGTTTCCTTTAAAAAATCCCCACCTATCAACTCGTTTTCTATTCTGTTCTATTATATTTCGAATTTCCAAACTTCATTCCAAACCTGGTTCGTTAACAGTCTAGCTGGCCCCTTAACCCCCCTCCCCCCCTGCCCTGCCGTGTCTCCCAGCCCCGTGTCCTTTTGCGTGGCTGATGCCCTCGTACCCCCCACTCACCCCACGGCTTCCCCTCACGGCAGGCCCCGACGGCGTCCCCGCGCGGCTCATCTGCGTACCCAAGTTCTCCGAGACGGGGGACATCGTGCTGGTGAACATCAAGACGTTGGCGTGCCGGATAGTGCACTTCGACGAGCCCATGCTGTAACCGGTAGCTGGGTGGCGCGCAATGCCCGCCCTGGACTGCAGGGAACGAGACGAGGCGGCAGCCCCAGGCCGTCCTTGGCCCCATGCATACCCACGCTTCCCACTGGTGCGGCTGAGGAGCACACGTGCTCTCCGCCACATTGCCTAGAAGTCTATGTAAACCATGCACCCTGCTTCTCTGACCAAGACACAGTAGCCGTTCACGCATCTTCCGAATGCTGTGACCTTCGCGCCGGGCTTGGACTCATTCCATGCAATGTATATTGAGAGGCTGAGTATCCCCCTGCTCCCGTGGTGCGGTGGTGTGGTGATGCTCGCTGGGCCAGCATCCTCTGCCTGCACGGCGCAGATACGCGGCTTGAAGCTGTGCCTCAACAGTCTCTTAAGATGGAAGAGCCGCAATTATAAATAGAATAGAGTAGAATAGAAAACGCGTTGATAATTTGGAGTATTTTGAAAGATAACTGACATCTGCCGTGTTGCTATACGTTTTCGGAAGGCACTAATGATGCTGTTTGGGTTTGTATTGCCCATTAATTCAGGAAAAGTATCCGTGCATTGTTTGAGATTACATAGCGATACTGGAATGCGGACCGACGCACAACGATCAGATGACGTTTGTTTACGTGATGATGATTACGTGATGATGATGATTACGCGTGTGTTGTCGGGATATGAGTCCTCCTGGTACAATCCTTATCGGATCGAAGCGTAGTAGTCCCTACACGGTACAGATGAATACGGCCAACATAGCAGTGGCGACCGGCGGTATGCTGTCGTGGAATGAGCAGTAGGAGTACTGTTTGAAATCCGCATTCCTGCTTCTCCCCGTTGCCGGGCTTCTTAAATGCTGGAATATTGTCCGTGTAATTTGATCGAGCATTAGTATGGATTTCTTAGTCTTGCTACTACTGGTACGACGGACTGGTACGTAGGACTGGCACGACGGTACCGGTATGTCCCCACCGCCTGGATGATTCTATGTTATCATTGCAGTCAGTGTATGAATATTCACGCGGCATGTAAAATGGACATCATATTGGATCATTATAATGGTCGATGAATATATTATAATAATAATGTAGCGACCTAATGATGAGACGGCTCCTGACGACTATGTTCCTCCTGATGCTCGGGCCCCGCGGGGGTATTTACGCCTGGACACCGGCGTCGACGGCGCTGCACTCAGGCAGGCCCATCACGGTGACTCTGGAGCGCATGGTGCAGGCTCTCGTGCGTATTGATGCACCATGCACCAGGTATTGATTCATGCATTAGGTACTGCCATGCATACAATCTCAACCCCAACTCATCGCCCCTCCCCCCTCCCCACACACCCATATGACCCCAAAACCGGAGTGCCGATATGCATCTGATGCAGCATGCACATAGTTCAAACACCCACCAGACAAGCAGCAAGCAAACACCCAGGCACAGAGGCAGAACAGCGCAGAAAATGCGCTCCCACACTTGCCCGTCCACGATTCCACACACTGCAGCACAGCCGACATGGTGAGAGGTGGGTTGGGTCATGCTCAGCCGCTGAGGCAGCCACAGGCCAAGCGCCTCCGCAGTGAAAGTAATAAGCCTGTTGCACCGTCTGCACATGCGGCGGCCTCTCAAAAACGCGCGGGAGGCCGCAGGGGGGGAGCCGCCGCCCTCTATGCAGCTGCCACATGGGGCGGAAGGCACCCTGGCATGCCCCACCGCTGCGCGCTTGTTTCAGGTGGCCATCTGCGTGCAGTAGGACACCGCCACCGCCTTGATCATCTTCTTGTGCGCCGACACGTCCTTGCTGAACTTCTCACCTGCGAGGTGTACAACCCAGCGCATCGGGGGTCAGCGGCCAAGCTGCCACGCTTGGCTGGCGGACGCAAGCAGGAAGGGTGGGGCCCGGGGATAAACCGCCACGCGGGAGGGCCTACCCAGGTTGTTGAGCAGGTTCTTCAGGCTAAACTCCTTGAGGTCCACAGCTGCGGATGGGGGGAAGGGCCAGGGCAGATTCAGGGAGGGGTTAGGGTGCAGCGTGGTAGCCAGGAGGCATATAGTCATGCCATGTCGGGCAGCAGCCCAGGCGGCTGGCGCGGCAGCAGGTTGCTCACTCTTCATGACATCGATGGCGGCGCGTCGCAGCTCATTCTCCTCCTTGTTCAGCGCGGGATCGTCCTTGCTCCAGTCGATCGGGGTTGGCGGGGCCGCCGCGCTGGGCGTCTGCGACTTGGTTGCCGACTTGGGCGTGGCCACCTTCTTCGGCGCCGAGGCCGCCTTGCCCTTGGCCGGCGCCTTCACAGGGGTGCGCGCCTTCTTCGGCGGCGGCGCCTCCTCCTCTTCCCCCTCCTCCTCCTCCTCCTCACTGTCCTCCTCCTCTTCGCTCTCCTCCACCACCTTCTTCTTTGTCGTCTTCTTCGATGATGCCTTAGCTGCCTTGGCTTTGGCCGCCTTCGCCTTGGCTTTTGCCTTCTTTTCCCTGCATCATGCAACATTCCCTCCCAGTCAGCAACCCGCTGCCCGCCGACACTGCAGGGCAGCCGAACTACTCAATGTACGAGAGGCGCATCGACATGATGGGGCTGCAGCCTCAGACACCATGGGATCGGCCCAAAACCTTGCGCCGTCTTAGTGATCGACAATATCCCTGGCGGTAATGCGCCGATAGCATGCCTCGCGTATGTACCCGGGTGCCTACGCACCCATAAGAACCTGTAACCTAAGCCTCACATAAGGTTCCATGCAAGCCCATTGCCTGTAGCAATATTCCCTACAGTTCCTTGTTGGTTTTGTCTAGGCTTGACCTCTGACAGGTCGGGCGGGTTCTTATTGGAAGTGTGCTTATCTCCGCGCCGGCTCAGGTATGTGCCGCTGTTGTTCCCCCTGCTCCGCAGCAACCCCCCTCCGCATACTCAGCCCCCCTTGCACCGTGAGGTAGACAGTTGGCATCACCCACTTTTTGGCGGCCTCCCGCTCGCGCTTCTTCCTGGTCGCTTCCTTCTTCTCCTCCTCCTGCGCGGGGCACCCAGCGCCCCCTCGACCGGGTCAGTCAACCGCTCCAGCCACCAGCCGGCAAGCAGATGGCAGGTCACTGCCGCAGCGCACTTTCTGAGCCAGGTCCGTGTCGCGCGTCGCGTCCGGCTTCAGCAGAAACTCGTGAAGCTTCTCCACCTTGTCCTCCTATCGGTGCCCCCAGTTGCACAATTCCATTCAATTCCTGGGGAGTTGCATGTTCTCATCCCCCAGCAACCTTCGCGAGCTGGCTAAGTTGCAAGGTATTCCCCAGAGCGGAAGTAGGGTCTGTCCGAGACGGGTGCTGGAAAGGAATTCCCCTTGCTGGGAAACAGTCTGGGTCACAGGGTTTGGCGCATGATATCTTTCTTTTGGAGCTGTGTGGCACGCAATAGCGCTGACTAAACAGTCTATCACTTACGATGCAAGTGCGGGAATTGGAATAGAGTAGAAAAAAGTGGCAAATGTCTTGATCATTTGGCTTTTCTTGAGAGAAAACTGACAGATACATCTCACTCCTACTGCCAATCGATTTCGGACAGCACTAAGGACATTGTTTGATTGTTTATCACCCGTTTATTCAGGAACAGTTTACGTACATTGTTTGAAAGCAGCATTGACGGCAATGCAGGAATGCGGACCGATGCACAGCGATGAGATTACGTTGATGATTAACACATACGCGTTAATAGTACAGTACATCGTCCTGATGGTACCAGTACTTGAGTAATAAGGATAGCTGCAATAAATCCGTTGATTAATCAGTACAGGTGATGACGCAACAGGAAGAACGCTATATTTTTGCTCCCTGAGAGGGCGGGGTGCCGGCTAATTGATGAGAACATTGTGATGATTCCGTGATCGTCGCGCCTGGATTTGAGCTCTATCAGGCATGGCGTGTTCTTGTATAGGTTAGGTTCTTACTATCGCGCCGGTACCCGTACCAGTGCCAGTAATCACTACTCAGCGGTATGAGAATAGACATGCTGCTGAATGATCACGACATCATAATAATCCATAGTACTGCGTCGAAACAGTCTGTAGCGATGAAACTTCAGCAATAATAATATAGAAAGGAAATAGACTACCGGTAATAGCCGATTATAATTGGAAAACGCTACGAGGGTAGCGAAACACGGCTCGGCATCGCAGTTGAAAATGTCTGCCATCTACGCCCTGGTAATAGGATACGGTGTGTTCCATTACGCTACGACCGCCCCCACTGCAGTCGCAGCGCAACATTCGACACACTCCTTGCTTGCGACACTGGAACGAGGCAATGGGGTGCCGCTTTCCGGCCCGCGGGGCATGTAGGATGCAGAATAGAAACTGTGTAGCTGTTGGCAGGTCAAAGACAACCAACCACACTTTGTGACTCATCACTCTGACGGCACAAACGATTGATCCCTCCTTCATAATGTCCTGAAAATGTGATTACCGCGATACTATCCGCGCAACCTCAAGAGATACGGTACAGTGATCGTGTGGTTGCGGCTGAAATATGCTATATGGCCAACCCTGGTGCACATACCCATCATCCACCAACATGGGTGTGCACACCCGTGTTGGTGGATGAAGAAGGGGGGGGGGGGGGGGGGGGGCTGGCTTGATCGCCCACCTTGCTGCCTGTGCCGCGCGGTATGTCCAGCATGTCCATGAACTTATGGATCTCCGCCCCACTGTACTTTAGCAGCCGCTCGACGTCCTTCTCCTTTTCCTCCTCCTGCAGGCGTCCGGGGCCTCGCACACTTGAGCACCCGAAACCCCCCCCCCCCCCCCCCTGGGGCCCGCGCTCCCTCGTCCCTACCAACGCCCCTCACATGCGCAGTCAAAGCATCGGCATGCAGGGGAGGCAGGACGGGCAGCACAGCCGCAGGCCATCGCTGCGGCACTCACCTCATTTTCGTACACAAACCCGGAGAACGAGAGTATGTCCCTCTTGCGCGTGGTGCCCTGCGTCATGCGCCCAGCACAATCAGCCCTGCCCATGCCTGCCACCTTTAACCCGCGCGGTGGCGGTCTCTTCGTCAAAGTAGTGAAGAACAGTGGCACAGGCAGTAGCAGCATCACTTTTCTCCAGCGGTCGGTCACCCCGGCGTGCACCTGATGTGCACATGGGGGAGGAGGGGCGGGAGGGGCGCACCTTGCCCAGCCTCCGGTAGAGCACCTTGTGCAGGGCAGCCATCGTGTCATCTTTGCCGCTGATCTTTGACAGGTGGAAGGCGACTGTAGCGGGGCCACACCCAGCGTTAGGGACTGTGCTGGCTGGGCAAATGATGGGCATGGCAGGAGGGCAGCGCGGGGCACAGAGCGCTGCCCCACCACTGGGAATGCTGAGGGCGCTCACCGTTGGGAATATCGCGGAGGCACTTGCCAGCGCCCTGGTGGAGGAGGGGGAAGGAGGACAGGGGAGGGTCAGCAGGGACGCGGGTAATCCGCCATGGCAAGGTGGGATTTTCCACAGCAGATGCAACCCCCGCCCCCCCCCCCCCCCCCCCCCGCCGCTGCCTCCTTCCCCGCTTCGTCCCACAAATCCCAGATGGGTAGTAACCATGCACCTGCTTGATCTCCAGCTCCGTGACCTCCGCCTTCTCAGCCACCACAAAGCGCTCCACAACCTTGCGCTCGCGTGCCGAGGTGCGCGAGGGGGCAGGCTTTGCACCCCCGGCCAGCGTCGCCGCCTTAGCCGGCGGTGCCTTTGCGGGCGCCGCCGCCGCAACCTGCGTCGCGCGACCAGCAGTAAGAACATGCTGGCCATGGCGTGGTGGTCCCGGCCTGCGTGAGCTGGCGGAGGGAGCCTACCGGCGCCGGTGCCGGGGCTGCTGCCACTGCTACCTCTGAAGGAGCCGCCTTCTCCGGGGCCGCCTTCGCCTCGCTGGCGGTCAGCAAGGAGAGGTTGTCGTCGTCACTGGACATTGCTACGTACTAGGGCGCTCGCTAGTGTACCTCCGCTCTCTACCAGGCACAAAGCGAGGAGGCGCAGAGCACAGTGAGAGTCTGTACACTAAGACTGTGGGAATGGAAGCAGGCTTGTACTTGAGTTTGAGCACGCCACGGTGCTGGGCACTGCACCAGAGGCGCACTGCAGGGAGTGGCGAGGGGGGATAGGATTGACTGACAGCGTCACCCCTTACGGCAGTGTGAGAGGTGTAGGGCAATGATTCTCAAGGCGTTGGGGCTTGAGCGGTCAAAGTGAGCGGGGATAGGGCAAGAAATCGACCAGAAAGGGAGAGGGAAGGAGAGACGACCCCGTGTTGACCAAGAAATATCGTCAGCATCGACCGATGTTTTTGAAATTTGAATTTCGGACTGAGATGCGCTGTTCTCTACTGGCGAGGACGGGCAACGGGGGCAAGCACGCTACGACGACATACCGAGAGAGCGTGGGCCACGTCACCGCCGCGGCGAGCAGCCTCATGGGTTCGGCCAGGCTAGCCTGGCAAGTCGACGCCGAGTCGCCGGGCCCGGTGCGGATCGATGGTTCGCTCGCGCGATGCCGCGAGGCGGCCCCGCGAGGAGTTTATAACGCCGGACACGTGTCCTGGCTCAGCTCGTTGCGGAAAAGGGGGCGGGGGTATGGTGCCGAAAGGTAGAAAGGAGGGCCACATGACGCATGGCTCAGATGTTTGCAGGAAAGGAGGGGGGGGGGAGAGGGGGCTAGCGCTGACTGGCCAGGGTCACCAAGCGCTGAAACGCGGATTTGCTGGAGATCCCCGGCGTTGCATAAGCGCACAGCCAGATAGGGAAGGGCCCTGCGGTACCGGTACAGGGCCCAGCGGCCGGCGCAACAAAGATCCGCGGACAACCAACCGGGGGCCTAGAACCCACATCCCCAACGCAGTCACTCCTCCAGGGTAAGGTGTGGTGGTCTGTACAAGTCTCAGCCCGGCGCTGCTCCTGTTTGACCCCCACCCGCCAAGACACCCCATCACAACTTGGGGGGGGGGGGGGGGGGGGGGTAAATTATGGCCCCCATCCCCGGCCCTCCTTTATGGCCCTTCACCCCGGGATACAGCACTTCTCCCGCCCCGGCCCCAGCACGCAGCTGCCCCCACTTGCACGCGAGGCCTACCTGATTTGCGCCTATGCAGAGAGTCGTCGCTATGTCGAACTGGCGGAAGACTGGTTCCGTTATGTGCTCGGTAGGTCTCTCCGGGAATGCGGTTGGCTATGGGAGCCGCCTCAGCATCAGTGATCAGCATCAGTAATAAAACCTATTTACATAAGGGCTTTCACAAAAGCGCAGTAATACAGTAATACTACAGTAATAGTAAAGCATCAGTAATAACTTTTTGGTTACAGGCCAGGGAGAGCGTCAAGACAAGGCGCGGAAAGTACTGGGGAAGGAAAAAGTCAGCATCAGGCAGTAGGCGGTAGTTGATGCCGCGGGCGGCGCCAATACTCGAAATGGTACCGAGGTACTCGTAACGCGATACGTGCAAGACCTGTTGCGCGTATCATCTGATCAGCTGGTGTGCGGGCATGTTATGTGCCGGGCTGCACATTATGATACAATTACGCACCCGAGTATTCCCCGCCGAGATTGGCCCGGATTTATGCCATGCCTGAGCGGTTCGTGCATGTGGCGGTGAATCTGAGACCATCGAACATATGTTGGTGGAGTGCGGCCCGCGGTGGGGGTACCACCGTCATACTTTTGGGTTGTTAGTTCCGGAGTTCAGGGATTTTATTAGTAGTCAGGTTATTGCGTCTGTCGGAGGGAGGTTGTCGAAGTGATGGCTGAGTCGGCACTGTCACTGATGGAAGGAGAGTCGGCGAGAGTCGGCGTGCATGCGTCGAATCACGTCGAGTGCCAGCAAGCGAGATGCAAACCGGGAAGGCAAAGGGCTGCTATGAGCCGTGGGCGATGGAAGAAAGGTAGTCGCTGTCGCCTTGGTGATGGTTGAGTGGCACTGTCACGAGAGATAGAGAAAGGGTGAGTCGGAATATTTCTAGAAATTAAAGCAAGTGACTGAATTACAAGGAGCCGAGGCTGGCAATTTATACCAGCCGGCTAGGTGTCAATAAGAAAGGACACTTCGCTCTCCGTCTAAGAAGGCCAACTGGCAAAGATGCCTAGGTTCCATGCTTTGGTAACAACTGGGTGCCGTACTTCTGCCATACGGTCCAAATTAGGCACATGTACGGCAGCCAGCTGTTCACTGGAAAAATGCGGATTTCACAGAGAGAAAGAGCGGATTCAGGATACCGGGGTACCCTGGGCCCAACAGCGTCAACACATGATGAGGACTTAACTGCCTTTATTGTGGGCGGGGTTCCCCCCTCCCTTCATTCACGGCGCCCTGGATTTTATTGGGAAGGGGAAAATTTTCCAACTATGGCGTCGGGCCCCCCCTCACATTGCCTTTTTTGTTGCACATGTATCGCACTCCCGAAATGCTTTGCTCCGCGGGTTGGGGCTTGCCCCAATTCGCATTACTGGAACGGGCCGACGCCCACACGGGTAGGGCGGAGCTTTCGTGGTCAGTGCCGGGTATTTTGATGGCAGTGTTTTAGACGGTGATCCAACAGTGTTGGGAATTCCATCACTGACCTTTAATTAGTTTTGCAGAATGCTTCGGCAATTTCCTTGATAACTATATGACGGAGCGTCGCCTACCCAGGGCTCTCCGTAACTGGATTGCTGCCGAGACGGCCGTCGTACAGACGCGCGCTGCAAGGGTTTCACTGGTGCCAGTCCTGTCCCGGGGGCGGGAAAAATAAAAAATCGCTACAGGTAATCCTTATTTATGATGCTGATGGTTTGTGCGGGCATACATCAGGTATCGTCATGGCGTACGGTACGGTGCGTACTGGTGTGAATTACAAAAAGGCGATCAGTATAACAAATCCACCGCGCAAAAAGCAGTAGCGACTAGAGACGATCAACACTACAGCAGCAAGCCGCCTAAGGCCGGCTCGATCTAATGTTATGTTTTAGTACTTTTCTTCGCCCCCGCGCCGGGTTTTAGTACTATACTTTCCGGAGAAACAGAGAGGGGACGGGGGGCGGGGGGGGGGGGGGGGGGGGGGGGGGGGCGGTCACTTTGTTAGTGGCCTCAACTTTATGTTCACGTACTTGAGCAGCACTCGGCGGCTGGGAACGGTGCATGAGCGGCGGGGGCTCAGCCCCGGACCGCCGCCGCCGTTAATATCCATGCGACCAGGCATATCCTTGCTTGATGCATGGTGCTTGGCCAAGCTTGACGGAGGGCTCAAAGTAGATGAGGTGTTACAAACTGTCTACACTACCATTGTTTTGCCTTTATGCAAAACCTGTGAGCGTGCCGGCTATCATGTGCTCATGAGGGGCGCCAAGGCCAACTGTGTTGAGAAGAAGCGAGAACTTGATAGGCATGCGGCATTGCGCAGCGGGGCATAACATCGCGGTGAGACGAGCAGCAACACATAGCAGTGGCATACATCAGCTTAGCAGCAGCATAGTAGCACTACATGGAGGGGTGGATAGGGCCACCGTATGGTTGGGTTGCCATGATGCTGACTGTAATATGGTGATGGCTCCAAAAAGTGCCCCACTCATCTTCTCCATTTTATTATGTTTTCATATATACGGCAGGATGCAGCCTTCTGCAGAGCCATGCATTGAAACCAAAAAAAAATCATGTCAGTGGTAGTCATTATGCAACTTTGGGCATGTTATACTAAGTACTGTGAGATCAATATAAATAAAGTAGAGGGGGTGGAAACAGAGGGGGTTCTTAAACATAAAATTAAATAATCGTACCCGCCTAATAAAAGAGGGCCGCATCCCGTCCGAGGCGGGATGGATGAGTGATGCGCGCACGGTTCAGAGTCCGGGCCACGCGTGCACGCGTGTGCGAGGGTGATCCACGGACGCGTGTTGTGCATCGTCGATCCTGGCCTAAACCGGATGTAAATAGTTTATTCCGCCCGCCCACCGCCGCGCGCCTCGCCGCCCACTGCCGCGCTATCGCGTTATTGCGCATCAGGACGCGAGTTTGTCGGGCTTCTAGAGCCACATGCAAAAAATAGCCCACCGCGGATATAGCGTCGCGATGACGTGTGATATGCGCTTGAGGGAGTTACTTACAAGTATGTCACGGAATGACTACATACGAGTGTCATATTACTAGTTGGATTACGGGGTATTTTAAGGGTATTATTACAATTCTCTTTCCCCCCAGCCGCTGCCTGGGTGGACCCGACGACCGTCTTCGGCCCTCCGAATCGCGAGCCTTCCTTCCGCCTCCACCCCCGGCTGGGGATGGGGGCGGGGCTCGTGCATGGGTGGCACCTTGATAGCCTTGGCCCCGCCCGTGCGCACACTGCCGCAGAGGAGCACCGCGAGCTGGACACCGGCGCGTCTTATGTCGTTGATGGGTGATGTCCCGGCGACACAGCGGCGACGGTTTCAGCACTGGTTTCGGAGCATTACTTGGAGCTGCGTCGTTCCCGGTGAGCATTCCGTGTAGTGTGGGGGCCCTAGCCCCCCGCCCCCCCCCCCCTCCCAAAACTGTATGTATGTGCTGATATATAGTCATATACAGTCTAGACATCCCCAGCGCGAGAACAGATTCTGCGCCCGTTAGGGTTGGTGGTATACATGCACTGCCATATTGAGCGGTATACGCTACGGAGCGGCAGGAAATATATACTCGGATAGCAATCGCCACGTTTCGAGCTGCAAATCATACCATGTGCTGGCTATATATAGTCCACTAAGCCACCGTGATTTGAGCTAGAATAGCCGCCATATTCGTATGTGCTGATATATACATATACAGTCTAGCGATCCCCAGCGCGAGAACGGATTCTAAGCCCTTTAGGGTTGGTGGTATACATGCACTGCCATATATCGTGCGGTTAACACTGCGGTATACACTACGGAGCGGCAGGAAATATATTCATCAGGGATAGCAATCGCCGCGTTTCGAGCGCTGCAAATCATACCATGTGCTGGCTATATATAGTCCACTAAGCCACCGTGATTTGAGCTGGAATAGCCACCATATTGGGCAACATTCGGGCGTTGCGGCGACGGTTTCAGCACTGGTTTCGGAGCATTGCTTAAAGCTGCATTGTTCCCGGCGAGCATTCCGTGTGTGCGTGGGGGCCCTAGCTCCCCCCCCACCCCCCAAACTGTTTGTATGTGCTGATATATAGTCATATAAAGTCTAGCGATCCCCAGCGCGAGAACAGATTCTGCGCCCTTTAGAGCTGGTGGTATACATGCACTGTCGTATTGTGCGGTTAACACTGCGGTATACGCTACGGAGCGGCAGCAAACATATATATACACGGATAGCAATCGCCGCGTTTCGAGCTGCAAATCACAATTAACATGTGCTGGCTATATATAGTCCGCTGTGCCACCATGATTTGAGCCGGAATAGCCACCATATTGGGCAGCATTCGGGCGTTGCGGCGACGGTTTCAGCACTGGTTTCGGAGCATTACTTAAAGCTGCATTGTTCCCGGCGAGCATTCCGTGTGTGCGTGGGGGCCCTAGCTCCCCCCCCACCCCCCAAACTGTTTGTATGTGCTGATATATAGTCATATATACAGTCTAGCGATCCCCAGCGCGAGAACGGATTCTAAGCCCTTTAGGGTTGGTGGTATACATGCACTGCCATATATTGTGCGGTATACGCTACGGAGCGGCAGGAAATATATTCAGGGATAGCAATCGCCACGTTTCGAGCGCTGCAAATCATACCATGTGCTGGCTATATATAGTCCGATGTGCCACCATGATTTGAGCTGGAATAGCCACCATATTGGGCAGCATTCGGGCGTTGCGGCGACGGTTTCAGCACTGGTTTCGGAGCATTACTTGGAGCTGCGTTGTTCCCGGCGAGCATTCCGTGTGTGGGGGCCCTAGCTCCCCCCCCCCCCCCGCCCCCCCCGCCCCCCGAAGAAAAATGTGTGTATGTGCTGATATATAGTCATCCAGCGAAGCGTCGATTTTTCGGTGGTGAGCTTTATTTTATTCCCGTACGGTTGCCCGTATAGTGCAGCGGATCGGGCCTATAGGTGCATGACTAAAGCGCTTATCTACTGGAATGTACTACTAAGTACTATAATACACCCACCCACTCACCCGCCCACCCGCCTGCTCACAGTCCTTAATTACACAGCCGTCCGATTACGATCTAACAGTTGGGAGGCTATGAGTACTGGTACTCGCTAATCGCTGCTGGTAATTAAAAAAAAACGTTGGTACTTCAAAGCGCTGGCAATGCGAACGCGCGCTGCTGGACTGGTACTCGCTACTCGCTGCTGGTACTGCTAGTACTGCTAATACTAGTACTTGTACTCGCTACTCGCTCCTGGTAATGGAAACAAAAACCCTGGTACTTCAAAGCGCTGGCAATGCAAACGCTCGTTGCTGGTACCCGTTAATATAACTAATGTCATGAGGGGGTTAACTCTGGGCAGCACATGCCCGTGTCCCAGGGCTCAAACCGCGTCAGCACACCAACTGGCCAGCTCAACGTGCAGCTAGGGACCTTAGGTCGGTGCTGACGTGGCTGCTTTGAGCATGCAAGCAATTCCATGGTCGATGGGCGAGGTTCTGGGTGAGTGGGTCCAGAGTTAATTGAAAACACTAATGTCATACCCCTATATCTCGACCTGGGCGCAGTCGCTGTCCGCCGGCGCAATGACACCCGCCACCGCATGGCTGGCCGACAGCCCGCTCACCGCCTCCGTAGCTGCCATAAAGTTGGTAGCCGCCCCCCCTAGTTCCCCTTCTGACCCGGGAACGGGCACGGGCACGGGCAAGGGTGGCGCCTCGGGGGGTGCTGGGCCGGAGGATGGAGCCGGCGGGGCGGGGTGGGGTGGCATTTCGGCAGGACCACCCACCGTCCCACTCATATCCGGAGCCCGACGTGCCAGGTGAGTTGAAACAGCCTCTTTAACGGACGCGAGGGCCCTAACCTGCAGCGTAAGCTCAACCTTTCTGCCCTACACCCGCTGGAGCAGGGGTTTCGTGTGGCGGAGCACGGCTTGGAGCTCCTGCCTATTAAGACGGGCTATTTTCACCTCGCCCCCAGAGACGATCATCTCCAAAACAGTACGGCCGTCAATAAACCCCTCCGCGATAGCGCGATTCATCTTGGCTTGCTTCTCCTCCAGACTCTTGTCGGCCTTCCGTCTCTTTTTTGAACCTCCTGGTCTCGCAGTCGGGCTTTGGCGATAGACTCCTCGCTCGTCAAGCTGCCCCTCTGGCACCAGAAAGTTCTGGGCGCCTAATCTTCGTCTTCAGCACTGCAGGGTCCAGCTCCTCCTCCTCCTCCTCCCCCTCCTCCGCGTCATGTGAAGGACCACGGTTGTCTTCCTTCACAGGTTGGGTGGCGGCCAGGATTTCCGCGTGGAGTTGCTGGTGCTGAAGGAAGTTCTCCAGCTGCTTGGCGGGCTCCAATGTTGCCCAGGCCTTTGCGGTGAGGTGGGGCGCAGCCTTCACCTTGGCGATGATAGGGTCAGTGAGGTTAGTGCTTCGCTACCGCAGCGGTGGCCTACCTGACCGGGCCTTGGATGCTTCCGTTGAGGCCTCCAATGGCAGCATTGTAGTGACTGAGGCTGCTGCACAGCTCCATGTTGCGTTCTGGTCGATGCGCTCGAGCTCCTCGCGCAGATTCCATAGCTCATTGCGGTTGAAAGGTATGAGCCCCTATTCGCGCCATCCTATCACGTTCGTGTCGTAGGTGAAGCCGTGCTCGAATGCCGGCCGAAACATATCGAGGAAGTCATCCAGCTTCAGCGCCTTTCGCTTTCGTAGTGAACTTGGTTGTGCCATCCGTGTTGTAGTTTTTGCGTCTGAACATCTCGTGCTTCTCTTTGTGCCACGCACACTGTCAGTCACGCCATCGCCGTTCAGACTGCCCTTCTTGTTGTGATTGAATGCTAATATAACATTTTGCCATTTACCTCGGTTTGTAGGCCAGGGCGAGTCCAGTTTGCCTCCATGCTGCTACTGGACGCGAAGACAGTGTATGGCGGCAAGGTCTCGCTAGTGCCAGTGCGCCCACATGCCACTGTTGCAGTGGCGCTGCTCTTGGTGCTCAGACCCTCGCCCCAATAATGCCTGCCATCTCTGACGAATCGATCGCCCTTCCGCTTGCCACCCTTTGCGCAGTCCAGCGCAAATGAGAAGATGCGCTCCGGGTGCGTGATGGTGGGCATCTCGCTGCGCGGCACAGTAGGCTCATAGTCTGGATTTCTGACAGCCACTCCGGCGTTTAGCATGATGTCGGCAGCCACATTGTAATAAGTTTCCAGGTTGTCAGTCGTGAGCCACTTTGCACACGTCATTTCCAGTGGTCTCTCAGTGCCTTGCTCCATGAGTTGCCTTTTAGGAATGCATTGTACCAGCCATGAGTTGCCTTCCCACTGGGAAAACTTGACGCATAAGGAGTCCCTTTGACAATGTCTGTCCCCTAGAACATTACATCGCGATGAAACACTAGCAGCTTCTTGTTGCGCAGAGCTCTAATCATACCGGCTATGCGCTCCTCTAGCTCCATAGGCAGGTAGACTCCTCCGGGTTTCTCTGGAGGCACCACATGCCCCACAGACATTGCCACCTTATTCCTGCAAACAAGATGGCGCGCCATTTCCTCCAAGCCCGCCTGCTTGAGCGTGAGCTCCGGCTGCATGGCGCTCCATTTGCTGAGCGCGAGCTGAAAAATCTGGTTCTTCTAGCTCTTATTCAGGTGGTGGATCGGGATGAGGCGGCGCTGAGGGTGGTCTAGACCGACAAGCATCGGTGCCCCCTCCTCATTCTGCCCCATAGTGGCCGGGTTGCTCGCGACTGACGACCCGGCCGACCGCCGAGGCCTGCGCCGAGCGTGTATGCAAAGGTAGTAAGTGGCACGGGGCGTGTGTGGGTGCCCAGGATTGGCTAGTCGGCGGAGAAGCGTCAGCAGGTTGCGACAGACGTTCCGAGTGGGTTTGAAAAAACAGCGAGTTTGAAAATAAAACGCGGACGCCTCGCCGCGCGCCACTGGTTGTTGTCCAGCCATGTGTCAATCATCGCGCAGCCGCCCGCGCAGCACCACGTTAGCTTGCAAGATACACCCTATAGCGTCGTGTTTATACAGCTCGGATGTCGAGGGGCGTGGTTTCGTGTGTCTCTAGGTTGTGGGAGGTGGAGGTGTTGTCAGCGTTAATCTGTGGTCAGGCGATCGGCCGGCGACCACCTGACCCACATCAATTTGATGTCACCCTCCTTCGCACACTTTGACTAGAACCACCAACTTTGACCCTCCCGACGGGCCCTAGGGCCCTAGTAGGCATCCAAGAACCCCCTCGCTGGTGTGTTGGGGCCTCCATGGCGGTCACGGCCCCGCCCACAGCCCGTAGCGTTAATAGGGTATGACATTAGTCCTAGCTATGACATTAGTTATATTTACGGGTACTTCAAAGCTATGGCAATGCAATTCATGGAACTGTAGGCCAGTGATATAGAACCCGTTCTTTTAAAATTTTCTGAAAAATCGACGCATCGCTGATTCAACTATCAAGTTACTTCATATATACAGTCTAGCGATCCCCAACGCGAGAACAGATCCTAAGCACTTTAGGGTTGGTGGTATACATGCACTGCCATATTGTGCGGTTAACACTGCGGTATACGCTACGGAGCGGCAACAAATATATACTCGGATAGCAATCGCCGCGTGTCGAGCTGCAAATCATACCATGTGCTGGCTATATATAGTCCATAGTGCCACCATGATTTGAGCTGGAATAGCCACCATATTGGGCAGCATTCGGGCGTTGCGGCGACGGTTTCAGCACTGGTTTCGGAGCGTTATTTGGAGCTGCGTTGTGTCCGGCGAGCATTCCGTGTGTGGGGGGCCTAGCTCCCTCCCGTCCCTCCCAATCTGTGTGCATGTGCTGATATATAGTCATATATACAGTCTAGCGATCCCCAGCGCGAGAACATATTATGCGCACTTTATAGGGTTGGTGGTGTACATACACTGCCATGTTGTGCAGTAAACATTGCGGTATGCGCTGCGGAGCGGCAACAAAAATATTCAGGGATAGCAATCGCCACGTTTCGAGCTGCAAATCATACCATGTGATGGCTATATATAATCCATTTTGCCATCATGATTTGAGTTGGAATATATAGCCACCATAGATAAAGCGGTAGCGTCCTACCGTTGCCGTGCGATTTCAGTTGTATAATTGGTTTCGGAGCAGCAGCAGCCCAGCGACAGGAGATCAACATGCCTACTACTATTACATGTATAGTAGGTCGCTAGTAAATCCGGGCCGTTCTTTCCACAAAACCGCATTAGCAGTGAATCCGGTAGCGCGGCGGCGGTGGCGCGGAGATTGAGGGACCACAATATGATAAAGATGCATCTGTGTGTGCAATGCAATAGCCAAAGAATGATGGTGATGTTCACGAAAATGTTAAAAGTGTAGCACATGGCAGCATTTGTGAAAATGGTGCACACTAGTTTGCACCATAATTGTGCACGGTCCCCACCCATGTCCCTGCCCTTTACATGTGCTGCACTGTCTACGGATGGCATTGGCAAACGATACAATAGTACAAAGCGCCTCCAGTGGCCGACTCCGCAGGCTCAGCCGCAGTAGCGGCTGATGCCGCCGAGGCTTACGCTGACGCCGTCGGGGCTGTCGCTCCCTGTTGCGGGTGCCCGCCTCGCATGCGCTTCAGTGCTTGCCTGGCCAGCTGCTTGTCCAGGTTCTTGAGCTTCCGCTGGCAGTTGGGCTTGAACCTGCGTAAGATGTGCTTCAGCCCATCTGCCTTGAGCTCGCATGCATGCGCGATGTAAGAAAACATTTGTATGTGACACACAAATACAATTGCAGCCAGCAGCAACGAAAAGGGCAGGCTATACCTCGCAGATGGGCAGCATGACGTGATAGACGTCTCGCATGTCTTTGTGGCGCCGTCCGGCTCCAAGTTGTCCATCACAGTGCACGGACATGTCCGGGTTGATCCACGCCACCGACTTCTTGTGGTTGGTGTAGTACTCCCACTCCACCTTGGACTCGTAGGTCAAGGCATGCATCATCACAAACAAAGGTGACGCGAAAGGGGGGATCCTCTAGCACGGGCACGGAGCCTGTGCATAGGAACTGGTCCTGACGACGCGACTATGGTGGCGCGCATGCGCTAGCATGTGAGAGTTTGCGGCTAGCATAGGTTGCTGGAGGGCGCCGGAAGTGTGATGAGGAGCGGTCGTCAGTCCTTAACATGTAGCTGAAAGGTAGCTAGGTTTGCATGCGGGCGAGCACGGTGGCAGCAGCGGCGGCGGCGCATGATAAGGACAAACGGGAGGAGCACAGGGGGCGCTGGAAGGCTGTTTACTGCTTAAAGTACTAATTACAATACTTTCGCAATTTACAAAACACCCCCCCCCCCCCCCCCCCTCCGTTTCCACGGATAATACTGACCTAAACCAGGTCACTTTGTCGTAATATGGTCTCATATGTTAACGCTCTTCTTTTGTCTTCTTTTGTATCCGCCTTCTTTTGTCCGACCTTTCTTTGGATGCGATATCAATTAAAGTACTGGTACCACAATAAGCCGTTCAGGAGGTTGTCAGCTTAGGGACTACGCATTCTTAGTCACTAAAACTGATAATATCACTCGCTATCAAGCAAAGGCATATTATGGAGTGCCCGTTGCTGCCAGAGCACGCGCATCGACTGTTTTTTCTCGGTTGAAACTGATGTTTAATGTCCCACACTCGTCAGCGAGGAAGAGGATATCAAAAGCCCTCAAGCCCAGATGGCCCTGCATCCGACTGGTCGCAATGTGCTGCGTTTTTTCAAGTCCTGTATATTAAACCAGTATGTGAATATTATAAAGAGCTCAACTACTGAAACGCAGCACAAAACGTACATCAGTTCGAGGGATTTTAGAGTAACATGGATGGATACGGACGGTTTAATATACTATGTTAAGTATTAAAAATCAATGTACTGTACGAGGATGTAACACATTGGATCTCGACGTGCTCGAGACTCGATGTTCTCTACGATGTATTAATTATTGTAAATCATGGTACTTTCGCCGGAAGGAAAAGTGTATGCGAGTGACGCACGTGATACATTTTCGTGTACGACACGTCGCGGGGCGCGGTTGCAGTGCGCACGCGGCGGTGTCCGGCTGTCTCCGGCACAGGACACGACAACGGCGGAATCAAATATTCACATCCCCTGCTGACTTGGAAATTGTCAGCACTTCTGCACACTCCACGCTGCCCCGGCAGCCGACACTCCCGGCAGCGTCCCGTTGATACTCGTCCGACACCTCCAGGGTCGGACCGCACCGCATCCCATTATAAACTGCTTCACACAAAAGCCTTCAGCGCAGAGGACTGGCTCGGACGACATGATCGTTCACGCAGCAGCCATGCTCCCGCCTCATACGCTGTCTCTGGGAGCTGGAGCGAGGGTGATAGCGTCTCGCCCGCAAATGCGCCGACCGCCTCTCACCGCCGCCAGTCAGCATGGCGGCTCTGTATTCGGTAAGGAGCTCAGCACAGAGCTGGGCCACTTCGTTGACGGGGCCGTGCGCATGCTTGATCGCTCGAAGGGGGCTGCGACTATCGTCGCTGCTCCCACCGTGGCCAACAAGTATCATGCACCCCCGCTCACCGACGAAGACGAGGTGGACGAAAGGGATGCCGCGGCTTACGGCCGGATCGCCCGCGAGTCCGAGTCCCGGCCCGCCGCTACTGTAGCTAGCTCGAGGATTGCCAACAGGAAGAAAGCTGCTGCTGCCCGGGCCGCCGCTACGGTCACACCTAGCGAATCATCGACGTCTTCTATGAAACGAACCCGTTCAAAGCCTACCGAGAACAGTAGTGACCGCCGCCGACCCGTCAAGCGACGCCCCGTCAATAGTAAGGCGGCCAGTCGCCGCCAGGTCGGGGAGATTCGCTCGCCCACCGCTCGGACGCTGCTTCGTATGCTCCGCGTCGGAACGGGGGAGGCTACTGCCAACGACACGAACAAAAGCGAGGCCGAAGCGGCCATTACCCGCCTGGCTGGAGAGTTCACCCCACACGACGTGCTTGGCAAGCGGTACGCGGGTCGGGAAGCGCTCCAAGTGCTTTTGACGAGCTACTTGCAGAAGCCGGTGACTTTCCTGCAGGCGTCGGAGTGTTTTCACAACCCGCACAACCGCGGCTTGGAAGCCACGGAAGTCTTCACAAAGCTACTAGGCGACAAGAGCTGGCCGCCGTATCCGGAGAACGCGATTGTGCCGTCGGAAGCCGCAGACGGTGGTAGCATCGCGGACGGGTCTTCCGACAGGGGAGTGACTGACGGCTACTCCTCGGACTGCGAGGCAGAAACTGTTGACGAAGAGGCTGCTGAGCGCAGGTGGAGGAGGCGCGCAGCCAAGATTGTCGCCGAGTATCGCGAGGTCGTCACCACGGGTGTCGGCCCGCTGAACAGATGCCTGATGGCTTCCACCGACTCGTCGCCACCCTCGTCGAACAGCAACCGTTCTACGACAGCCGCGAACGGCAATGTTGCCTGTGTGGCGCCCGCCGGTGAATTTGGGATTGCGGATGAGTTTCGTCCTGTCATTACAACTGGCCTCATGAAGTTTGGCACGGCGTTTCAAGTCGAGTCGGATTTGGCCGACTACAAGCGCAACGCCGGAGCTCGGCACGCGATGCTGGAACTGCGTTCGTTGCAGCTGATGACGCACGACCTGACAGCATATCCTGCTGCGCTGGTGACTGTCAAGCGAAAATGTTCGGACGTGTCCTACTCGAGAGGTAGCAACTGCCCCAATGGGACGCCGATCAGCTTGACAAGCCTTCGTTGCAGGGGTTTCCTCGCTCAACAAACACCAGTCGTTGCCAGAGTTAGTCCAACTTCAAAGACCCCGTCAGTGGCCTTCGCTGAGTGCTGACCTTCGACCGCAGACAGTCGATCCTATCAACAATCGCTGGAGGCTGCTTGAATTTGAAGTGTGTACAGTATGCATGGGGCATGAAAGGTCTTGTCGCGTCCTGCGCTGATCCTTACCTTTCCCAGTCTGTTGTCATCTTTGCAGTCGCCCACCAACGCCGCAACTGGTGATTAAATCTCCCTCTTGGCATCTTTGAAAGGTCCTTCAGCCGAGAATTTCATTCTAATATTTCAGCTGTGCAGCACCATAAACTAGAATTTGAGAGCTAGTAGTGTTGATAGACGCCCACCGCGGCAAAAGAAACAAAAAAATGAAAGTCTTCGTAGTCCAACACTTTCTGACATATGGTCTCCGCAATTTGAGAAATTCGGTCATGTAATAATACACACACCATCATGGTTAAGAATTGTAATATTCCTATATACTAACAGCATCGGGGGATGCAATCTCCTGCAATGAGCATTTCAATGTGCCTTTCATTGACCTTCAAATGGATCTTACACCATGATGCTAGTTGCCGAGCATTCTGTCCTAAACTGACAGCACGAGGAGATGCATGAGTGTTCAGATGTCTCACATCATTATTATGTGGAAACTTTCATATATGCGTTACAGCGTGGCGGCTTCAGCATGAAAGCTACAGGTACCCCAATGTGCGAGCTGGTCCTCCCACCACAAAATATTAGCGGAAGGAGCGTTTAATCCGTCACTCGCACAAGGAGCTTGTTCTTCTTGCCAGAGGCCAACAGCATGAACCGGCCCTCCAGGAGGTCCTCAGCCGCAACGAGCTTCTCATCGCTGTCCACCTTTCCATTGTTGACGCGGCAGCCGCCGCCCTTGATCGTCCGCCGCGCCTCACTCTTGCTGCTCTGCAGCCCAGACTGCAGCAGCAAGGTGCACAGCCGTCAGAACAAGCACCGCATTAGCCGGAACTATCCTCCTGTTGGGCATCATGCATGGCTATTGCTCCACTCACCGCCACCATCACGTCAATCAGAGGCTTGTCGAGCACATCTGCGCGGGACAGGGTAGCAGAGGGGATGTCGTCCGCGATGGCATCCAGCGTCTCCGCGTCTAGCGGCGTCTTGGAGCCAGGCGCCAAGCCCGCAGTTGCCTGGTGTAACCAGTAACATGGGCACGGCAAAGCTCAGGCAGTGTCCTGTGCCAACCTGCGTGCAAGACATCGACCCTGAAGCAGCAGCGCAAACATGCCAAGCGTACCTTCAGGGCGATGTCAAGGCCAGACTGGCCGTGAACAAAACGGGTGACCTGCAGCAGCACATTAGGCGCCATGGTAAGGCGGCCAGCCAAGGCTAGGCACGCCCACAATCAAGGCCTGTCATGGTTGGGCCACAGGCTACGTGAATGTGTGAGAATGGAGGCCAGCGGGTGTTGCCTCTTCCGCCAGCAGCCTCTGCGCGGTGTTGGGCATGTATCCCTCCTCCTGCATGGCTGCCTCCATTGCCGCGATCTCTGCCATTGGCAAGAATGTCAGCATCTTCAGGAACTTGACAACGTCCGCGTCGACCGTGGCAAAAAGGTACTGGTAGAACTTGTAGGGCGACAACATGTCTGCTCGTAGCCACAGGGCGCCACCCTCCGACTTGCCGAACTTCTTTCCAGTGGAGTCAACCTGAGAAGCCATCACGAAAGTGTGTGTGTGTGGGGTGGGGGGGGGAGAGGAGGGGGGGTCAGATCCTATATAATACACGTTTCCATTAAATAGGGACGAGCTGCTGCCTCCACAGGCTTGAGGATGCTGTCCTTGTTCGGATGCCGGCGACGAGGTAACTACCCTGACTCACCAGAAGCGGGAAGGTGAGCCCGTAGCACTCCACGCCGTCGCCCTCCTCACCGCCCAGGATCTTCCTAGCCAGCTCCGTGCCTGCCGTGATGTTGCCCCACTGGTCACTGCCGCCGATCTGCGCGCCCAGACAGCTCACTCATTATCAACGCCTGAGTTGCAATGCGCTGCTCAGCACCCCACACCCCGGGGGAGCCCTGCTTCACCCACCCGCATGCAGGAGGGAGGGGGGGGGGGGGGAATCTATCCAGTCCATGCAGGAGGGGGTTGTTATCGCCCCACAAGCAAGGGGTTCGTGCGGGCGGCCATGGCGGGTCTTCCCCACCTGCACGTTGACGCCGTGGTTCTGCAGCAGATGCACAAAGTCGTAGCCCTGGCGGCGAGGTATTGCAGCACCCGCGCAGTCAGTGCACTGGCCTAGGAAACATACAGTCGGCGGCGGCGGTGGTGAGGGCGCACCTGCAGCAGCTGGTAGGAGAATTCGGTGAAGGAGATGCCGGTGTCCGAGTTGAGGCGCGTCTTCACGGAGTCCTTGGACAGCATCGTGCCCACGCGCGCATATTTGCCGACATCCCGCAGGAAGGTGAGAAAGCCCATGCCGCCGTACCTGCCATGCCCGCACCCTGGTACTCAGCACAGCATAACAGTACATCGCCAATTGCTGTGACCTGTGATGCTGTTTCGCCCAAGCTAATTGCAGTAGTGGCTAAGCGTCGCCAGTATGAGGCCCAAGGAGCACTGCAGCAGAGGCTGTGCTTGGCTGCCAAACACACGCACCAGTCCAGGTTGTTCACGATCTTTGGCTCCGCCTCCCCCGCCTGTGCAGAGACGGATAGTCTAGATATGAGTGAGGGGCTGGCATGCGGATGGAGGAAAGCATGGCAGAGCGCATTTGTCCGGTCGCAAAGGCAATTATAGTGGAGGAAGTTTGTGGGAGGGGAGGAGGGTTGCCAGCCGCCTCACAGTGAGCAGCTTCTGCAGGATGCCGCCGATGCCGCTGACGTTGCGCTCGATCACGTCATCGGTCATCACCGGGCGCTCCGTGCTCTTGCCGGAGGGGTCGCCCACTCGGCCGGTGGCGCCTGAGGATGCAAGTGGCGTGCCCTCAGTCCTACCCACCCGCCTAAATGGGCCAAAGAACAAGGGGAAGGGGAAGGGGGGGGGGGGGTGTACCCACCTCCGACCAGCGCAACAGGTGTGTGGCCGCATCGCTGGAACCAGCTGAGCACAATGATGCCCAGAAGGTTGCCGAGGTGCAGGCTCTCAGCGGTCGGATCGAAGCCGCAGTAGACTGACACTTTCTTACTACCGACCAGCTTCTCCAGGCCCTCCCCTGTCGTGTCCTGCCCCGCGCACGCCGCATTGCATCATTGCCTCATCCCACAATCAGGAGCGCACGCATGGAGATACATGACAAACGGTGGCCGCAGGGAAAGTGGGGGCGGGGGTGCTGTTGCGTGCGGTGAGGCCTGGAGAGACCGGATCACCTGCACCAGGCCGCGGTCCTTCAGAATCTGAACCACGTTGGCGCCCTCCACGCTCCCCTCCGCGAAATCCGCCACGCCACTGGCCTCAGTTGACACCGCTCCGACGCGCCCCAGGCCTGCACAGTATGCCCAGCGCGTGCATTGTGAGCTGACTCGGCAGCAGCTCTTCGAGTTCGTGGGCGAGTGGATGGTGCGGCTGGCAGCCCAGGAAGGGGGAGGGGTTTTCCTGGGGCATGGCGCCCTTACCCTGCTGCCTGAGGCGACCCGCCAGGGGGGCAGTCCACCCCGTGCGGGCGATCACGGGTGCAGCAGCCAGCGTGGGCTGCAGGCAGCGCGGCAACGCCAGCATCGAGCCCCTGGAGGGCTGGACCAGGCCCTGGCACCCGCGCAGGCCTTGCACCAGCGACATCGCTGTCCCTTGCATGATGACCCCTAGCCTGGCCATGTCAACAGTGCGGTAGAGTATGGGCACAGAGGGTTCAGAGTGCCGCAGCTCAGGGGGGGTTGTCGTGCAGGGGGCAGCGGGGAACTCCACACGTGTGATGATATATAGCTGGAGGTAGCGGTTCCCGTGCCCTGAAAGCAGAATGCCGATGGGTGGAGTAGTTTTACGGCGGAGTGGGACACACGGCAAACAATTGTCGCGGTGGCCCAAAACTATATCAGTTCTGAGCAATTTCTGTCTGTCACGTCGAAATTGGACGGTGCCTCGATGGGCCTCCAGCACCTTACGGGCCGTGCAGCTGTGCAGGAGAGACAGGAAATCGACACCGCGGTGCCGTGCTGGGGGAGGGCTCTTTGCCGGCGGCGTAGCGTGAGCGGGACCGACGTCGACAGGGGATGTGACAGCAGTAGTCGCCTGAGGCGGCAGAATTGAGGCCGGCGATTGCGATCGTGACGGCGTGACCGCCTCGCGCGAGGTTCCGACGCGCGGCGGCGCAGACAATATAACGAGACGTGCTGTATTTACCGCCGCTATTCAGGTACCATCAGTTACGAATTACCAATGCTTTACCAACGGACGTCCCTCGTATCAAATCGCGGATTAAATACGTCGATCATCCAGAAATCACCGCCGCAGTTGGACGCTGCGTGCGCATTGGGCCAACGTTGTAATAAGCGATATCAAGAATTATGGCGACCATTGCAGGTTTGCCAGCTGTTTGCTTGGATTTAGTACTTCGTCAGCAGCATCATAAATAATAACAATAACCCTTTTATAGATCGATCCTATATAGGAGGTAATATAATATATATAATATAATAATAAGAATAATATTTATTTGTATCAAGCAACAAGCAGGACCGAACAATTCCCGCCGAAGATTCTAGACGTTGTGGCGCCGACACCCGTGGATGGTTCGTTGATTCTACTGTCCTCCAACTAAGGATTACAAATAAACATTGTACTGTATAGCGACCAGTACCTGTACCGTCTGAGTCATCATCCGGTTTCTGGTGCGCTGCGGCGGTGTTGATTGTATGCGCCTCATCAGGGCCGCGAGCACCCAGCATCGGCCCGACGAAAGCCGCGGCGCGCCTCCGGAGCGGAACCGGACACCCTGTAACGCTGACTTGGCAGTCTGTCGGTTCCAGATCTGAGCCCAACCAGCGCGGCCACTGCTTGCACCTCCCACATCCAGTGGACCGCTCCCGCGATGGTCCGTCCCGCCACCTCCACCGCGCTCACACTGGCCGCGCTGCTGGCCGTGTCGCTCGTGGCCCCGGCTGCGGCGATGTACTCCTCCAGCGGGCCGGTGATCAACCTGGACCCCGAATCCTTCAAGCAGCAGCTCGCCGGCGACGGCCTCTGGCTGGTCGAGTTCTACGCGCCCTGGTGCGCCGCCACGAAACCTCCCGCGATCCCAACAGCATGTCAGGGCCTGATGTGGTGGGCCTGGCACGCTGGCTTGTTGCCCCCACTGTCCGGCGCGGCGCGGCGCGAGCGGTCTGTCCCGAGCCTCGAGCCACCGTGGCGGCGTGGCCAAATTCACAATTCAGTAAAATACCGGCATTTTAGTCGCTACCCAGTACTACTATGCTGTCGCCCCCATCCGCCGGACCCGCCCGCTCAGCATCAATATTCAGCCTTTAACGAATTGAAGGGGCATCGTTCATAGCTCCTCAATATCGATATTTCATCGATAACTATTCACGACTTCACCTTGACTATAGTAACTGCCTTTTTACCTCAATCGCAACTAGCATTTTCGGGCTGCATATACTCCTAGGGTAGTATGTGTGGCTGCATGGCGGGGGACCTTGTCCCGAGGCCGATACAGCAAGCGCAGGCAGGGCGCATAGAGCTGGTGTTTTTAGGTATTATAATTATTCCACTGACAGGCAAACCCCTTTTCAGGGTTGCAGAGGAAGGAGGGGGGGGGGGGGGGGGGGGGGGGTTCATGGCTGACAATGCGCGGCTGCACCCTCATCCCCGCCCAACTCCATGCAGGTGCGGGCACTGCAAGGCGCTCAAGCCAGAGTGGTGAGTCGCCCGGGCCCTATTTTGGTATCGCGCTGCAGGGGGAAAGATAAGCAGGGGTTCAGGTGGTGTGTTGCTTTGGCGCTTGCTGAGCGGGCGGGTGCTGCGCAGGGAGAAGGCGGCCAAGGCCCTGAAGGGCGTCGTCAACGTGGCCGCGGTGGACGCCGACCAGCACCAGTCGCTCGGCAGTGCGTGCGGCCTCCTGACCTGGAGCCCCACCGCATCTCCGCCGCATCACATCATGTCTCCACACAGTAGGGATATCGCCTGCCTGAACCCGCAAGAGCTGACCGCGTCGCACACCCGGCGGCGGATGCAGGCCAGTACGGAGTGCGCGGCTTCCCCACCATCAAGCTGCTCACCGTGCAGGGCGGCAAAATTAAGTCGGCCGACTACAACGGCGGACGCACTGCCGCCGACATCGCCAAGTTTGCGCTTAGCGAGGCGCAGAAGGCAAGCGGGCGCCCCACACTCACTCCCCCCCTGCTAGCCCTACTGCTTCCATCTGACGGTCACCCCGCCTTGGTGTGCCTGCGCAGATGGTGAACGCGCGCCTGGGAGTGAAGGGCGGGTCCAGCGGCGGCTCTGGTGGCAGGTGCGGTGCCTTGGCGAGCGAGATGCATCGATTTGGATGCAATAGACGGAGCAGCCAGGCAGGGGGCCCGGGGATTGGGGCAAGGGGGGGGGGTGGGGGTGGGTGGGTACTCGCCTGTGATGACGCTGAGGCGCCGTTGTACGTACCGTTAGGGCTGGCAGCAGCGGCGGCGGCGGCGACTCCTTCTACGCCGGCACCGACGTCGTCACGCTGGACTCCTCGAACTTCGACGAGCTCGTGACGGACTCAGATGACCTGTGGCTGGTGGAGTTTTACGCGCCCTGGTATCGCTCCCTGCCCTCTCTCCCCGCTGCATCTCCCCCCATGGTAGCCCGAATGTCAGCAACAGCCACACCTTAAACTTCCCGCTGCCATGCGGATTGGCCACCAACCCCCCCCCCCCCCCCCCCCCCCTTACCCTGTTGGGGCGCAGGTGCGGCCACTGCAAGGCGCTGAAGCCCGACTGGATCGAGGCGGCGGGGCAGCTGAAAGACAAGGTCAAGCTGGGTGCCGTGGACTGCGACGCCGACGAGAACAAGAGTGTCTGCGGCGTGCGTGCCCCCCCCCCCCCCCCCCCCCCCCCCTTCTGGGGAAACCCTAAACCACCCCCCCAACACCACCCTTCACCACCATCACCACCACCACCACCCACCAACACACACACACACACACACACACACACACACACACACACATACACACTCCGAAAGAAACATTGTGTTAACAGAACCCCCTGGGTGCCCCCATCATCGCCATATTGCAATGCATCAGAGGTGGAAGCACAGTATGCCTAGTGTATTTACATGACCTGGCACCTGTCAGATGTTATTACCTGGGATGTCTGGTGGTTTTGATCCCACAATCCGACAATGCTATCACAGCTGAGCGGGCCCCGGAGTAGCCTGTGCCCTCAGTGTTCATACGCGGTGCCTGAGCGAACAAATGACAGTGTAAAAATGCCCACCGGTGCTGCCTAATGGCACAGCACCAGCCCCATAGCCCTCCCCGCATGCTGTGTGTGGGTGAGCGACACCGGGCTGACCCGCAATCGTCTGGCCCCGCAGGAGTACGGCATACGCGGCTTCCCCACCATCAAGTACTTTGGGCCCAACAAGAGCAGCCCCTCCGACTACGACTCCGCGCGGGACACCAGCGCTATCGTCGCCTTTGCGCTCAGCAAGTGGGAGAAGTACGCGCCAGCAGCAGAGGTGGGCCTTGCCTCAGCTACCACCCCCCTCACCCCCCTCCTCATCTTGCCTGGCGGCCACCGCAACACATGCGGTCCTTGGCTCCTCCGCCTTGCATGGTTTCGGAGCATTTCCGGGGCCTGCGCCACCATTTGTCAAGTACCATGGGCGGCGCAGGAGGGCGTGTAGATGTTGTGGCCAAGCGTGGCGCCTTGCATATGAGCGTTTCTTTTCAGCGCCACGGTTGCTGCGGCGGCGTGACCGATTGCAAAGCAGCAACTCCTTGGCGGCGCATGGGCACCCACATGCTGACATGGCGTGATAGAGCTGTCCCAGCAGGCGGCACGGGTATCTCATTCTGTGCTATGGGGTTATGGGGTTAATTACTGTGGTGCTTGCATGCTTGTATTTCATACAGAGTATGAATTGCCATATGTAAAATTGGGCATAAATATCTGTGCTTGATGGCTAGTCATACAATGGAATCGGCCTCATCATTCCGTTCGCTAGCATTTGATATAGATTCTGCTTTCGATTCGCTTACCGCCCCGCCATGCTGGCGGTTGTCAGGTGCGGGAGCTGGTGGACCAGGAGGTCTTTGTCAACGAGTGTATCGGGCACGCGGGCGACGCCTCGCTGGAGCTGGAGCAGGTGGACGCCAAGACACTGTGCATCGTGGCCTTCCTGCCCAACGTCCTCGACAGCGGCGCCGCCGGGCGCAACGCGTACATCGACACGCTCAAGGTGGGCGCGGAGGCTTTCAAGGGCCGCCCCTTCTCCTTCCTCTGGGCCGAGGGCGGCACGCAGAGCGCGCTGGAGGGCAACGTGGACGTGGGAGGGTGAGCACCCCTCCTCACCTAGCTCCTCCTTTCGTGCCCTGTTAGCCTGCAGCCAAGCCGCTAGAACCAGGTTTCGCGACCTTGACACCCGAGGCCCTTTGCTGATGGTACCCTGGCGGCGGCGACGCCGGCGGCGCAGGTACGGCTACCCGGCAGTGGTGGCGCTGAGCCCCAAGAAGGGAGTCTTTGTCACCATGAGAAGCGCGCTGCAGGAAGGCAACCTGAAGACCTGGATCGAGAGCCTGCGCAAGGTGCGGGCTGTTGCCTACCCGCGGCACGCGCAGGGCCCGTCCCCAGCGTACCAAACTTTAGGACGCCCGCCCATCCTGTGCGCCTGCTTGTTGTCAGCTATGTGCACCCATGGTGGGGAGGGCTCTGGACGCCACTTTTGCCTGCGCACTGTCTGTCCTGTGTGAGTAGTGTTGATGACGGGAAACGTGGCAGTGTTGATACTGTCCGTCACGCCTGCCCACCAATGAGCTTCTAGTCATTCGCGAGCCTCTTGGCCCACATGGCCGCACTTTGAAACACGCACAGAGAGATGTGCCAATGCACATTGTGACCGCAAGTGCAAGGCAATCGACGCTCGGATTCAACCAGGCTTGCTACGTCCACCCAAGAGCAAGTGGCGTGACCTCGTGCTTCACCTGTTGCCCGGTCGCAGGGCGGCGAGAAGACGTCGCGCATCAATGGCAATCTGGCCGAGTTGGCTTCTCGCGAGCCGTGGGACGGGCAGGATGGAGTGGTCGTCGAGGAGGACGAGTTTGACCTCTCCGACCTGGATGACGAGGAGTGAGCATTCCGCTGGCGGGCGGCAGCTCGTTGTCGGGCGGCGCACAAGTAGAACACCATGGGTGCATGCTTGTCTAGTTGCGGGCGGCCTCGTGAAAGCTGCGAAGGCAAGCATTGTCACAAATGAAGTGCAGGTGTGGCGGCGGAAAGGATGGGGAACCAGATTCATATGCCCGCACCTGGCGAAGTGTCAAACCCGGCCGGGGTTGTTCCCACCGCACACGTACGCATGGGGAAAACCGCCCCCCCTCCCGGTTGTACGAAAGTGCCATAAAATCACATGCGATGGTGCTTGACTATCCTACTTCCCATCTCACCAGCAGCGATCCGCCGAAATCATATGTACGTTACGGCATCGACATTCATATCATTTGCTGGGCTTTTTTGTGGTCACTGAGGAGTGATGACCGCTCATCGTTAACGACGACTCTCCTGCTACCTAGCCGCTTCAAAGAACGCATGTAGCTATACTTACTGCAGAGCACTGGCGCTGTGCTATGCAACGGTGTTATTGCAGAATACAAGATTATTAAAGCAATAGATTTGCGGGACGATAGCAAGGCAGTAGCATATCATACTCTTACTACATGTCATAGTGCGACCGCGCGGCGGTGATATCATGCTATCAACGGATACCGCCACATATATCCAGCAGCAACACTACTACCTGTATCGCATATGCCATCAAAAGATACCCTTCGCCACGAACTTCAGCCAGGGCTTGGCTGTAGGTCTCCTCCTGCCTTGCCTAGGGATGTAACTAGGGTTTGAAACCCTGTGCCCTATCTGTGGTCGTCACCAGGGTTTTAAACCCCGGAAGAAGACCTGGATGATCAAGTAGGTCTTGGGCCGTCTCGGTTGTACGGCACGTGCTATGGCAAATGTTTTGCTGGGTACCATGCGTATATATGCATGTATCAATAATGATATGTGCGCCACAAATGAATGAGTATATATTGCATCTTACTACAGTCTGTTCGCAGATTGTACGCCACCTGTATGACAAGTACAGGCCGGAGCTACCCCAACGCTCCTTCGCAGAAGAGGTAGTCTACCTCCTACGGGTACCTTCTGACTATGATGAGCAACGACGATGGATGCATCGAAATATATCCGTATATTTTATTCTATTAGATTAAGCTACAGTGCTACCACTGCGCAGAAAATACTATAAAATATGTTGTTGGGACAGTAGTACCTCGTACAGTCCTGTGGTGTGGTCCTCGGCCCGGGTCAGACGGGTATAAAAGCTCTACAATATCGGATGATAACATCCAAGCCCGATTGGCATCTTTTTCGAGCTTGATATCTCAACATATTTGTACATATACATGTATGTGTTCACCCTTTGTGGCTGAGGACCGCGGCTGCCTCGGGAAATCCGCTTTAACGGTGGCCTACATCTTCGCGGTGTTACTAACTTGTGCGCAACTTTCCTGGCGGTCCTTCCGCCCCGACTTCATGCTTCCTTCGTGGCCGGTCCGTCGAGGCTCTTCGGAACTTTGTTGCTTGCCAGCCCGCCGAGTTCCGCCATCACCTGTCGCGCACGCGGCGGGTGTTGTTGCAGCGAGTCTCTGCTTGCGTGCATGGTAGTCGCTACCTTGGGCGGCATTCTCTCTGCCGGAGTGCAGACGGCCAAGTCTGATGCGTCTGCCCGTGCTCATTCCGCACCCTCTTTTGGTACTGCTTCCACCGCGCAATTGCTGTAGTGGACGTTTCCTATTGCCTTTTCGGGTAGTGGTTTCCTGATCGCCTTTTGCAGCTAGCTCATGTAAATACTATAATAATATGCATTAGTGTACAGCACAAAATAAATAATCCACTGGCTGCAAATGATGACAAAAGCGCATATTTACGCATCATCAGATATGCTGCAGTAGCCGCTATTTTCATCGTGCGCGTGACGCCGTCACGCGGATGTCACACCTCGGCCGCCTGCCGTAAAGTACCTCGCCGTCAAGGATGTGACCTGCCCTAGTTTAGCGCATGTCATTTGCGCAAGAATATCAAGATATTTTCGTGCAAACTGCCATTTGCGTTAGGCAAATATCAGCGCTGCTGGGGTCCTGCTCGATATTCCGTAACGCAACGCCCTGATGCGCGCCTTGCCGCCGAGGTTTTGCTTGATATCGCAGCCGTCATCACCTGCGCTGACGTGCTGCGATATGCGGTTGCTGCACGTCGCGCCCTTCAGAGTTTTTTGGCCACTTTTATAACGCACGCTGCGAAACAAAGCTATTATTCTACCGACGACAATGCGGCACGCGCGTGCGTCGTCGAGATGCATGGCAGTTGCTGTGGCGGGTTACAACATGGATATGACTAAATACCAGCACGACGCTGGCTTTTTAGTCGGCAGCAGCTTGGCGCAGAGAGACGCGGTGCGGGCTGCGTACTTATCGGCTTATATCTCCCAGGTTCATCTGCGCCACTCCCGCAACGGAACCATGTTTGGCAGACGCCCCCTTGCTTGCCCACGTCGTCGCCGTCGCGACGACGCACAACGGCTGCTCAGCTGGGACCTATCCGGGCAGCATGCCTATGGCTGGGCTCCTCGACGCCGGCTTTCGGGTAGCGTATTTATGGTGCATGGTGGGACGCTGCAACGCGGTGGCGGGTGCACACGTCGCGGCTTTCCGACTTCCCGAGCTCCGAAACCATTCTTTCCCGATGCGCGCCGCCGTGCTCACGGCGTCGTCGTCGCGACGCCGCACCACGGGTGCTCGGCCAGAACCATGAGGAGCACTATCAACGCGGATATGGGCTCCTCGACGCCGGGTGTCTGGTCAGCAGCGTAGCGCGGCGCGCTGTGACGCGGCTGCTGCACGTCGCGGCCTTCCGAGTGTCCGAGCCACAAAGTCACTAACCGCCCTGCGAAACCATGCTTCACACGACGACGATGCGCGCAAGTGCATCGTCGCGACTCGCGGCAGCTCGTCAGCCGGCACTCCGACAAGCAACAGGGCTGGACACCCTGACACTGACCCTGACCCTGACACTGACTGGGTGGGCCGCGCGATACGGCACGGCACGCGCTGTGACACGGAGTGGCTGAACAGGTCGCCGTCATCCAAGTATTCAAGCCACAGCCGCTCCGAAACCATTCCTATTACCGACGCAGCCGTGTGCGCGTCTTCGTCGCGACGCACCGCGGCTGCTCACCCCCGATCCGAGCAGCAACACGATTGCTTGCTCCTCGATACCACCTTTTGGCGGCTGGCGTGGCGCGGCGCTCTTTGACGCTAGGTGGCTGAACAAATCAAGGCATCTGATTCCCGAGTATTCAGGTAGCCCCCGCCTCCGCCCCGCTCCGAAACCATGCCTGGCATTGGCGCTGCCGTGCACTGTGTCGTCGTCGCGACGCACAGCGACTGTTCGGCCGGGATCCGAACAGCAACACTATTGCTTGGCTCCTCAATGCCACCTTTCGGGTCGGCGGCGCGGCGCGGTGCGCTGTGATGCGGGGTGGCTGAACAAATCGTGACATTCCGATTTTCCGAGCAGTATTCAAGCCCCCGCGCTCCGAAACCACGCCTGTCATCGACGTTGCCGTGTGCAGGTCATCGTCGCGTCGCACAATGGCTGCTCGGCTGGGACTGTGCCCCCACGCGGTGGGGCTGTGGTTGCTGGGCTCACTACCTGTAGTTTGGGCTGGCAGCCCGGCGCGGCGCGTTGCGACGCCGGTGGCTGCATACGTTGCATGCGGCCTTCATCCGAGTTCCGAGTCCCGTGTTGCCAATGGCACCCCGAATCGTGCACTCAAACAGTGTTTACAGCGATACTGTCGCGTGCTCACACGACATGACGCGTTGTGGCGTCTCAGCAGTGACAGTGCATACTAGCTGGGCTGTTTATGGGTTCTTTGCCGCTGGTGTTGGGTCGACGGTGTGGCGTGAAGCGTGCCGTGTGACATCACAGTCGCTGCCTTCCGAGTTGCCGATATGCCGCTATCGCGCTCCGAAATTAAACGCTTCGGGTATAGCATATATCGACGCTGCCGTGATGCTGCACGCACGTCGACGTGACGCACGGCCGCTGCAGCTCCAGCCAGTCATGCAAGTCTACATATTGTATGAAGTGGGGTGCATTTGCCGAGAAGATATAATAGACATGGCGTAGCGCTCAATCATGGTGACTGCCATGATCGGGAAGTCAAGCCGCGTCAATCATGGCGGACTAGGGAAGGCGTCGCGCTGCAGCGACCAATGCCCATGTTCAGCTTTGCAACGCGCACAGCAGGCTTTTCAAACCTACAACTAGAATCCGACCTTATATCCTAACTCTGCCTTGCTCAAAAAGTGACCCACTCAAAGGCGGTGGGGTTGCTATCCGTGTTGCCAGCTGCATCCTTGGCCCTAAATTCTATCACGTGGAAGCCCACGCCCGCCCACACCTCCATCGTCACCGCTGACTTGTCGCCACGGCCTGCAATAGGATGCGCCTTCACTATCTGGGGCTCCTTGCCTGGGTTGATCCAAGACTGCAAGTCATCACCGGGAGAGCGCGCTAGCGCTCGTTAGCGCACGTTAGCGCACGTTAGCGCTCGAAGTAGCCCCAGTGGTTTGCAGAAAAAGCACAGCACCCCATACATGCGACAAGTACCCTAGTTATTGTATACCATATCCGTAGCATGCGTGTAATCGCATTGCATGTTGCATGGTGCAATGCATGTTGCATGGTGCAATGCATGCATTGCGATTACATACATGCTACACTTCTAGTTTATGAGAATGGACAACATGGCGACAACACAGCCTGACAGGGCCAAGCAGCAGGGGTGTATGGCGTTGGAAGGCAGCATGGATGTTATCATGTTACAGCACGCGAGCTCCATATATATTGCGCAGAGGCTCGGGAAGGAGGGGAGACTCTCAAGAGGGGTGTGTGTGTGTGGGGGGGGGGATGGGGGGAGTTGCTGCCACGCACCTTGCGGTCAATGCGGTACTGGATGACGCAGTCCGGCTCAGAGGCGCTGACCACGAACATCGCCTTCTTGCTCTTGGTCTGCTGCGCCGGCGTCTTCTCCACCGTCGTGCTGCGGCCAACATGCGCAGAGCGTCTCAGGATATGCGGCGTTGGCGGGTGTCGCAATATGCACTTCATCATTGGCCACATGGGACAGAGGGACTAGCAGGCGGAGGTGTGGGGTTGTAAAATTCCAATTGTGGCGGACCTGGGCGCGCCAAAGTCTACTACCCACACGATGGGGTCAATGCTGTTGGTGTTGCCCACCGCGTCGGTGATGTTGAGATGCAGCTGGTGCTTGCCCTCTGTCAGCCCGCTCATCTGGGGGGCGGCACACATGCAGTGAGTTTGGAGGCGGCCTGGTGAGGGCCCCATTATCGAAAGGGTTTGACTCCCATCTGCATGTGGGGGAAGCTTCCAGCACTTTCATGTGGGTGGGCTGCGCGGGGCCGAGGTGGGGGCTTGCCTTGAACCGAATTGGCCCACTGTGCGGCTTGAGGTCGTAGGCTGCGAATGCGCCATCGGTGCTGCGGATGATGGAGCCGTCGCTGTTCTGCCACATGCCGTGGTCCAGCTTGTACTGCAGCACGTACGGCTCGTCGGCCTCGATGCCAAAGATGGCATTGGTGTCGAGGCTGACCTTGGGGGGCTGGTGGATCAGCCGGGCTCGGGGCGGCGTCAGGTCCACGTACCACCTGGACGCAACACAATCACACAGTCACAAACACAGTCACACAGTCGAGAAGGGCGCGTAATAAATGGACTGGTATATTTCCTGGTTACAGCAGCCTGTTCCAGGGCCTCGCGCTGCTCCGAAACCATATTTGGCTCCGAAACCATGCATGATTTATGATTAGTAAAACACGGTGTATATACGGGTTTTTACGCTACACTCGAACACGCCAATAACATTGTACATATATGCAGGGTTCATGTACATATACTTTTCACAAATTTTGCGGCTCTCAAACCATCCGGCGGCTCGTTCTGTCATTCAGTGCGGGGAGCCATGGGTCCGTGTGCAAGAGGGCTCCTACCGGTATACCGCCGGCGTGGGGTCCTCCCCACCAGTGACATCAGTGGCGCGGACCATGATAGTGTGGTTGCCCTCCCCAATGTCGGTGATGTTGAACGCCGCGGGGGCGGAAACCAGCTTGAGGCCCTCGGGCCGCTGCACCGGCTCGCCGTCCAAGCGGTACGCGTAGCTGAACCAGGTCTCCGAGCTCGCGATGGTAAATGCGGCGGTGTGCAGGTTTGACAGCTCCTGCACAAGCAGAGGCTTGGGAGGTTGGATGTGCCTCGGCCCGCTGGCGCAGTAATGCCAACAAACTACGACGCTCTGACGAAGCTCAAGGTATCACCCTGCACGCCCCTCTGAGGCGCTAAAATGAAGGCGCATGGCAGCGGGCTTGCGGTCGGGGCAGGAGCCTGACTAATAAAAGCAAGCACAAGACGCCGCTGCCACGGCCAGCAGCTTGGAGCTCTCCGAGATGCATTCTGGGCAGTGTCACGCTGCGGCGACGGCTGCTACGTCTACCGCGGGCTCAAACTGCGCGTGCGCACCTTGGGGCCCGTCAGGATGATGGTGTCCGCCGGTTGGTCATGGATGGTCCATTGGTATGTGACACCCGTCAAGTCGATGTTGCCAGCGGCGTCGACAGCGCGCACCTGCATCCCAAGGGAGAGAGAAGGGCGGGTGTTGGTGGGTGGGTGGGGGAGACGGATAAGGTGATTGAGGCCATGCATAGTCAAGCTTGGAGGTTGAATGATGCGCTGAGGGGCCAAGGGGAAATGAAGTGGCGAGCTGGTGGCAGCCCACTTCACAAGTCGCCAGTAGCAACCATTGGCTGTGTTGCGCAGATATGTCAACAGTCTATTAGGATGGAGGTTTGGCAACTAGAAATACGATGATAATGTAACATAAATATGAACATAAATTGTGTTGATAGTTTGAATTATTTTGAAAATGCTCTGACCGGTACACCTCAGTCGAATACGATCGTAATACGACTGAGGTGCATCCGTCAGTTTAATTTCAAAATAATTCAAACGATCAAGAAATTTCACATTTAGATTTCGATTTCGGAGAGCACTGAGGACATTGTCTGAGTTTGTATTGCCCATATGTTCAGGAAAAGTATACGTGTATTGTTTGAAATCGGATAGCAATACAGGAATGCAGATCGATGCACAGCAATAGGATCACGTTAATCATACTGATGGCAGCAATCACTACCAGTACGCGCTATTTTCCGACGCCTGGTAGCACCTGCAGCGTACCGGCACGAGCAGCGAGAAGCGACTATCTGCGTAATTACGTAATCCTTACTACAATGTCTCAACAGTCTTTCACAATGGAACTTCAGCAATATAAGACGAGAGTAGAATTATACCATAATAGACAAAAAACCCGCTTTAAGGGTGGCAAAAAACGGCCGGGCACCGCCGTCTGAAAATTTTGACACCTATGCCCTAGCAGCTGTATATGATGCTTAACGGGTGCCGGCACACCTATGGGGGCCCTTGTAATCAGCCTCAAATTGGGCTTGCATGCAACCTGTAGGAACATTTGCTTTAGCTCCGCTGCAGCTGCGCCGATATTTGACCTCTGGCAGGCAGGGCAGGTTCGTATGGACACTGTGCTTATTACCGCGCCGGCACCCGTATGCCAGAAGAGACATATACAAGGACTTCAGCAGAAGGTTGGAGCGCGCGACCCCGGGGGGAAGGGGAAGGGGGTTACATAGCATGCGATAGAATGGTATTGTTTATGGCCCCTGCCGCGTCGGGCAGTAAGTAGCCCTTTCGGCACACGGTCAGGGTGTATCCTTACGCTCAGTCGCTGCGGCCCTTCCATCAGGTCCTTCAGCGTCAGCTGGTACGCGCCCTCGTACTCGTCCAGCACGGTGCCAGTGGGCCCCTGAGTCCAGCCGCTGTCATCATTGAGCTGGTACTGATACGTCCAGCCGTCCTCCACCCCCTTGGCGCTGCTCACCCGCGCAAACACACAAGGAGCATATGTCAGCCCCCCTCCCCCTCCCCACCCCCCTGCGGGCCCAAAGGACTGCGCTGCGTATATGTAGTGGCTCGAGAAATCAAAGCCCTCCGAATCAAGGGAAGGCGCAGCTACAGGCAATGCCATTGCCGTACACCTCGGGGCGTACGCATTCCACATCGGCCTATGGCATGCCCTGCTAGGCAGGAGCGCAAGGGCGGGCGGCGCCGCCTGCGTGAGCTATCCAGACCCACCCGACAGCAAAGACGGCCACCTTGCTCTTGGTGAAGCGCTTGGGCGCCTGCTTGATGACCGTCTTGGGCGGCGTGAGGTCCACGCTCCACACAAACTCCTCCTGCCCGCTCTCGTTGCCGGCCTCGTCCACCGCCTGAGGCGCCGCCACCGTGAGCGCCATGGAGCGGCAAGCGTGGAACCAGGCGTGTCACAGTGCAGCGTGGATGGGGCGCGCACCATGATATACAGCCGGTGTTGCCCCTCCAGGACCCCCGGCACAGTCAACCGGATGCGCCGCGGATCCAGAAGCTCCGCCACTGCGCCCTCCGTGTGGCCCACCCCACCTCCTCCCTGCATCAGGCACAGTATACTCCTTCGCATGAGACCCCCGCGGCCCCTCCTTGCCCACCCAATGCTGCGCCATGCCCCTCCTACCTCCACCAATGCAACCCTAGTGCGCACCCGCTGCGTTGGGTCCGCGCTGATCCAGTCCTGCTGGGGTAATCGGCGGTACTCCAGCTGGAAGGGAAACTTGCAGCGCGCCTCCGAGGCCTCCACCTGCACACGTCGGGAGTGGCGTATCCGTTAGCACACGGACTCGCAGGGCTGCAGGGAGAAACAACAGTGCGCAGAGTGACCGGCAGGGGAGGTAAATTGCGGGGGGGGGGGGGGGGGGGGGAGTGCCTCGAAGCGGGCGGCTGTCTTGTGCGTCAGCCGCTCTGGCATGTGTGACATGTGCAGCGTGGGCGCTTGCGTGTCAACCGTCCAGTGCAGCGCGGCTGGGTTCTTGTCCTTCCTGCCCTTGCCGTCGATGGCGCGCACCTGTACGCGGGTGAGCGCTAAGGACCGGCCGGAGATCGGGCGGTAGTGGAGCACTGGGGCTGGGCAGGAGGCGCAGGCGGTCAAGAGAGGCCAGCGGGGGGTGGGGGGAGGGAGGGCGTTACCAGGAATGTGTGGTTGCCGTCTGCAAGCGGCTGCTTGAAGCGCAGCGGGCTGTTGGCCTGGATCCAGCGGCTGTCGTCCAGCTTGATCTCAAAGGAGCAGCCGCCGCGGTCAGCGCCAAACTTCATGATGGGCTTCTGCTCGGGGGAAACCTTGGCTGGGCCTGGTGGGGGTTGTCAGATGGGGAGGGGTCACGCGTCTGAGCCTAGGCCATGGTACAGTGCAGTGCAGTGCAGTGCAGCATCAACGTGTGGGAGTCCAATGCATGTCCCGCAGGGGGAGGAGCCAGCTGGCTTCACGGAAGGGGGCCTCCGGGTAAAGAGCCTACCGGATAGGATGGTTGTTTTGGGAGCCAGCGGTAGGTTGGACAGGGTCTGCGTGGCGGCTCGCTCATCCCTGCGGTGCAGCGCAATGATGGTTTAGCCAGCAACCGGGGATGGCAGGGCACTGCCGCACGTTGCGTACATCGCGAGCCTGTGCATAGGGAGGGGGCACCTGTCCGCGAGCATGATGCTTGCGCTCTCTAGCGAATCTTCGTTGCCATTGCCCAGGGAATGCTTACGCAGTCGCTTGGGCGTGGGGAGCGCCGACTCCTCCGCCGTGCCCCACCCCGCTCCATCTGGCAGAAAATGGAATGCTCGTTGTCAGCTGTCATGCCACCACAGTACCAGCTGTGCCGTACCCTGTCCTGCACGCCTCAGCACCATGACCGCACGAGCTTTGCCCCTCGCGGCCTGTGCCCTATCGGTGCTTCAGGCAGTATGCAGGCAGCGGAAGCCATGCGTTGTTCACTGGGGAAACGCGGTGTTGGCGAGCGGCCGACCTGCGCTGTCCTCCAGCGGCATGTCCAGAGACGGTGGTAGCATCATATTGTAGCATACCGTAGCGAGCAAACTCCCCAGTGCAAGTGTTGCCTGTGGTCGACAAGGAGGCACAAACCCGCGTCAGGGAGAGAGATGGGCACAGGATCGTCCAGCGCGGGTCCACGGGTCGCCCAGGGGAAGGCGCCAGTTGCGGCTTGCCGAGTCGCGTACCAGAGGCGGCAGCGCTGGATGCGAAAGCCACGCTGCATGCCGGCCGCGTCGTCGCACCGACCCTTTCAGCAGGGGCCCGGCCCCCTTAATCCCCAGTTGCTGCAGCGCCGCGAGCATCTCAGCCTCTCTTCAGCCGTCACCACTGCTGCCAGCGGTGCGTCATAGCTCGCACAGGATTCAGTTACTCCCTCCAGCTGCGCGGCTGACAGCCGAAGCGGCGGATGCTGTCTGCCCGTGATATCTGGTCGTCGCAAGTTTCCCTAAAGAGCCCCTGGAGACAGCAGATACTGCACGACTTCACATCCGGGGCACCGGCCGCACTGGGAGCTGTTGGGCGAAGCGAAGCGCAGAAGGGCGCGGGGGATGTTGCAGCGCCGCTGCGAGCCGCGGGGGAGTTCTTTGGCAGCAGCAGACGCTGCAAGGGTTTTACTGGCGCCAGCGCTGTCCCGGGAGCGGGAAAAAGTCAGACGACGGCGGATCGAGGATTATGACCGTTGAACAGATTCGCCGGTACAACGTACTGATATCCTATGTAGCGATTATTCTGTGCCGAGATGCAATCGTATATAGGCTTGGAATGAAATCACCCGTACACAAATATACTACAGGTCCGGCACGGGTTATGGATAATCGCGCCACGGGCTGGCTGCCGCGGACCTGCGGTGCTGCCGCAGCCTAGTTTGACGACTGGCCAAGATAAATGTATCCTGACATGTAGCGACTATATGCCGCCGCCAGCGCCACACTATTTGCTTTGGATCAATCCTCACTTAAGTCATCCCCAGATACCGGTGTATACGTATATACGTGTCCGCGGGATCCAGGGTGCTGCTCAAGTACCGGCAAAGCATGTCGCCTCGTGGTGAGAAAACGGCGATTCGATTGTTACGACACACCAGCGTCCAGGCACCCCGTGGGCGTCCCTGCCATGCCGAACGTCATCTCCGCTGCAGGTGTCAAGGGAGCTGCAAAGCTTGTGCGCCGCGGACGTGGCGGCTTGAGTCCGCTGTTGGTCAGCGCCAGCGGGGCGGGTACCACTACGCCCCCGTGACAGGTACCGGTACCCACGCGAGACCATATGAAGCAGAATAGCGACTACTACATTGTCGATACCTGGTACCAAAAAAAACAATCCGACAGCGACAGTCGTCGCGCTTGCGCACACGTCATCCGCCCGGTCAGCATCCTTGACACTTGGCACGCCGTTTGTTATCGGGGCCACTCCGACACAGACCGACACAGACCGACATGGGAAGGTGGCAGTCAGACCAGCGCAGGCAGCAAAGCAGCGGGGCGGCCGGCATCAGCCCTGACGCAGTCTAAGTGTATGGCGCCTGTCCGGGCGGTACCAGTACTCCCAGCCAGCGGTGTCGGCCGGGCGCGGCGTGGGTGTCGGCTCGGCGCGGCGTCGCAGGACGATGACGCGGCATCATCTGTCGTCTCACGGCAACGGCGGAAAGGAGGACAAAGAACCAGTGGAACCATACCGCTGGTTTCCCCTGCTCGTCAGATTCTACCCACACAGTGGCGGAAACGCAGCGCTCTTCCCTGCACGCTGTGCGCGGCATGCGCCGCGGAGCCGCACGCGTTCTTCCCTGCCGCAGTCCGCCGTCCCGCAGGTTTGGTCCGCCCAGCTCTGACAAACGAGCATGGGATAGGCAATAACCAATAACGACATTTTTCTTTTCAGATTTCTAGTGAGGTACTGCGAGGGCCGACCTCCGTCTGGACCAGGTGGCGCATCTCAAGCAACTACGTGGCGTGTCCGTTGCGCGTGAATTCACCTAGGGGTAGGCAGGCGCAACACGACACGGGGAGGCGGGTGCGGGGGCTCGACAACGGCGCATCGCAAGCTCGGAGGTTTGCGGCGGCGCGGCGGCGAGGCACGGGCGCCGGGCTCGCTCCCGGGGCTGGCGGAGCCGGCGATCACCTTCACGTATGAGCACGCGCCAGGCGTGGTGCTGGAGGCGAGCGCGCGCCGGCACGCGCTGGACATGCTTGTGGCGCTGTTCAGCCCACACGCGGCGGCCTCGGCGGGGCTGCCGCTCTGGCAGGTGTGGCGCCGGATGTATACCTGTATCGCTGAGGAGTACTCTGGAAATGACAACCTACCCTTACCGCATATAGTATGCACGGGTATATGTATGGTGGGGCGACAGGCGAGTGCTCTGCTGCGGCAGGTGGCACTTGCACGCGGCGCAACGGTGGCGGCATCCCTCGCGATAGCCAGATTCTGCTCGCGGCAGATGGCAGTCTGGCTGAGCAGCTCGCAACTGGTGAGCAGCGGCGCCCCTCCCATGATGGGACATATGTCCATGGGACCCATGGCGTGCAGCAAATCGGCCAGCGATCATGATACAGCAGCCAAGCCTTTGCCTCCAGAGGAGTTACACACCTTGGCGGATGCTGCAGCTGGCGTGCAAACGCACACGTATCTAAAGCACCGCCGGATCGCTTGTCCACCATCGATGTGCGCTCTTCGGGGGTCGAGTGGAAGATACCTCTCAGATTGACCGCTTGGCGAACGCCACGCAGTAGCACAGGCACACGCTGCCAGGGGTACTGGCAAAGGCAGGGAGGCGGGGTTGTAGGTCAGCCGACGTGGCGCTTTAATCGACGCAGATATTGTTGCAGACATACACAGTCTGGCGGGACAGGGCGCATTGCGCCGGATCACCACGCGCCCGCCCCCAAACCGGCCTGCCTCAGGGCTGGCACACACGAGTGCCTCTGTCATACCCTCGATCGCAGGAGGACGAGTACGAGCTGCACTGCCGCGGGCAGCACCTGATGGGGAAGAGCGCCGACATGATGGTCGCTGGCCGGACCGCGCTGCTGGTGGCGTTGCGGGAAATGTCGCCGCGCATCTTGACGGTGGCTGCGTACCTCTTCAGCGCACGGCAGGTGGCGGACCTGCTGGAGGTGGGGCCCAGCTATGCCGCGCCGCACTTGCCAGGCCCAACGGAGCAATGCAGGATTTTGTTTGGGGAGGGGGAAGGGGGGGGGGGGGGCATGCTCCCATGGGTGTCCCCCTTGGCATCCCATTTGTTGAGGCTGCTTTTGCCTCCCCGCTTCTTCCCAGGACGCCATGCAGGCCAAGTCCACCCTGCTCTGCCGGTGGTTTGGCCATTCGGTTGTGACTGCGCTGAGCTGCCTCCGCCAGAGCGACCGCTTCTTCGACACCTGCCTCAGACTGCTGGCGCTGGTCACTTGGTGCGTTTCCTGTATGGTGGAACCTCTCGCCAGTGGGCAACTGAGCCCCCCCCCCCCCCCCCCCCCCCAAGATACATCTCCCAACGATTACCGCCATCTGACTTGTCACACCACATACATATTGTTTCATTTGTTCCGAACTGCGGGGAAGACCCCTGCTCATTTGAGCCCCGCCCCGTGTTGCCGGCAGCCTGTGGCTCACCATCGCGTGGAAGAACAAATTGGTCGACATGACGTTTGAGACGGAGGTAGCGCGCGAGGAGCGCCGGCCGCGGTTTGCGCAGAAGATTGTGCGCCCGCTGAACCAGGCAGGCACCACGCTGCTGCTGGGTGTTGGCGTGGCAGCAGCCCTGCGGCAGCTGGGGGTGGACATGGGCCCGCTGCTCGCGGTGACTGGCATCTCTGGCATCGCTCTGGGCATCGGCGCGCAGTCGCTGATCGCCTCGCTGGTGGGCGGCATGAACCTGGTGAGACCGCGCGCACGCACCGTCCTTCCAGCGCAGGCACTTCCTCACTGTCACGCACCCTAGCTGCTGGGTGAGCCAGCAGGGCACGAGGTCTCGCGCGCGCTGGGTCCTGAATGCCCTGGCCTGGGCTCCTTTGGCGTCGCAGCTGCTGACGATGCCGTTCCTTGTGGGCGACCGGATTGAGCTGAAGAACAGCTATGGCGCCGTGCTTGCGGTATGCCAAACACCGGGTCGTGATTCATGCATGATCCAGCTTGTAGGGTGGTCGCATAATGTGCTTGCATCTGGTAAGTGTTGGCAGGCGGGGGCCTGACGGGCTGGTGGGGGATGGGGGGGCTTTCTGGCAGGTGGGCGTGGTGGAGAGCATCAACCCGCTGAGCACAGTGATCCGGAACGACCGCAGCATGCCGGTAGCCATTCCAAACCGACTGCTGGCGGAGATGATCATCTGCAACGAGTCCCAGGTGGAGGTGGGCTGCCCTTGACTGATGTGGCCTCCAAGCGTGGATCGGCCGGGTTTAGGAATGTGCTTCACCCTGGCTCCATTAGATATGCCATCCACACTTGAAGCAACACGTGCATGGCGAAAAGGTGAAAATTACTTGTGACGACACGTGTGCGGCATGCCGTATTACTGTGCCCAGATGTTGATACTGCTGGCCTTGGTTACCGATGCGCGTTGTCGTGATAAAGTTACCACCAATTTATCCCAAAAAACGTTGGCCAAGGAAGCCCCCCCCCCCCCCCCCCCCCCCAACACTCCTCTCCCTGCAATTTCTAATATGTTTTGAGGAACTCCCAGCGCATGTGAGACCACAGTGCAATAGCAACTGCACATTGAATTTATCACAGCTTGACAAGACAGTTAAAAATACTATGTTATTGTGATCTACCCATAGTCACCTGCGGTAGTATTAGGAGTCAAACCCCAAGAGTATCCGAGGTCGACGTGTATGACTCCGAACCCCCGCCGCCCCCCCCCCCCCCCCCCCCCGGGCTTGCAGGTCAGCAAGATGCAGAAGTCCTACTCCGACCCAAGGCCTGTATCCGGCTACATCCATGCAGGTTTCTCGGTGAGTCATGTCGTCTGCCCGCCGCCCCCCCTCCCCCAAACAGCAGTGTCCGAGTTTTTACTGTCACAGCGCACCGCACCCTGGGCAGGACCACCGCCGGATGTCCTCGCGGCTGCCGGAGCTCACGGACTCCGTCAAGGCATACCTGCACCGCCACGACGGCATCGATGACGACCTCCCCTGCCAGTGCTTTGTGAAGGGGCTTGGGGACGAAGGCACGGCGGTGCTGCGCTTCATGGTGCGCCAGCCAACCCCAGCACTACCCGATCAGGATTACCCGTCGACTTTCAGGCATATTATTTGGCATGTTCATTCACCTGCCAATACAAACTGAGATAAATAAACACAGTGTAAGTACAGGCAATGTGGTGGCATGCATCACGGCCGGAATTATACATGCGATCATGTTTAGTTGGTAGTATCTTAGGGCCTATCTCCCGAATCCGGCGGTATTCTAATGCCATGTTGAGCAGAGCACACACTCTGACTAAAAGTTTCTTCGTAGTGGTCAGAAGCACGTACACCATGTACCTCAACTTACCACCTTTACCGGCGCACCTATGACAAGAGCTCATTCACAGGCTCACATAGGGGTTGCCTGCAACGTCTAGGATTGTTTGCTATAGTTTGGCTTTTATCTCTGTCTACATTTGATATTGCCCAAATCTGGCAGGCTTTTATTGGCAGTATATTGTTATTGTTACGATTGTCATGCTGTTTTGTTGGCCGCGCAGGCGTATACCACCCCGAGGGCCACCCGCGACTACAGCAACTCCTTCATGGGGCTCACCTGCGGGCTCGCTGGCGTCGTGGAGCGCTTTGACAGCTGCGCCTGCACAAAAATAACGCTCGACACGCTGGACGACCAGCTTTAGCCACGCAGCGGCTTGGCACCACCCCCGTTGCGCAGGCCACACGGACCTCTTGTGCACTGAACGATGCGCGGAACACTGCTCGGCTGCACCAAATGGCGGCTGGTTTGAACTGAGGGGCTGGCGTGACGGCCCATATTATATAAATCATTTTATTTACTACCCTGTAGCGAATGCGCTACTTGGATGAAACGGTGGCAGCCAGGTCTGTGGCCGGCTAGTCAGTGGGCATGCCCATGATCTCATCGCCGTCCGCCTCCTCCATGGCAAACAGCGTGTGCGAAGTCACGTAGCTGCGCGCGCGCTGCGCGCTCTTGAGCTCCCCCAGCTGCTCGCACATGCCAATGTACATGTCGAGCGCCCCGATGTTGGCGAGCGGTGTGGCCATGGTCGGGATGAGCACGCGCCCCAGCCGACGGAGGGAGTTGGCAAACGCACTGCCTGTGCCCGCGGCCGTCTGCCCTACGGCGCCCATGGCGTTCGGCAGGCAGCCGGGGTGCAGCACAGTGAACATCTGGTGGTACTTTTGGGTGAGGCAGGTCAGGGAGCCGGGGTCCGGCACTACGCCCGCCTCGATGAATGCTTCGGCGGCGCAGAGTCCGCGCTCTAGGTCCTGCGCCTCGACCATCGCGGTCACCACCTGACCAGCCTGCAAGGGTGGCATTGGTGGTGGTGGTGGTGTGTGGGTGTGGGTGGGTGTGCACGTGTGTGTGTGTGGGGGGGGGGGGGGGGGGTCAGCAAGACCACTTCATAAAATGGGTGGGGAGAAAGCAAAGTGGCACACGCGGGGCGAGGCGATACCACGGGCCCTGAGGCGGTAATACGCACACTGTGAATTAGAACCTGCCCTACCTGTCAGAGGTTAGATATAGACAAAACGATGGCTGACATGACGGGTTTGTGTAAGTGCGTTGGCACCTGTAGATAGGGGGGCTGCGGCTTCATTACCATGATGGGGTCTGGGACATGGGGAGTGTTGCGCTCCAGCACTCCCAGCACCAGCAGCAGGGAGCACAGGTCCTGCCGCTCGCTGGCATGGCGAGCTGCGGCGCTGCACATGGCTGACGTGGGTGCTAACCTCGCCTGCATGGCTTCCTGTGGGAGTGGGCAGCCATGCCTCATATGAAAAAATCCCGAGGTGGAAAAGGCATAAAACAACAACGTGGGACGCTACATGCATGAGGGAGAAAGGGTTCTTTGCAGGGCCGGCAGATTCACCATGCAGTCGCGCCTCGTACCTGCCGAGGACCGCACAAGGCCGCAAGACGGTGAGAGGGGGAGGGGGGGGGGGGGGGGGGGGTGGCTAGGTATTGGGTAACGCAATGGTGGCAATCGTGGCAAGGGTGCCTAACCAGCTCTGATTTGGGGACGGCGCTGGTGGCCCATGGATGCTCAACTTGGCTTGCTTCGCGCGGTAGTATGCGGGGCGGTGCATGGCCCATTTCAGCTCCGCCATGGCAGCGGCGGCCATCACCTCCTGCGACAATGGCACAACGCGCGTCAATGCCAGTCCAAAACGAAACCATGTGCCTCGCTGACATGTTGCCAGCGAGGCGCGCAGGGTGGTGGGAGGGGTTTGCGCACACGCACCGTCTGTGGGGATGCGCCCTCAAGGCTTCCGCGAAACGCTTCCCTGTGCGATGGGTACGCGTGGGGGCTCAGTGTCAACGAGGCCAGGGCGCGGACGCATTCTTGCCGTAGCAGGCAGGTGCCGTGGTATGTGGTGAGAAGAGTGCCCGCCCCGTTAGATGAGGACACCGAGATGTGGTAGTTCGACACATCGGGGGCGCGCAGTGTGGCTCCCCTGAAAATGAATACAGTACAAATGAGGCCGCACCTCAAAAGCGACGACGCCGGAGTGGAAAACACGTCGACGTGCGCCAACTCCGCGCACAAAGGCTTCAACAGCGCTCGGCGTGCTGCAAAAGCCCGACAAACGCGCACGCACTCTGTCAGCGACGAGCTCGGCCCCCCTCTCGGCGTCGCCGCCGCGCTTGCAGTATTTGCACACGGCCGCCGGGATGCATCCGATGCATGGACTTGCAAACGCAGCTGGAATCGAGCGGAGCAGGCCCCGAAGCTCGTCCATGGAACGGTCTTTCGACAGCGGGACACGAGGGGAGCTGGCATACGGGAGCGGGATGACTCGCTGGGTCCGCACGTGCCCCGCTGCCGTGTCCCCTGAGGCACGGTAGTCGCTCACCTGGCTCACGGTCCACCAGCTTCGCAAGGCGGAGCAGCTCGCGGTATCGCTGATGCGAGCTCGTCATCTTCGCCTATAATGCTCCCGTCGCCCTACGCCAGGAAATGCCACGCAGGCGAAAAATGCTTCGCTACTATTCCCTTTCAATTTCTATGTCCCGGCCGCCCAGAGAGGTTTCAAGGACCTCCCTCTTCCATCAGGGGGAAGCAGGCATTTGGACAGGGAATCCGTACCGCCCGCGGCAGCATATCCCGGCCGGCCCTTCGTGGCGCGCGCGCCTGAAGCGTCTCATTACGACTACGGGGCTTATCGTCATCTACATGTAGGGATGCTAGTATGCAGGCACATGTATACAGGGATGCATACAGCGACTATCCAGGAGTGCTGCTACCGGTACCCGTAGGTAGGGGCGGATGCTGACACCGACATTCATCATCATAGCTCAGGCTGCGAAACATGTGTAGGCGTGACAATAACGATATCCCTACGAATAAAGCGGTAAAGCTTTAGTTCCACGAAATGTGCCCATCAGCGGCAGGCACCCGCCGACGAGAGCAAACAGCAGGGAGCACCACCGTCGCACCACCCCGTCGACGTAAGGATTACGACAGAAAGAGCGACGCAGTAAAGACAAGCGCTGCGCCTACCAGTAGGAAGCTCGCCTCTCCTTTCAATTACCGGGCACAGGTCACAGGTCACTGGCCACCGGGTGGTAAGAAGACGGGAACACTGGCACGTTTACTTTACGCTACGCCCTTCTGAAAGAGCGTGTCCGCAGCACTCCAGGTAGTTCGCAGAGACCGCTGCCGGTTCGAAACATAAATTGCAGGGTCGCCGTCAGAACGTGCATCGCCCCGTCGCCGTACTTGTGATCGCCCACTTCAAAGCTCCAGGCCGCGCAGCACGGTTGCTGGGCAGCAGCAGCCGCAGGCTCCAGCCAGCGACTACGGTTCTTATCCACGACGATTAGTCATCGCCCCTTGAGCGCCTCCCCGCCGTCGCCGCGCCGGCAGTGTAGGTTGACCAACCGGCGTTCCTCTGTCGACACTCCCCCCCCCCCCCCCCCCCCCCCCGCCCGCCCCCCTCTTTAAAGTGGTCACACCCTTGCTGCCGGAGAAAGGGTGTACGGCTAGGGTTCAGTCGGAGCCACCTGGAATCCCTTTCGAGGTCTCCAGCTATCAGGGCAAGAACTATACGGCTGGGAAAGGTGCAGCGGCGCCGGTCGCTGAGGCGTGCCGCGGGCTGCTCGCAGGTTGTGATACAACCTTGGCGGCGGCTTCCGAGCCCCGCACCTACCAACTCCGCGCCCCCTCAAGGGGGCATGCGCAACATTGGGGAGAGCATGATGTCGAATGACCCCGCGCAGAAGTCCATGCGCGACTGCTTCCTGGTCTTCTGCCGCTCCATCAACACCATAACTTCGCTGTGCGCTGGGCTGTGCCTTGTGGCGCAGGTGATGGCTGTGTGCGTCCAGTATCGGACGCCTATCCTCATGGTACCACCCCGGCCCCACCTACCCTGGCCTAGCCTGGCAGCGCAACAGACCCTTTAGACAGGCGCTCACCCTTGGGTGATCCGTTCTTGCCCCCGCATGCCCTTACGCCAGGACCTGGGCCGAATCTATCAGCAGCTTATCCGGATGTTCAGCGCGGTGTTGGCGCTGGTTGTGATCCTGGTGGAAACGGAATGGGAGAAGTTCCTGGCGCTGGTGCGCGTCTTCGAGTACTGGGTTGTGCGCGGGCTCCTGCAGGTGAACAACTCCTCTTGCTTGTTTTCTCAGAGCTTCCCTCATCATGGCGCCACAATTAGTTGCCGCCCACCGCTCAGGCGGGGGTGCTCATCTCCACCCTGCGAGCAGGTGTTCCTGGCGCTGCTCACCCTGGAGCTGGCCACCGCTGGCGGCGACAGCGACTTTTCCAAGTCGGTGAGGCTGTACCGCATGGTGTCGGGCTTTTCCATGCTGGCGTGTGGCATGTTCTACATCATGGGCGGCTGCTGCTGCTTTGCCGCGCTGAAGAAGGCACGGCACCGGCGCATCGTGGAGCGCATGAAGGCGCAGGCGGACCTGCTGATGATAGAGAAGCAGGTGCGGGCCTGGGCGTGGCGGGTGTTCGCATCCAGCGGGATGCTGAGGGCCGGCACGGGCGGAGAGCAGCCCACAGAGTGTGCGGGCAAAGGGCGGACGCTGAGCTTGCTGGATTTGCCGTGCCCCCGCAGCGCGAGGACCTGCGGACTCTGCTCAGTGACGTCTGAGGCGCATATCCTGTGGGGTACGAGAGGCGGTCACCTGAGTAAAGATCGGCAGGGGTGATTTGCGGACCCGGGAAGACCATCCCCAGATTCCCAGTACAGGGAGGGGTGGCAGAGTACATATATGCATAGCCACATTATTGGCACACAATAAAGAAAACAACTAGCGTCCCATGCCATCCACGACTGTATGAAACATGTTGCAATACCCATTGGGGCACTTCATTCAACCTGGAGTGGGGCACTTTATACATTGTGATTGCCAGCCGGAGAGGGTGCTCGGAAGAGCGCGGCCACCAATGGGGTGAAAAAAGGCAAAACGCACCTGGAAGTTGAACCGTCGATACTTGCATGTCTGCGAGGATATAGGTGGTCCAAGACACGCAAGACATGGCCCAAGCGTAGTGTTCAGCAGGGTTGACAGCCCCCCATGGATCCCCGCGTGAAGCATTGGCCTGGCGCAGCGGGGTCATGTGCCCCAGAAAATGTGTTTCAGTCGCGCCTTGGCGCCTTCAGCATATCACAGCTGGACGCCTTGGTTGGCAATGAACTGGCAGGGCTGTATGGTGCGTGTCAGCATCACGAGAACAATCAAAATCACAGGAAATGATATGAGGACACCTAGGGCACGGGGCAAGATGGACACAGTTGTGTTACAATGCTGACGCCTGCCTAGTTAATATACTCTAGGGCTGGTTTAGGGTTTGAGCTAGTGTTTCCCGGCGGGGCAAATGTCTTCCTAGACGAAGAAGGCGCAGTGCTTCGCTTCTAGCAAAAAGTCCCAAGAGTAGGAGCTGTTGCTCACAGCGCGGCTTGGTAACACGCCGAACACTGGAACAAGGGTAGCCAGTGAGCCGCCGCGGAGCCGCCTGCCAGGGTCCAGTTGGATGTTGAGTTGTCAGTGCGGATTAGAGAGCACAGAGGTGTGTCCCAAGTCTCTTACTCAGAGCGCGACGGGGAAGCAGCAGAACAGAGTCTTTTCAAGGGATGTGCTGTCGCACCGGTGCATAACTGCCTGCTGAACTGACGGGTCTGCAGGCAGTAATAATAACCAGTGCTTGGAGGAGGATACTGCTGGCGCCAGGGCAGGACTACGGACGGGAGAATATTTTAAAAAGGCGATAACACGAGGTTTACCTTAATTAAAAAAACACATATTTAAAACAAAAACCCTGCAACTACTGGCAGGTCTCGCTTGACGTGGGTTGATCGCACGCCTATAGTGAGTGCGCTGTCCTGCAGAGCGGTTCGTAACACGGGCGTCGAGCGAAAAGGACACGAGGGCAGAGCAAACTCTGGTAAGCAAGGGCCCTAGCGGCTGTAGCCGCTGGCCACCTCGGGCCGGAGACCACGGCGGGGTTCGAAAGACAGGTGCGAGCGAGTGTCTGTATTCGTGCGCGCTTGATGGTTCGGGCAGCAGCGCTGAGCGAGTACGAGTAGAGCAAGAGGGTGGGCGGCGTACTTGACAGAACTTCACCGCACACGCTTAATGTCTATGTCTTCGTGACCCGTGGGTTGGGGCTAAGGCAGGGGAGGCTATAGTTGGGTGTCGCTGACTGTGTGCCACCATCGGAAGCGGCGGCGGGCTATGGTGAGCTCTGATGACGCTGACGATGGCGCCGCCGGCGGCCGTTGCTGCTACTCCTACTGCTGCTGCTACATGATGATGCAGCCCTGGCAGGTGCAGCCGCCCTCCCTGGCGGCCTGATTCGGCTGTTATTCAGGGGTTGTTTAGGGGTTTTATTAGGGCCATCGGCTGCCTCCCTCCGTTCAAAACCTCGAAACCCTGAAAGACTGCTAGTCATATCAGGGGTAGGGTCATATGCCGCAAGCACCCGCCTTTAGCGCTCGGACGACACGTACACAGAATTTTTGTGTGATCTAAAATATATCTATATATGATGTTCTTCAGACAAGGGGTTTCGTACCCTATCGAACCCCATCGCACTCATATTCTGTAACCCCTTCATCAGTTACACCGTGCGCCGCGCCGCACGCATCGCATCTACCCCTATAATAGAACACTGCTCGTACGAGTATCGGCAGTTAATCCTTAATATACTGTTAGTACGAGTATCGGCAGTCGTATTACTAGGTAGTATGTATTATGTACCGCCGCTCGCCCGCCATGTACATACGCGCGGGTACCCTACCGCCAAAACTACAGCATCCGTGCCAGTACCCGTACTAGCGAGAGGGTGTAGTTTGTTCTAAACTTGTTTATGGGGTTTCCTCCTTCCCCTAAACGCTTTTCCGGCTGCCGTGCTGCAAAGTGGTACGGGTTACTAGGCACATGTCGTTGCGCCCTTTTTTGGGTGCATCACGAGTATAGACATAAAAGCGGCCATAACAGTTGAGCATGCCATCTTCCAGTTTCGCTGCGTTACACGCAGCGATTAATTGTCTCGCAATCTGTTGCGAGCAAGGTCACCCCGCCAGGTTGTTCGAGACCACAACCCGGCTCACCATCCATGTATGTGTGAAATTCTCATCCGTACGTCCGTGCGTCATCATGTCAGATGGGAGAAGAACCCGTCGCTCGTTGAGCCGACGCTCAAATTGCCACAAGCACACATGAAGGCCCAGTGTACATTGTTGCGCGAGCTTGCAACAACGTTAGCTCAATTGACGGCTCGTGACCGTGTTGTTGACGGAGACGGAGTACATGGCTCTGGTAGTTCCGGGCAACGCGTCGCGGGACAGCCGACATATTGCATGCAGCGGGGGAGGCGGAGATGAGCGACCCGACTTACTAGAGCTAACAGCATAGAGCGGCCGTGTCGGAGCAAAATCCGTGAGTGACGAGGGTGACTACCTCGCGGTGCCAGAGCTACTGCAACGAGCAGAATATTTGCGTACGAGGCCGTTCGACCGGTCAGCCGAATGCCATGGCTCTTTCCCTTGAGTACCGACCTAACGAACGAGTACCTCAAACAATATGCTGACCGGCGTATGCCGGCCCATGAGGAGAATTTGTGGATGCTGTCGCGTTTCGGAGCCCACATGGCCGCTCTCTTCGAAGCTCTCGACGAGCTGCTACCTAACGCCTTTTCTGCTAATCGAGACTTCACCCCCTACCTCGCACGCGCTCGGAATATCACGCCGAGGCCATCGACACGGCGTTTCGCTTTCGTCTAGCCTTCCTGCGGAGGCATAACAAGGTCAACATACCAAGGTGTTCCGGACGTACTTCGAGCCCAGCATTTTTAGCATGCCGCCGAGCATTTGGGTTCGGACCAAGGTGTTCCGGACGTACTTCGAGCCCAGCATTTTTAGCATGCCGCCAAGCATTTGGGTTCTGCGATTTTCGGGGACTTGATGAATGACTACGAGCGCCGCATATTCGAGGCGACAGCTGGCAGCACCGAAAATAATGCTACTGCTACTGCTCGGGTGGCGGCGGCGGCCGCATGACACGGGCGTGGACGTGGGCGTGGCAACGGTCGCGGGCGTGGCCGCGAAGGTGCTGAGCACGAGTGACGGCGGTTTTGGGGCGCCTGTCGTCAGGGATTATGCTGGCGCATTGCGAGGCCACGTTTCGGTGACCGCTTCACGGCGAACCCTAGCAGCTCAATAACGGTAGTGGGAACGATGAGAGCCCCGCTTCCGGACCGGACCCTACCTCCCACCTTACATACTTCATTTAGACCTTCCTCAATGCGCCGCTTCTTACAACTACAGCCGAGTATGGCTCAACCATCCACACACATGCACATGGCGACTCAACAATCTGCCTCCCTTTTACCATCTCATCGCTACGCCCGTCGGTTGTTACACTACGTGTTACAATTGGTTCGCAACCGACGACCAAGCTTCGCGCGTGTATTACGTTACGCGCATGACATGCGCGCTACGAGGGCGACGGCGGGCGCGCGGGGCGACCCTCCTACCTGAACCTTGCCCCGCAATAAACCCGTACTGATGCTGTTGCAAATAAACCGCCGCGGTCCAACAATTACCGGCGAGCTGCCGGAAACCTAACCGCCGCCGCCGAGTATTTTTGCTAAAATGAACCGGCCCCATGTTACTCCCTCGGCCAAGCGCCGTACTTACGTAATTTACGAGCCCAAAGCTGTCCCCCCTTGTGCTGCTTCACTCCGGTCTCGTTTACAAGAGGCGCTCGGATCATGACGAGCTAGGACAGCGGACCCTCGACCTACTCTCGAGCTCCCTTAATACCGCCCATACGCTCAAGAGCTACGCGCCGGCAGACTGTCTCAGTACGCGAAGTTCAGCCACGACTCCGAGAGCATCAGCCCGCTGGAGGCGACCACTACCACTGTCGTCCGGTACCTCGCTTGGTACGTCGCTTGGATTTATCGCGAGCGGGGTCACATGGGGCTAAGTCGTCATACATCCTTACATGTCAGCAATCAACACGTTCTTTGAGCTACACAACCTTGACCCGATCGCCAAGGAGAACATGCACCGTACCACTGCTCGTCGTGGCTTGGCGCTAAGGCAACGCCGCCTGGAGGCTGCCTCTTTGCGAGTGACTCTGTCTGTTGATGTCGCTTACAGCTTCATTCGTCGAGCGCGCAGAGTTGATTGTGTCTGCTCGTCCCCTTCCCGAGTACTAGTATGACTTCCGAGCCCTCATGGCCTCGGTTGTCAACTGCATGTTCTTTGCCAGGGGATTTACAAGCGTGTCTTGCCGAGTGCGGGACGTGCATGTCGACGACTACAACATTACTCTGCAGGTGTACCGCAAGAAGGGACGCGCCGGCCGACGCGCCCCCGACGACATGCTCGTAAAGCTCTTTCCAGTGTCGGAGCACTCAGCGCATTGCGCGTCTCCTGCACCATTTCATCGACCACGTAAAGTCTGCCCCCTTGGCCGCTGTTGCCTTGGCCATAACAAACTTCTGGGCGGTCACCCCAAGCGAGCAGTCCAAGTCTTCACATCGCTTCCCGCGGTAACCCGTACCGTAGTGCGAAACTGCCCGAAGAGGTTTTATCCAAAATGCCGTTTTCCGCCCACTCAGCTGCACGCGTGCGGGTGCGGCACAGCGCCATGTACATGCCAACCCACTCGTCACCCTGCCACATTCTCAGTCAAAGCCCCCCCCCCCCCCCCCCTCCCCAACCCCCTCGCAACCAACCGAAGCACCGGCCCCCGCGGGGGCGGAATGGACCCAAAACGTGACTTTCGGCTGGCTGGCGCGGCTGCTTTGGCCTCAGAGGCCAAGCAGATCGGCGTCTCCGTGGCCACCCTCAAGACCATGTACAGTACGCGCACCCCAACCCACCCTCATCCCTTAACTTCGCACCAATGCCGCTGCTTTGCTCGGCCTAGGAAAATTGCCTTTAACGGTTAGAAGACCTAGCCACGTGTATTAGGAAACTTTCTGCCTAATGGATTCTCTCCTAGTGTGTTTTACAGTCCCTCAGTCGCGTTTCCGTGCGTGGATGGGTATTTCTGTGGCAGAGCGCGAGTGGGAGGATGGCACCGGCAGGGGCGCGGCACCCACCCGCAGCCAACCCGGCCGCGCAGCCCGGACCAATCCCCGCTACCCGAACTACGACGGCACCAGGTAGGTTCATGGACCTGTATGTCCTCGGACGAGGACGAGGACGTGGTGGGTAATGGGTCGGAGTGGGAGTACGAGCGGAGCGACGAGGAGGACGATTTGGAGCTGTCCCCGACTACCGGACGCATTCAGACGGCCCCGGAGCGTCTCGTTAAGCACGCACGGCACCGTCGCACGTGGTGCCGCTTACTGCTTGCCCTGCCTTGCCGAGGCGGAGGCCTTCAACATCACGGACGTCGATGGCGGGCAGTCCACCGGCCTGCTCTACAAGTGAGTGCCGCAACGTGCCTAAGCGATGGCGGCGGGGTTGGGTGGTTGATAATTACAATTTACTCGTAATGCCACTCGTAGTCGCTACATGCCATTCTAACTTTTCTGTTGCCGCCCTCCGCCCGCCCTTCAGGATACCTGCCGGCACGGTACGCTCTGCCGGTCATGCAAGCAAGACGCCATCAACCGCTTCATCCCCCAGGACGTCGAGGCGGAGAAGACAGTGGTGCGCTACAAGGTCCCCAAGGGCCCAGTCGGCGCCAAGGGTGGCATCTCCGGCAAATACACCGAGTGACCAGTCACTGGCGTCGGCGTCCTTGAGGCCCTCGCCTACTGAGACGAGGGCATCTCTTGTCCGTGTTCTTGTCCGTGTAAAAGTGCGTGCGCGACCTTTTTGGCACAACCACACTCAACTGAAATGGCGGTACCGCCAGTTTGCTGGGTAACCAGTACCCGTAGGGCGGTACTGGTAGCAGCACTTTTATTGTAATCCACACAGTTTTCGCAGCTAGACAGCGTAGATTTTGCATCAAAATGTACGGGGTCGGCTGGGACCGAAAGATCCACGACTGGTACGGGGCCGCCAGACCGGATGGTGTCCGGAAAGGCGCCGCGCGTCCCGAGCCCCCGCCGGTGTTTGTAAATTACATGCCACCAGCGATCACGTGGCTCATCAGGACAGTACATTCCGCTATGCTGCTCTCGGCCTCTCATCACGGCTAAGACGCTGGGAAAGCCTGACTAATTGCTGCCGCACCTGGGCTTATCGGACACGCAACACCCCTGTGGGATGACGTATATCAAAATGATATTCACTCCCCACCTCAGGTGCTTTCACAACTAACCAGACTATACCTAGTCTAAATCGAGCAGCATCCGGAAACGTACTACACAAGCGAATAATTGTCTCCGGGCGGGTGGGTGGGAGACAATATAGTCGGGTGCCTTCCAACAACTGAAGGCGCCCCCGGTCCGCGGCCGCCCTTTATACTCGGTTAAAGGGCGCCGCCGGACCGGCGCCGGCCGGTACTGGCGTACCGGGCCGGCAGGGTCGTCACTTAACCCTGACGGCGCTGCGAAAACCAGGGTTTCCTAGGTCGTTCCTCTCAAGGAAACCCTACAGTTTTCGCAGCTAGACAGCGTAGATTTTGCATCAAAATGTACGGGGTCGGCTGGGACCGAAAGATCCAACAGATGAAAGAACAGTGGCCGGTCTGGCGGGGCCCGTACACGGACATAAGCGAGCCAAGTTACACAGGGAATTATAATCGATTAGGTACAGATACAGGGATGGGGCATCACCAGTACGGTATAAATTGCCACTAGGACGGGACTTAAGTTGCTTCCCGGGAGGGATTCGAGTCAGTGTCGGATGGTGAACCGTCACCGTCACCATCGTCCAGTTCGTCCTCTTCGGCAAGTGACAGGATCGCTCGCGACACGGATAAAACGTGCTCTTCATCCAGCCCCATATAGCGGAGCTGGGCAGAGGTTGACTTCCAGCCACCATGCTGGCCCCATGTTGCGAACGGGATGTCTGCGTTAGCGGCGGCGGAAGCGCCGCCACTTCGGCTGGACTGGGTGCCGAATCGGGACAGGAAAGCGGATTCAATCATCGCAGGGGTGAGAAGCGGGCCCAACCACCGTGCGAGGTAGCGTCTGAATGTGGGGTACTCAATTGGGGAAGATGAGGGAACCATCCCCAGCTCGCCCTTGTGCCGTAGGACTGTGCCGCTGAACCCCGGGAACACTGGCAGGGTGGGTGTTGCCCAGCGGATCATGACTGCCTGGTACCGTCGTAGGAGTCCATATACGCACACCACGGCGCCGTGCATCTTGGCGACCCGCACCTTGCAACACAGGCGGTGCTGGTCGTTCTTGCGCTTCACGAAGCGGAATTCCAGGTAAGTCGGGAGGAAGGAGACGTCCTCCCACCGCAGGACCCGGAGGTCGCTGTAGCGGCAGAAGCCGGCAAAACTGACGGCTGGGGCAACTGCTACTATCCAGGAACAAATACCTGAGTCGTCCTTGCAGCGAAGGCGGACCAGCTTCGCGATGTCAGACCATGCGAAGGGCTCCTTGGCGTTCTTCACGGCGAGCCCCAGGGTGCGCTTGGCTGCTGCCCGGACAGAGGTGCAACACGGGGACAAGGTAGGACTGGGATGCATATTCAGCCGATGCATCTGCGATATAGCCGCCGACGCAGACCTGATCACTGAATAGCTGCTGGTCGAACGGGCGTCCAACCGAGCTTGTAAAAACATACCCACCACAATCGGGGCTGCTGGCATTGGGCACATGGGAGGTGTCCGAGCTTCGCAGAACATCACAAAGCGATTCCATATGTAGGCATAGCCACGATTAGAGCCAGCAGCCCACTGTTGCGGAGCTGAAGAGATCAAAGCATTAAACATAGATGTGCCGGCCACATCGGAGGGAGCCACCGGGTTACATGGCCAGGCGGATGTACACCCACGGGTGATGGCTGACTAATGGGCCGTGACTGTCACACCACTGCGGGTGGAGGCAGCGATGGCGTGCTGGGGTGCGCCGCGCGCTGGGCCGGCAGTCGATGCGCAGAGCAAGGACGCGCCAGTTCCTGGAGCAGCTCGGGCGGCTGTTACCACTGCCCTCGCCAGAACTGAATAGCTCCTCGCCGCTGTCGAGCATGACCCAATCGACCACACAGTCAGCCAGGTGCCTACCGTCAGGAGCTACTAAAGTCCACCAGGACTGACTAGGCCATAGCGGTACTATGACTGTAGCGACTGCGCGGTCAGCTTTCAGCTTGCGCACAACTCGGCCAATGCAGCTAAACGGAGCGTTAATCCAATTATTCACATTACCACCCCAGAAGTGGCTGAAAGCATCGACTCCTTCGCATCCTGGGCACCAGAACCGTGAGTAGAATCTCGGTACTTGATGGTTCAGGTCGGATGCGAACCGGTCGACATGGTGGATGCCCCACTTCAGGCTGAGGCGCCGGAAAAACTTGGGCAGCAGTTGCCAGTCATCTTTGTCGAGCATCTTTGAAATCTCGTCGGAGTCCGGATTCTCATCCCGGGACGCCCACACAATAGAGAGAGATGCTCCCAAGGAGAGACACAAGAGGTAGACTTGTTGAGCGACAGAGTTCAGCGACAGGCTCGAGCGAGAGCCGTGCCGGCAAACCGGTAGCATACTTTTGTTATCCACCTGGACTTGCACTCGTCTGCCTGCGATAAGGTGTGACAGGGACTTCAAAACGAAGAGAAGACCACGAGTCTCACGGTGTGTCGAGGACTCGATGCGTTCCCACGGAAGGAAGAAGCCATGAGCTTTCGCGACGGGGTCTGAGCTGCCATCAGTCGGTCTGGCTAAACCGCCCCAGCCGATGCCTGAAGCATCACACTCCAGAAAAACGGACAGTTTGCTGTCCAGGTCAGGTACGATGCGCCCAGTAAACTGCTGCCTAGACACTCGGGCCCAGAACCGTAGCTCTTCACGGGATTCCTCAGAGAGGGCAACGTGGTGACCCCACTGTTCTGCTTGCGCAATGTTGGCATACAAACCTCTAGAGAAGAGGCGAGAAACTGGGCCCAATGCTAGCCCCATGGAAATCAATTTCCCAGTACAGCTGGCCAAGAACTTGACTTTATGGCGCTTGCGGTGGCCATGCAGTAGGGACTGGATGTCAAGCTGAAGGGCATCCCATCGTTTCTGAGGCACAGAGAAGGTGCCGGCCACGGTGTCCAGGTCAAACCCCAGGTGGGTGATGGTGGAGCTAGGGCGCAGACTGGAGTTTTTGAAGTTGATGTTGACATGGGCGCGCTCAACATCGGCCAGCACTCGCTGAGTCGTTAAATGCGCCTTTCTGACAGAGCCAGAGATGAACAACCAGTCATCCAGGTAGCAGAGCATCATGATGCCCTTACTGCGCCAGTGTCGCACCAGAACTCCCATGACTTTAGAAAAGCAACGAGGGGCATCAGACAGCCCGAAGCATAGAACTCGCCAGGTGTAGAATCTTCCTCTCCATTCAAACCCGCTGTAAGGCGCAGCTGAGTCATGGAGGCGGACATGGTAATAGCCCTGGGTCAGGTCCATGCTGGTCAGCATGTCGCCGGGATTCACCAGGTCTGACAGCTTAGATAACGACTCCATCTTGAAGGGAGTGTAAACTAAGTGTTTGTTGACATGCCGCTGATCGCAGATCAGCCTAAGACCACCATGGGGTTTGGGGACCACACCCAAAGGGTTCAGCACCACAGGGCGCACAGGTTCCTCTCTGATATGGCCCAGCGGCAATAACATGGCGATCTGCCCATCAATGAAATCGGGGTGCTGCAGCGCGGAAGGGTGATTTGGCAGGTGGCTGGGTGGTGCCGGACCATCAGCCCAGTTCATACGGTAGCCATGTCTGACCCAGTCTCTGACCTGACTGTCTCTGACTGAATCAGTAATGCAGTCCCAAAATTGCCAACCATCGCGGATAACACCAGCCGATTCCACAGGGGAATTGACGTCCAGAGCTGGCTCATGAGGGAGCTCAAAAATAGCCGACGATAAAACTGTCACAAAATGCCAACGCCACAGACAGCATCATAGTGGTCAGCAAGCAGCTTGGATGACTGCTGCATGAATCAAACAGTGAGTTTGAAGTCACAATCGTCTGAAACTGAAAATAACAGAATTTTCAAATTAAATATCGCTCCGACACAACGAGAGATATGAATCGTCACACAGGGTGTGCCGAACTTCACACGAATGCATCGTCAGCCAACTTAAGGAAAGTTGAGGAGACAACTGCCAGGGGCAGCAAAGAGTCGCAGGGGACATCATGTACATTACATACGAGGTATCTCTCGAAGATACACCATCTAACAGGTGACTCTCCCGGAGGAGATCAGAGCTGCTATAACACGAGCCTGAGCTCAGCTCCCGGAGGAGGGCTAACAGCTGCCCGGAGGCCTAACTGCAGCTACACGAACACCATCACTGGCCAGGCCAGGAGGATTGCAGACTCCGCAGCTTCAGCGACGAGCACTCGGGCAGTCCCTACTGAAGTGTCCTTTCCTCTGGCAGCGATAGCAGGTGATGTCTGCAGCAGAAGATCGACCCGAAGGAGGCTTCTCCTCGCGGCGGCCGCTCTCCCTCCGGTTGTCGCTCCCGCGGCGAAACGACTCTGGCTTGCGAGAAGAGGAAGAAAGCTTGGCGCGCGAAGAAGAAGAAGAAGGTTTCTTGGCCTTGACTTTCTCCAGCGCCTTCTTCAGCTCCTTGTTGTCGGCTGAGCCCTTCTCGCCGAGAGGGTCCACAGCATCGAACTCCTTGGCGACTTCCGCGCCGTACTCGTGTTCTACATGCAGCTTCTTGCCACGCTTGTTAATCCGAAGAGCCACAGTAGTGCACAAAGCTAGAGCCGCGGTAATCGACTTGAATAGCTCCGCAGACGAAGCTGGCGAAGAAGCAGGAAGATCGGCGCCGTCCACAAGTCACGCAGAGGCTCCTCCGCCGGTGCCAAAAAGTCATAGATCTGGAAGACGTCGTCTAGGTCGCGCTGAAGGTTACGAGCATCAGCGGTATGGCGGCGGTGAACCTTACCATCTTTGTCTAGCCATCCATCTTCAGGTGCGTTGATGAAGCGAGATGGAGCTTCCACCGCCGGAGGTTGAGCAGGTCTCTTGCCCTTGCGGTCGTAGTCGGCGTCCCCCTCCGCAACGCGTTTCGAAGCTGAAGCCGAAGTAGACGGACCGCTCGACGACGCGACTGCCTGCCTAAGCTCAGAAACCTCACGTTCAATACGGAGTAGAGCAGCAGACGTATCCGCTACTGCCTGTCTAGCGGCGACAAGAGCGTGAGATTCAGCTACCCCGTCTACAGGTGGAGTGTCACCACCTAGGACAGTGAGATGGTTTTCGCGGGTAACGAGTTGCTCACGAAGAGCTCTGCGAGAGTCCAGTAACTCGTTCCAGACGAGTTCAAACTTGTCCACTGCTAAAACAGAGACGAGAACGCAAGGCGACAGCACCACAAGCGAGACAAGGAGCCACGCCCAAGACGAACTCGCGGAGCGAGCCATGGTGAGTGCCGGGATAAAAACACACTACAGAACGTAGAAGGAATTTGAATTTTTGTAGTCGAAGACGAAACGAAAATGTACCAGTCGTAGAAGACAATATAGTCGGGTGCCTTCCAACAACTGAAGGCGCCCCCGGTCCGCGGCCGCCCTTTATACTCGGTTAAAGGGCGCCGCCGGACCGGCGCCGGCCGGTACTGGCGTACCGGGCCGGCAGGGTCGTCACTTAACCCTGACGGCGCTGCGAAAACCAGGGTTTCCTAGGTCGTTCCTCTCAAGGAAACCCTACAGTTTTGTTTTCGCACCAGCATTGCTAATCCTTATTCCTACTAATCCAAGTACCGTTGTTAGGGTTAGCGGTGCGGGGGCTTGGCAGGTAAGTGCCGTTGTACTTACCTGCTTACTTCACTCGCCTAATGTCCGAACGATATAACGTGAACTATCACGTTCGTTCGCCACATCCGCGAAATAATCCTAGTACCGTTGTTTTTTGTTTTTTTTTCTCGCCCCCGGGACAGGACTGGCTGTGAATTACAAAAAGGGCAGTTCCCCAGAATTAGAAAAACAACGCAACAAGCCGCCAAAAAGCGGCCCGCATCCCGCATAAGGCGGGATGGCGGATGAGTGATGCGCACGCGCGGTTCAGAGTCGGGGCCACGAAACTCGTACCAGCAGTATATCTCCTCGCCTCCTCAGTAATTATTATTAGTTAATTACAGACGATAGTTGTACGACACTCGTACCAGTACACATGGATGCGGTCCGCGTTTAGGCGGCTGCTTGCTGTTGAATTTTCAGAATTACTTCTATGTGGATTTGTTTGTGCCTTAATTTTTGTAATTAACACCAGTACACATGGTATTCGTACCGCTTGTCGCGGGACTCGCTGATGGACGACGACGACTCGTGTTTATCCCCATTAATTGTCGTCCTCATCGCGCGTGGACAATTATCGCGAAATAATTGCGAAACCGCGCCTGGTCGTGGCGCGCGTCATTTCGTCCGCGCGGCTGTTCAAATATTGACTTGCCTGCATGCGCCGCTAGAGCTACCAGCCAGAGTTTCCAGTGCAGCAGCTGCAGTCGTCGTCAACCACGCCACGCCCCGAGCCGCGTCCCCCCCCTCCCCCCCCGCCCCCCCCACCCTCGGCCTCCGACGTCGTCTCGTCATCCTGCGTCTCATTCCCACGCTTGCACCGCTCGAGGCCCTGGGATTTGGACGCTCTGTGGCACCGCGGGTCGTGCGTGGTATATGGCGGGGGTCCGGGGGCTAGCGGACGACGTGCGCGGTCTGCAGCTCGGCGCTCAGCAGCATAAACAGAACGCAGACGACCAGCAGAGTGCAGGTGAGGCATATTCAAGTCCAGAAGCCGGCTGAGACCAGCCCCCAAACTCGATGCTGCACCGGTGCCAGCAGCCCTGGCCCCTGGGGCAGCCGGCTTGGGTGCGGCTGGGCGCGGGCCTGCTCGAGCTTGTCGCTCGTTGGTGCGGGGGCCGCCGCGGCGCGCCGACGGTGACGCGCGGCGATGAGACGACTGGCCGAACTGAAATTATTCGAGAAATTCGTGTCAAATTTCGGAGAGAAGTGCGGCCACATCGACGGATTTATAGTAGTTGCCTGCATAACGTAAAGTGTAGAGCGACAGATTAACCGGAGAGGGCAGCATTTCTCGAGCACCATTCAAGTGGCATTGAATCTCGAGCACCATTCAAGCACCAGCAGAACAGGAAGTAAACGACGACAGTCGCGCGTAGTGAAGCCGCGATGCCGTGCGACTCTTCCGCCCTCGCCGTGATCATCGCGCCACCTTCCGTGATCTGCGCGTGGCCTATCTGGCCATCTGACTGGCGAAGGTCGGCAAGGGAACGGGCCTGCTCACCCTCTTGCTGGGCTGGAGTTGGCGCCCCGGCAGTAAAAACCGCCTCTGGCGTCCCTCGCTCTCGATGGTGAGCGGCAGTGGGACAGTGGGTCTGCCCTGAGTGTGCCCCTGACGTCCTTTCCCCCGCTTGTTCTGAAGCGGCGCAGCCAGGGGCGCCAAGCATGGTTTCCGTCGATGCCCAGGGCTTTGGCGAGGAGATCATTGCTGCGGACCCCACTTTTGTCCCTGAGGGCGAGGTGCGCTGTGACAGAGCTTTGCCAGTGCTGCCCCGATGCCTCCCGGGCGGAGCTGCCTTGAACCTCCTGCTGAGCCCTCCTCCATGGGAATGCCTGATGTTTGGGGGGCGCAGGACTGCGAGATAGACTTTCAGGACGATGGCGGTGACCAGTCTCCTGAGGACCAGCGATTCGACATGATCATCGGGAAGTTGCTAGGTAAGGGAGGTGCCGGGCCGGGGGGGGGGGGGGGGGGTCAATTGCCGCTACCCTCTGTTCCCATGTTGGCTGCTTGCGCCGGTGGTGGACTGATACCCTGCGATGCCACCCGCGCGAAGACATCCTGATCGAGGAGGACTTTGAGAAGAAGCAGGCCGCCTTCTCGTCCGCCAACTGCCGCCACTTTGAAGACAACGAGGAGAACAAGCTGATCTACATGGACCTGTTCCAGGAGTATACAAAGCTCATGGAGTCATACCTCGAGCAGCGGCTGCAGGAGGAGGTCCCCCACTTTGACATGGAGCAGTTCTATGAGATGCTCAGGTGCCGCACCCGCGTCCTTCCCTCCCCCCCTTTCCCCCCCCCCCCCTTTCCTCCCCCCCTTTCTTCGCCGCCCATCTCCCCCTGTCTGGCTTGTCATCATGCAATGACTTCATTGCCCTTTGCTCCACCCCCCTGCAGCACTCGCGAGGACTGCCTTGTAGGAGAGGTGTTCGAGATGCTGCTGTCGCTGAGCGATTTCGACACCTTCAAGGAGCTCATGCTCTCGTACAAGCAGGTGAGCTGCGGCTGGGGTAGGGTAGGTGATGAGTACTCGGGGATGGTGACGGCTGGGGTAGGATAGGGTAGGGTACAGCCAGGGGCGGAGTGGGGGATGCTGTTACCAGCGGAACGCTGCTACGGTACCGCCGCAGCAGCAGTAACATAAACAGAAACGAAACCATCAGCCTAGATGGCGCATGCTCATCGGTCGGTGGCCCATGGCCGCAGGAGCAAGCAAACGGCAGCCTGCTGGACATCAGCATCCGCCCGATGATGCTCCACGTCGGCGAGGAGGAGGATGGGGACCCCCGGCCGGACCTGGACGACCACCTGATTGTGTCCCCGGCTGGCAGCGGCAAGTAAGCCGGCAGTCAGTCCACTACCATGCGCCACGCGTCACCGCCCCTGGCCTCAAAGAGAACTCCCTCCTGACACCAGGAAAGAGGTCGGAGGTTGTACCAACCCTTAGTGGACTCAGGAAAAGATGTCCATGGAGACAGGGAGGCAGGTGGGGGGGGGGGGGGGAAGGGGGGGCTCTCCAGCCGCTGCAGCAGTTACATAGGGCGCCATTCTCCAGCGCCAAAGAGTTGGCAGGCACCACGTGCCTGCCAACCTCATCGCCAGGCTGCGCCGCGCAGCCGGATGTGATAGAAATACATACCGTGTCTGTAATTATTCTCTTAAAAACTTTATCACCATCCCCACTGCCCGTGCTGATGATGCCATGTGAGATCGTATTGATGCCCATGGCCGTTCCCAGGGAAGGCTGCCTACCTGATCATCAATACTACCCTCGCATGGTGGCAAGGATTTGCTAACTGAAAACACCAGTTTCACGTGCGCAAGTGGATGGAAATTACATGTGCGCTTGCACTGGGGACCGAACACATACTTTTGCAGAATCACTATGCTCAAGCTCTCATCCGCTCGCTACGGATGTACCTGGATAAGATCACAGTAGACAACACGTGTAAACGGAACACGATATAGTATGCTATTACGCTGCCAGCCATGCAATCATATCAATACTTTGCCGACAGCCGAATAGTACAGCGCAGATTGTAGGGATATCCTCGCTGCTGGAACACCTCTCTCCGCTCGGTAAACATTGACCATAGCTACAGAGAAGGGAATGACATCGCCTGCTCAAATATCTGCCGGGCAGCAATGGCAGCGCAAAGCCACTACTTCGACCCCCTCCCCCCCCTGCTACATGTGAAAACATCGTAGCGAGGGCTCGAGTAATGCGCATACAGGTACATGCAAAGACAACATACATTTGCCCGTAAATGTAGGGCAATTGCATTTTTTCTTCGCCCCCGGGACAGGACTGCCAATTGTAATTTCTTCGCCTGCTCAACTGGGCCCGGAAGAATAACTGCCGTCCATAATGAAATCCGCTGAAAGATGCACCGGCCATTAACAGCGCGGCATAAGCAAACATCATCCGCTGGCCTTGTGAGCAGTTTGTTGTGCTTGCGCTGTTTGATGTGCGGGGCAGCTTGGCATGATCTTGGTATCAACACACGCATGCTGGCATCTGACTGGGAATGCACTGCGAAATGAATGACAAAGCTTCGGTCTAGCCATGATATGGGTTCGGCACGACTGCTCACCCATGTGCTGACCTTGCTTCACTGCAGCAGGAGGCAATGACACCCCTTCTCGGACCTGCTGCACAGTGCATTCACTCCGTGCCCCGTAGGGGTTGTAGCAGCACGCATCATTCTCCGACCACCTATCTGCAACACGGGATAAGCATGATGTGCAGGTAGAAGCCATGGAGAGCCGCAGAGAACTATCAAGACAGATTTATTTTTAAAAGACTTCAGACACCTGCGGTCCATCGAGTCCCAGATATTCAACAGATGTGCAAACCTCGTGGAGCTACAACTCCTAGCTGTACTTCTCACTCCGCTGCTATGCCGCGCTATTCATACTAGTTCCACCAGAGGGCGGCAGTGTGCTCACACTGCTGTCTACCTGGCAGAGCGTTTGGTTGTGGATTGGGGAAGAAAAGGAGGGGGGGGGGGGGGGGGGGATGTATCAATAGAATATACAACACCGCCACAGGTCGGCGAGCCTCTCGAGATGAGAGCAGCGCCGGTGGGTATTCGGTCCTCCGGATCAGACAGCCAGCGGTGCCGCTGACAGGCGATAGCCAGAAGGGGTATCTGACGTGGCATGCATGCGCTGCATGAATCGCATCCATACCCCCTGCAGGTAATGGGCAAGGCCACGTGTCAGCTCACGTACAAAAACAAGCCAGGGTCCAATCTCAAGAGCCCTAAAATATGTCAACCTGTTGCATGGCAGTCATGTTCTCAGCTCACCTGGTACGCAGGCGCAATCATTTCTTGGTTGAGCCTGAGGAAGGTGAAGTTGCGCATCGGGGGAAGGGAGCACAGCTCGTCTGAGTCGTCAGAGGCGCCGCTATCCGACACCATGTCCGTGCTGCTGCTGCACGTGCTGTCGCCGCCGATGCTGCTAAAGGTGCCATGCACCCGGCGCAGCCGGCCGCTGCTGCCGGATGGTGCGTACTCGCTCATCACCATGGAGGGCGAGGCGGCTGTGGAGTCGTAGCCACGCGTGTTGCGGATGATGCGGTCCAGCGCAGTGGCGTCCACACCGCCGGGGCTGAAGCACGGGAGCGCGTTCTCACCCGCCAGGGAGACGTCCATCTGGCTGGCGGTGCGCCGCACTTGGTACAGCAGGCCCTCGGGGCTGCAGAGCGCGCGGCGGGGGTGCTGTGCGTCGCACATCTCCACGCACGTCAGCGTCAGGCCCGCGCCGTACTCCGCGCACAGCTGGATGAGCGGTGCGTAGCCGTCGTTGTGGGCGGTATTGTAGTAGCCCGCCGTCAGCTCCGCCGCATGGCTCTGGGTGCGGTAGTGCCAGTGGATGCCGGCGATCTTGAACGTCACCGCCAGGTGCGACTCCAACTCGGGCGCACGGTGTGTGACGCTGCCAGAACTGTCAATGTGCATCCCATAGACCCTACAGCAGCAATCAAAACAGCCGTCAGCATATCGGGAGAGGGAAAGGAGGGAAAGGCAAAAGCGCCGCCACATGCCCATCCCTGCAGAGCAGGTGTCAAGGGAAAGGGGAGAGACTCACGATGACGCGGCGCTGTGGTTGCTGTCATCCTCTGATGTGGAGCCTGGTGGCGTGGACCGGTTGCTGTCGCTCCCGCTCGTATCGGCCGCTGGATTGAGGAGGCACTCAAAGGTGTTGCGCTCATGATCACCATCCACAGACATCTGCAGTGCAGGAGCAAACAAAACATACAAAACATCAGCACCATCTGGGGCACACAAAACGCTGGAAAGAGCGAGCAGAGGTGAGGTGAGGTGGTGGCGGCAGCGGCGTACCTGCCCCAGGCTGGAGCGCGCCGGCTTCATTTTGTGCCGAAAGGCGCTTGTGGCCACCTCCAGCAGGCGCCGGCCGTGAGCGAGCAGGCAGCCGCTGTACCACTTCATGAAGAACCGGCCTGCGGGCACAGACAGCATGTCAGTACATACGATTGTAGGCCAAAAAAGGTACTCGTGGCCTGGAGCCGGGGCTTGAGAGGGATACTGTGAGGTAGACAGGTGCGCGCACCATAAGGCGAGTCCCACGAGCCGTCCTCGGAGTTGAAAAACCCGGTGTCCTCGGGTAGACTGTTGTAGCAGCCGGCATCGTGCGGGCCTGATTGCACCAACGACAGAAACAACAGGTGTCAGTGGGGCTGAGATAGGTGCAAGGGAGTTGGCATGTACCGAAACCACGCTTTGGTTCCGCTTGATAATACTGTTCACGGCACCCTCGTGAAGGAGGAAAACACTGCACGTATCTGGAAAATACAACAGAATACACCACGTCCACAGCACATAAAACCGGACTCGCAATGCAATTCTTTGTTTTGATAACCATCAAACCTCAAACCTCGACAGAAAAATGCGCGCTTGGAAGGTCAAGAAAGGCCGAGGCAGTTTCGGGCGCTCTCACCTGCCCGGCCCCACTCAGGGTGCCCCTCGGCCTCCGCGGCCTTGGCCAGCTGCTCGAGCGCCCGCCGGTCGTAGCACTGGAACTCGCCCACTCCCGGGAAGCTCCAGCCATTGGCCTCCACGTAGGAGGGATAGCGCAACTCCCCGCAAGGGCCCGATCCCACGATGACATCGTCGATGACACAGCCGAGCTCCTTGTCAAACGCCTGGGAGGTCACACAGAGGGCACACTCTCAAAACTGGGAGTCACAGACAAGAAGACGTGCTGGTTTTCTCTTCTCATATATGATATTTGCGGTGTTGGCGCCAGTCACTGGTGCGCATCTTTTGGCTAGATGAACCCATTAAATCAGCGTGGTTCACGAATCCCAAAACACGAATCTTGCAACATAATATTTGTGGCATATTCTGGTAAATACACAGCTAATACATAGTTTTCACCAGGGGTGTCAAAACCGTGACACGTAACCAACCCAGAGTGCGGCCCCAGTACCATTTTGCATTTACTTCTGGAGGAGAGGGGGGGATTTACCTTTGCAAAGCTCTGCATGAAGTCGCTGTAGCACTGCACAGGGGTCCTCCCCTCCAGCGCCGGTGCGTCGTCCGCAAAGAAGGACAAACACTCCTTGTTCCTCTGCCCTCGGCGCGTGCCCCGCGGGCGGTCCGTGAAGAACAGGTCCGGGTCCGCCTCCCCGGCCTTCAGCACCCAAGGCGGCAGTGGGATGCTAGCGTAGTCCCCGACGTTACCGCCACAGGCGTGGAAGCTCAGCACCACCTGCAGCTTCAGCCCTAGTGCCTTGACGTCCTCCACCAGCACCTTGTAAGCGTCCCAATTGTACACACCCGGCGACCGCTCCACTGCGCCCCACTGTCCGTGGAAAGGCAACACACAGTCAGAGCGATGTCCAGTCTAACTATTTTGCGAAATTTGACATCGCTCCCTGCTAGACAATGATGAAGAGGGGGAGGGCGGCACCCACCCACACATCCACCGCTACACCGCGCACGCCGCAGTCCCGCATCGACTGCAGCGCGTAGTTGAACCACGGGCTGGTTTTGTACCGCAAGACGCCCTTCGCAGTCACCTGTCGGCATCAAGCGCAGATCAAAATTAGCATCCGCAGAAAAAAACACAACAACGCATATCAACTGGCCATATCAACTGGCCCGAGGAAAATTATCACATCAACTCGACTCCGGGTAGTGTGGTGGCGCCTCATGGCATTAATTTCCACGCCCATTCCCTATCAAATTCGATGGTAAAGGCTTCCGGCATTTTCCGAGCCGGCAACACCAAATGGCCGGGGCTCACCGTGTCCAGTGGCAGCATCACGTAGACAGGCACGCCTGCATCTGTGCAGGTGGCCGGCAGTCCGTGCACGTCTTTCTCGCTAGCGGAGCGAAGGCCATACAGCCCTGCCTGCAGGCTCGGCAAGCTGGGGCGGCCTCTGTCGCTGCCACCCGGCCGAGACGCGTCGGCGACACCGTCCGCCAGCATCTTCAGGCAATTGACGGACGGCAGCGAGGGGAGGCTGCCCGAGGAACGCCCTGCCGACTCGCTCGTCCCCACTGGCATCTCGCCCAGCAGGTGCATCTCGGTATCGGTGGAGGAGTTCCCTCCGCGGGCGGAAGCAGCCATGCTCGGCTGCGTGTCGTCCTGGGGCACACCGGTGCACTCCTCGGCGGGGCACCCGGCGAGTAACCGAGTGTTCGGGTCGCAGTGGACGTAATGGGTCGCGCCGGGCCCGCCGCCGTCGGCGAAATAAGCCCCTCCCAGACTCGCCCCGGTCCGCGGCCGTCCAGTGGAAGGGGGGGGTGGGAGAAGCGCGGTGGCGAGGCAGGCGACGGGCGGCGGGTGCGTGGGCGCCGCGCAGGTCGCGGAGTTACTGGCGTCCCGACTGGCAGACGCGCCACCCGCGTCCCTCGTAGTACCGCTAGTCGTACCCCCTGTAACTGTGGCCCCTAGCAGGACCATGCCGCTGCTGCAGGCAACGCCACCGGTGCCACGCCGCCGAGCCAGGACCTCTTGGCTACTGCTCTGGCAGGTGGGTGCCATGCCGCGGAAGAGGGGCATGGGTTCGCCAGCCACGAGGTGTGTCAGTCGAGGAGGGTGGCGGAGTGCGCCGGGCGCCAGACCCGTACGCCAGGCAGGCAGATCCCGTGCGCCGGCGACGCGAGGGTTCTAGCCTCAAAAGCGCACGGAATATCTGTCGCCAAGCGCGTTTACCGCTACTGGTACGGGAACCGTCCGACACGAGAGTAGATATACTGCGAGCGACGGGCCCGGACGACGCCGGAACGCAGCACGCTGCCGCAGTGGAGCGATGCCTGCGGCTCCGGCTGGCGCGGCTGGCTGGCGAAGATGCAGCAGTGGAGCACGGCCAGGCGGAATTCAAACGGAGCCAGCCGCCAGCGCCTCCGTGAAGGGCGGTCGTCGTTATCCGCCGCACCGAAAGCAGCCAGATATGGCGGGGGCGGATCGTACTTTTCGCTGGATAGAATCCAAAGTACTGCGAGGGCCGGGGCAAGGCCCGCGCCGCACGGGTCACGAAGCCGGTACCAGCGACGTCCCTCAGTCTACGCTCCTGGCTCAGGCTGGCTTCACGTGCGTGCACCGCCCTACTCGCAGGGAGGACAGATAAGCTTTCGCCCGGCAGCGACGCCCGCAAAGCCCGTCGCCACACCTGGCTCGAGGGAGGCCCGCGGCGGTGGTCTCGGAACACGGCCAGCCACGCGGGGACGATGGCGGGTTAATAAGGCCGTAACTACAGCGGATTGACGCCAGGCTGCCAGGCCAAAAATAAGCCTGCAGCCGGCAAGTGACGGTTGTATCCTGCAGCGCAGCGACTGTAAAGCGTGTATTAACAGTTGAGGACCGAGGAACCAGTGACCGCCGCTTCGAGGGGCTGCGGGCTGGAGGAGTGCACCAGGGCTGTAACCGCACGGCGTCAAGGTCTGATCTCCCTGCTTGTGGCGCAACCTCGTCTGTAGCCCGCCAGAAGTTACTCGTGTGGGCGGCTTCCGGTATTCCGCGCGCCATCTTCCTTGCTCGGTGTAGGGGAGTCGCGAGACGGCGGCGAGAGTCGCGGAGCTGCGGGACGTGCAGTGCGCGCTAGCGCGGGCGAAACGAGCCTCGCGCATCATCGAACGGCGAGCAAGCCAGATGATTACGAGGACAAGGATCGGGCAGATATTTACGGGTATCTCCATACACATACCTCGTATCAGTATATGAATATCTGGAACACGCCTTGGGCTGTTGGCAGTGCAGCCGGGCACGCATTTTCGATCAGGCGGCGGCGGCTAGGCATCATTGTAGCGCGCGCGGAAACGCGCGCCTGCTGCTGTTATGATCTAAACGTGTTTATGGGGTTTCCTACCTAACAATTCAACTGTCCTAGTGCGACCCGGCGGAGGGTCTGGTGGTGGTTTCAACCAGAGTTGGGCTGCAGTATCGGGTGCACTGCAGACTGCAGAAACTGCAGCCTGCAGCTAGCCTCCTGCACTGCAGCCTGCAGTACTTCCCGAAAAGGGACTGCAGTGCAGTTACCCAAAGTGCCCCAAATCTCATTGGATAGCGTTTGGATGGCGCCCGCCAATGATAACAAGCCAAATGGCGACAGTTTTGTCGGTCCGAGCGCCGCGGATGATAGCACCGTACTCGCTTGTACCATCACACGTCGCCGCATCGGGGCACATACCAATAGACCACACACACCAGCCGAACCTATCCTCACTTCACGCTCACCCAGGCACCACTACATGTCATCCTCCTCTCGTCACTCTTCGTCAATTACATGGAGGGAGACCAGTCTGCCGCGGAGCAAGGCGCAGCGGCGATGGCGGACGAGGTGATGGCAACGGACAGCACCGGCGCCGCAGCGGCCAACACTGCCGCCAACATCTCAGCACGAGTGACACATATACCACTTGGGACGCAAGCTGACGATATTCTCATCGACAACGACAAAGATGACCCACTCTTAGCCCTGAACCCCAGTGCCCCCCCATGTCTATCCTCAGCAAAGCCGCCGCCGGCTGCTGGGGCGGCACCCAGCGCGAGAAGAACCGTGCCGTCTGGTCTTTTTTCGTGCCGCATGACACTAGCCTACCGCCCGACGAGAGTAGGAAGTCGAACGTTCTGTGTTGTTGGCTATGCCACTTGGCCGCGACAAGGGCGGCCTACACGGTTCACTGCCCCACGAGGGCCCCCACGCCTTAACCGACCACGCGCGAGACGTTAAGACGTGGGCTGATGAGTCGCATCTCGGCGGCAGCTCGTCCGCCTGCACCGCCCGTCGTGGCAAGGGTTACGTGTTCAATTACCCAGTTGGCAAGGGGAACAGTACGTTGAAGGATCACATCGCACGATACCACCGCAACCTTAACGTCATCTATACGGACAAGGTGCTCAACGAGCTCCCCGTGTCGTCCACCCAGCCGTCGAAGCGTACCTCGCAAGCCGCATCGTCTCTGGCTGATGCTGGCGGATGCTGGCCCGAATGCTCCTCATGAAGGACGTGCTGCATCAACTGTATTTGGAGGATGCGCTCATCAGCAAGCGGGACAGCTGCCCAACCCCAACTGACTGGCATGTGGCGAAGGTCGTGGTGGATGAGCTGGATTACCCATGCAAGGTGGTGGTGAAGGCCCTAGGCAAAAGGAATTGGCTCTTGTCCGACGCGCTGAATCGCATGGCCCGCCTATACCACCATTTGAACATCAAGAGCCCTCACCGGCTCGCCAGGAGGATCCCACTCAGTAAGTCCCCCACTGGAACCAATGACGTCCGTGCTAATTAGTTTCACCTTTACGAATAACATGTATGCCGCTGCGCTGGGTATTTCCAGCTTACCATCATAACGCTGACTGAATGTGTGCCAGCTCAAATTACCATGTTGACTTTTTATATATCACGCCCTCACCTCTGCAGGTTTGAGTCCGAGATGGACGAGATGAGGAAGGACATGAGGAAGCACATTGCCCAGCGCATCCAGCCTATGATGAGGCCGCTCACCGAGTTTGTGCATGAGAAGGCACACAAGATCATGGCCATGCAGTTGGACCCTAGATACTGCAAGGGCAACCTATTCAAGCTGATGTTGGGCAAGCAGGAAGAGGCCCGGGAGTTGATGAAGGAATGCGATGACAAGTCGCTCCTCCCCGCGCTGGTCCACTTGAGCCGGCACATGCAGACCAAGACGGCTGCTGCTGCTGGTCCATCTGAGCACGTTTCTGCGGGTTCAGACTATGATGATGACGACGATGATGGAGATGCCCTGTAGTATGACGATGGTGACGTGAGGGTTGCCACTAACCATGCCGATGAGGCCGTCCTGTTGGCCGCTGCAGAGGCTGAGCTGCGCACCTTCCGTTGTTGCAACATGCTCCCCAAGAGGACAGAGGACCCGTTGAAATGGTGGAAGAAGCATGCTTCTTCCTTCCCCGTCATCTCTGAATTAGCTAGGATTGCTTTATGTGTGCCAGGCTCGCAGATTGAGTGCGAGCGCGTGTTCTCTCTTGCTGATCTTGTCACCATGCACTTAAGAAATAGAATGGACCTGGGTAACATGGGTGCCTGCGTCTTTATTCAGAAGAATCTGGACTTGGATGCCAAGGTCGTTTTTCTATTAACGTCGTACTACGGGGAGGCTGCTTTCAGCGCCGTGGCGGCGGATCTACTCAAGCCATGCGGGGAGGATTGGCTGGCCAGCCAAGTCCTTGATGGCGAGGGCGAGGAGGTGGCCAGCCGCATTCAATGGGAAGCGGTGGAGTCTATGCTGGAGCAGTATGGAGCCGAGCCAGCGGATGAGGAGGCAGGGGATTAGAGGGGTTTTTATGCCATCATGCCTTTTTACGCATGTTTCACTA